>JAZGLO010006654.1:4536693-5136693 GCA_036873155.1 Biomphalaria sudanica | reverse complement strand
TGATTTCTTTGTCACTGCTATTATGTGACATTTGATTATGCATATTAACGTAATTAAAGATGACTTGTTTTACTTGAGTTGTACTACTTTTTATCTTGTATGTCTACTCCAATTAGCACAGCACAACAAATATTTATATTAATCAATGAAGTCTTCAAATAGCAGACATTTACTTTATTGACTATAAAATAAAATACACCTCAAACTGGCAAATTCCAACATAAAGAAATACATATTATGTTTCACAAATCCAATGAAGTAGTCTAAAGTAAACATCTGATAATTTTATTGAACCAACTACGTTAGACAAGACATCCATACAGTTTAAGAACATGGCGACTACTGACTTCTAACTATGTGGTCAACTCCCCATAACGTGATTTCTTGCCCACAATTCAACTGTGGACGCATATTTCCCACGTCAAACATCTTAAGCAGCAATATAAAGTGTATTTCGTGCTTCACAACCAATACATGTCACTGGCTATCAAACAATGATGTGACTTGCTTATCTGTCAATGTTAAGAATGTTTAGGTAGTGTACAGCAAAAATCCAAAAGCTTTTACCCTTTTAAACAGACATTAGGTGTGCATTGGAATGAATTTAAACCCAGAATTATTTACTTTAAATCAATCCTAAGCATAATTCAAATCAGTGACCATAGGCTTTGCAGTGAAACACTGTAGCACTTCATAAAAGATGAGGTGAATTTCTAATTTAATACACTTACCATGCATGTATGTGATACCATTTAATTCTTTAAAAATGAATGCATCAACTTTAAAGTCACTATGGCCTGATTGGTATACTACCATACGCAAAAGTGCTAAGTTAGCAAAAAGAAACCATTCTTACAAACCTACCTTTTAAACGACCTTCTGGCAGTGGTCAAACACGTGCTGTCTACCACACATCGTCCATCTGATGTTAAGGCTTCAACTTGAATGATAGCACTACCAGTACCAAAAGCTACTATGGTACCAATACCTAAAAGAATGACAGAAACAAACATTGTAAAATGACTTTTTTGAACAAAATTAATTTATGTTGCAATAAAAAGGTAAGTACAATGTTACCTCATTTATTGCAAGTGTTCTAAACCAAGTAATAAGTGAATTTCCTCAAAGTAGAGTCGCTAGACTTATTTTATAAGTCATATATTATTTTTATCCTTTATAAACCCTGTCCACAATGTTTTACATAACCCTTTCCTTAATAACCTTTTTCAATACTGTTCATGCACCATTTAAAAAACAACAACAGTGTTTGCTTAAATGTTCATAAAAATGTTTGAAACTCTTAAACCTAGATATGTCATTTTAGATTGAAACAGATACGGTATGTGTTACATGTACAATATTTTTTATGTGAAATTCAACAAATCTTTACATAACTGTATAATATAATCAATACGCATGTGTAAAAATACTAAAGAAAAAATTCTGTATATCTCACAAAATAGCGAAAATGGGATTTTACAATATTTGTTTTGAAACTGTAAAACGGTGAGTCTATGATAAACAAACTGCAAAGTAACAAGGGAACACTGTAAATGATTACGAAAAACAAATAAAAACTAAATAATCTTTTCAAAGACTTAGATGAAATATTGTTTGTATGTTGTAAAATGTTTTACGTTTCGAATGTTCTTTCAAGTTGAACATAATTTAATCCTAACTGAAACCTCCTGCAGGACAACAGGGATGGCAGCGGGCAGGGACCTGGGACCATCAAGAAAACTGAACGACCAGGCAACCATCTCTATATTAACCAAAAATACTGCATTTTACTTTTGGTCAATGTATGCCCTAAATGAAATTGTACTGTATTCTGTTTTTGTAGCCTATTAAAATTTTGTACGTGTTGCCAATGTACAGTATTGGCTGTTATTTATTCGACCATTAAATTGTTACGTTATTTTGGAGCCCTGAGTTGTCAAGTTCTTTAAGTTGGTGGTGTATGGTGCAGTTTGCAGAGAGCCTGGATAGTGAGATTCGTAACAATATGATCATCATCACCAGAATCAAGATCTATGTGCATAAGAGACTCACATCCTCTCTTTCCAAAGCCCTGGATGAAAACTGTGCAGTATGCCACCATCGGTCAAAGCAGGATTCAGAAAGTCTGAGACAGCTGAAAAAATGAGAGATGGTTTCGTCTTCCTCTCCACAGGGAGGGGGGAGAGAGAGATCATGACTCTCTTGCTTTCTACTTCAGATTGGATTATTGAGGTCTTTGTTATGTAAGCTATGCCTTGTTTGAACTATAAAGTCTTATTCACCATTTGTTTAAGTCTTAATAGTTATTTAAAAGTCTTCCTGTTTTATTAGTATTTGAGTGCTGCTGTAACAACGATTTGTTTATCTTACATAGTGTGCTAATTTTGGAATTTAGTATGGAGATAGTTGTGTGTTGGGCTGTTTGCTTTTTCCCCCACATTTTTGAGTTACAGGCTGTAGATATGGGACAGCAACATGCAGAGATAGTATTATTTAACTGTTGAATTGTTTGTTCAATTATTTAGATATTAAATATATTGAATATGTGCAATGCTTGATTAGTGTTGTAAAACAGATCACACAAAATTATTTTGCACATTGTATACCATTAGGTGTAACATACTTTTGTTGCATTTCATTAGCTAGTTAGTTTTTCTTTTCTACATTGACTGAATGTTAGGAGTGAAAGTTAAGTCAGGGGCCCTAGGACACAAATAAGCCTAATTTAATGACATAGTTCATAAAATCTAAAGCTAAGGATAATACTAAAAACCTTCTAGATTGAGTGATAAGTTAATGTTAAGTTTAAACTAAGTCCTTACCAGACAGACTGCTGTTGACTAGAAATATGCAAGCTATTTGATGATTTAATTGAGAAAGCTCTGGGGGCAAAGTTGAAAGAATATTCTGAAAGGCTTCCAGTGCAGCTTTTTCCCTTTCAAGTGCCAGGAATGTGTTGGGTTTTCTATCTGAAGACTGTGAAAAGCCTTCTGTAGATTTGACCTGAAAGCAACTCTTATAATTAGACTAAATAGTACAGAAAATGACATACACATAACTATGTGTAAAGATCCTTTGTATTTGAAAGCTAGATGTGAAGATGTCTTGATGTTAGGATGAGATTGTGTTGATCAGACAATGGGTTTCTGATGTTATAATTTAGTAATGTGAAGATATATATTTTAAACAATTACTGAATAGTAAAATAATATCATTACACCGTATATTCAAATACAAAATATTAATTCAGACAATGAAGATATTTCAACAATAAATACAAAGCTTTAATTCTGGAACTAGGGGAATCACTCGAATAAAATACACACTGTACAATACAATTAAATTAAACAAGTTAACTTTCTTCGTTCAAGCTCAGAACTACAAGTGACTTTCCCCATCCTTTCCAAAGCTTTTTATTCTCTACCTCAAACTATATTTAATAACAACCAACTAGAAACAAACAAATCTAGCTCCTTTTATGGAATTAACATTGCTTCTAGCTCCTTTTATGGAATTAACATTGCTTCTGTTGGAAGAAAGCATGTTTGTTCCAAGAACCTGTGGACAATCAACCTTAATGTTGCTTTAGAGATGATTGTAGAAAACTAAAAATAAACTTAGTGCAACAGCTGTTTTATGCTATGTGACACTATGATTAAATAAATATGAAATTAATTATAATATACATATCAGATTACATTTCACACAATTTAAATCACATCATGAAGCTAGCTAAACCAACTTCCATACCAATCAATCACCATTATAATCTATGATATTCAAAAAGAATTTGTTCACAATTTTTATGATGTTATTGCTTCAATCATATTTTTACAGCATAATTGTAAATTATTAGCATTTTTGCATAAATTACAGCCTATCTCAGTCTCATTGCCTGTAGAGCTATAGTGAATAACCTCAATTTCAACAGAGTGTGCAGCAGGAAAACAGATGAATTCAGTTAACAAACAATTTAATTTCTAAGAGAAGAGGTAGGATAACAGGCTTGAAAAACGAAAGCCTTCATTATATTAATTGTAGAGTATTTCTGCATCATATTTGGCAACTAAAATTTAAATTCATTTCTACAAATAAACAATGCTTAACATATGAAAAATATAGAAAGATTATTACTGTTATTGTGAATTTCAATAGCTGTAACTTGGTTTCAAAACTTCCCAGAACACATTTTACTTTGCAAGCCTAGGTTTGATCCTAAGTGAAGAACTTGTCTAACACCTAGGTTATGGGTTACAAGAAATGAAGCTTTTTTTTTTTTTTTTAATATGTCCACAGTAGGTATTGGAATGAGGGAAAAATACATTTTAAACAAATACATTCAACATAAATAGGAGATAAAGACAATATTTTAAAGTGAAACAAAGAGAACTTACTGGTTGATCAGCCAATGCCTTGTTTTCTCCTAACAATTCAAGAGCTGCTGCATGTGCTGCTACAACAGCACTTTCTTTGTCATCACTTATCTTTCTGATTGGGTCAAACCCAGCAAGATATATAGTGCACACATGGTTTCTAGAACAAATCAATATCTGAGATCAATAAGAAAACAAGATGCACATATTGAGAGGCATATCCCTGAATCCACTTTGTATTAATGACTTCCTGACATTTTTGTAAGAAAAAAAAAGACTTTTGATTATATTTCAGGCCTCCTGGAATATCATTTATTGGTGACCACATAAGTCTTCAGCATTGACCCAGCCACCTGGGAGACAGAAGCACATGACAGAGAATCATGACGTTGTGCTGTGAAAACTGGTGCACAAATTGCTGAGGAAAAGAGAACAGCGCTGGCAGAAGAAAAGCGTCAGAGAAAAAAAGCAAAGCCAATGACACTAGCTCCAGCTGGAATAACCTGCCCAGCGTGCAGCCAAACATTTTGGGCTCACCTAGGTCTCACTAGCCGTATGAGGAGGCACAAAACCCAGTGCAAAGTGGTCATCATCACCGAACCGCAATGGATGAACTATACATGAGAAAATAGCTGAAGATGCAGGCTGTTCAAGATAAAGATTTTCTAGTCCTGTAAAGTAAAGTTCCCCTTTCAGAACTTGTGATCTATAGGGCAGATGATATAAAGGTCATCTGTTTCTGTGGCCTACAGTTAACAAGGGTGTCATGTGGCCAGCACAACGACCAACCGCCTTTACTTTTCCCAACTAATGTCAGGAACCCATTAGAGCTGGGTGGACTCAGAGGGGCCAGAAGATCCCAAAATTGAAAATCCCAGTCTTCACCATGATTTAAACACTGGACCTCAGTTCGGAAACCAAGCGCTTTACCACTCAGCCACCGCCACCTGTAGCAAAATTTTAATTAATTCTTTTATATTTTGAAAAATAATGATGGTCAAATTAGAGTTTTTCCAGTGTGTAATTCTTTTCCCAAAGATATATATCAACTGTCAAATTATTAGAGCAGTTCTTGAGATCTAAGTCCAGGTTTTTACACACAGGTTTATAAAAGTAAAAAAGTTCCCCTTTCAGATCTTGTGATCTATAGGGAAGATGATGTAAAGGTCATTTGTTTCTGTGGCCCACTGTTAACGAGGGTGTCAGGTTTTTGAGCCTCTGAATTTCCAAGTTGAAGAGGCATTGTAAAAAACTGTCATCTCAATTCTATCTTGATAATACTGTCTCTTCTGTATGTTTACCCTATTAGCATGTTAAGCACTTTTGCAGAACATATCAAGGAAAGGGGGACTAATTGTGACCTCTCAAATTTGTAAAAATGTGGTCTTTATATTACTTAGATAATAAAAATCTTTAAATATAACAATAATCATGTCAAGAACCAGTATATTGACACACATACTCGCATTGGTCTATGCTCATCTCCTTGACATATTTGATCTGTCTCTCTACACAAATATCTGTTAAAGTCCTTACTTCTATAAAGCGATTGTCATCTAGCTCAGGAAAGAGTGGCGCTAAAAATACAGGTCATAAGTTATCACTTTAATAATAATAAAATATTAAATAAAAAAATTACGATGAAATAAAAAGAAAAAAATAATATTTAAGCAACAGTTATGGAGAATGTGAGTATCACTAAAGTATTAATTTGTATAAGATCCTACCAGTCTCTATGAGAGGTTTAGAAACAAGATCTTTCAATGAAGACTTCCATAAGCAGAATACAGGTATATAACAATGGAAGAGGTATGAGTCAGAAGTTTAATTGACCCCATTGGAAATTTGCTTGTCATTGTCAATTACAAAAGCTTGGATGACGAGTTGGTATATTATTTTTCTATGATGTTAGTTTATCCTTACTGTGTAAGATGGTGGGTGTCATATTAACAGTTACAGGCCAAACCTAGTATTTATTGTGGATCATATTTATCTGAACAATATGGATACTTAACAAAATCAAAAAAGTTTTGCCACCCTAGAGTACCAAGGCAAAAGAAAGTGAGAAGAGGCGTAGATAATACTTAACCCATAAGCCCCTACGACAGTTCAGAACACTTTTACATTACATGCCTAACACGGTCTGGAACGTTGTGACACAATTATAATATTTTCTTAACTTTCCCATAAGAAGAGCTCATCATGTCTCATTTAGAGTGAGAATGAGATCGTGGTGACTCTTTTTCAGAGGATGTATGACATTTTATTCTTTTTTAAAGAATTTTTAGAACAAACTGGCCCGTAGACCCTGTGTATAAGCCCTCGCACTGGAAAATGAGTTTTATTTTATACCCTTTTTTATTCCAAAGGTATCAATAATATATAATTTTTAAAACTAGACATAATGATATATTTTTTAAAGCTGTTTATTATTAGTATAAGTTCTTAAATGTATATATTTAATAAAATGTATATTTAAAAAAAAATTTTTTTTATTCAGAGTTACCCCTTTTTGCCCAGGGATTGAGGATTTTTCAGACTGGAAATAGGATCTATTGGGTTAATCTCAACAGACTCACAAATAAACAGTAGATAATAATGATAAATATGGTAAAATCATGAAAGAGTCAATACTAGTGCCTCAAAGACCCACTTACAGGAAATAAGAATAAAGCATAGAAGATAAACAAAATCCACATAAAAAAGGTTTTAGATTACTATGAAATGAACCAAACCTAAAGTAGAGAAATACAAAAAGAAAGTCAATTTGAGTGAACCATGAATGGTATTGTATTGTTTCAATTCTAATTTTTTGTCCACCATTCAAACTTGCTGAAGAACTTAGCACAGTATTTACCAGGTTGATAATCACTGTCACCAATGACGACTTGAAATGCCAGTTTGGATGCTGCGTTTCGAGCTTCTTTTTTATTTTTTCCTGTTCCAATTTGATAAGCGAGGCCATCAATCATAGCCCTTGCACCAAAGCTAGAAAGAAAAGATATTCATATCATAAGTACTCAAAAAACAAAAAGAAGTAATTCATTAAAAAAAAAATGAAGTTTGTCTTTTGAGCCAGAAAGTCCATAAGATAAGTTTAGATGTATTCAATATTACATATTGTTGTAACTCTCTAGGTTAGGCACTCAACGAAAAGGCAGGCAACTTAACACAGTTTAACAGGAAATAAATACAGGTGTTTATTCACTAGGGTGAACACATAACATCCTTCAGCTTCCTCAGAGTCTTACTACTAAGTATACCAGTCCTTTGCTACTTAACCCGAATGTGGACCAACGACAGCCTTCCCCGCTTCGCTCCAGGTCCCTACTACAACCTTCAGGCAGCACAAAAGTTGGCCTCTTAGTTTCCCAAACATTCAGACTCTTCACAATTACTGATACACTGTTCTTCTCTCCATTCTAGTGTCTTCCTGTTTACGTTCACTAGTGCGCACTTCAAGCACTGGTGCAAGGCAGGGTTACAACACTACCCCCAACTTAGTCTTTTCGTCCCGAAAAGAAACATGTTCACGGTTGGTCAGTGCAGGTGGAGGTCGGTCAGTGGGAGTCACAGATTGAATGGAGCGTGCTCCCCACAAAGCCATCCACACTGCTCTCTGCAGGTGCCGCTTCCTCCTTCTCCAGTTCATCTGCCTTTGGTTAAGGAGGCGTTGTTTTCGTTGTCTGGCCTTTCTCTCAGTCAGCACCGACGGCAGCTTCATGGCAGGAAAAGAGGCAGTAGATGTCATGGCGATGGTCATCAAGACCATTGGTCTTACACGTTGCTCCAGCACGCTTCCTCGATGCACCATAGACCCCCAGGAGGACAGGTTGTCAAAAACGTCATAATCTTCAAACGTGTCCGAAAGACATGTCTGTGGGGCACGTGGGCAACGTCCTATGTGCACAAGTCCATCTGCTGCACCACCATCAGCGCTTCTCTTGCTGCTACTGGTATCAGGACAAACGTCGGTTTGGTCAATACTTTGTTGGCAGGTCTTCCGGTGATCATACTCTCCCCTTGAGGCGACCTCGTCAGCACAGTTCTTATTGAACGTCTGGGTGCAGGCAGGAATCACGATGACATGATCAGATCTGTGTTCAGCGCTGTCACAACAAATGTCAGGATTCTTGTCATAGGAGCCAAGCTTGCACGGCTCGCTATTACAGTCATAGACAACACTACCATCAACAGCGTCTCCGTTGAGTAGTCGATTGTTTATACCTGTTGACATGGTAGCTATCTGGTCATCGATCTTGTTCATCACAGTATCAAACGATTCATCAGTCTTGTTCAGCGAGGTAATGGTACCTATCTGTTTAATCATGGTACAGATCTGCTCGTTGATCTCTTTCAACACGGCATTCATGACCTCTCTGATATCTGGTTCTACCTCAAACAGGTAGGTCTCGGGATCCTCCCCTTCATCAACCAGGTTCTGTCTAAGACTGGCTCTCATCTTCTCTTTGTCACAGAAGATCCTCAGCTCCCTGGCTCGGAGCTCCTCTTTTAACTGTTTACAGCTAAGTTCATCTAGCTTCCTAAGCGTTGTCATTCTTATCCTTTTGTTGAGCTGCCTAAATCCCACTTCGACACCTATTGTTGTAACTCTCTAGGTTAGGCCCTCAACGAAAAGGCAGGCAACTTAACACAGTTTAACAAGAAATAAATACAGGTGTTTATTCACTAGGGTGAACACATAACATCCTTCAGCTTCCTCAGAGTCTTACTACTAAGTATACCAGTTCTTTGCTACTAAATCCGAATGTGGACCAACGATAGCCTTCCCCGCTTCACTCCAGGTCCCTATTACAACCTTCAGGCAGCACAAAAGTTGGCCTCTTAGTTTCCCAAACATTCAGACTCTTCACAATCCCTGATGCACTGTTCTTCTCTCCATTCAAGTGTCTTCCTGTTTACGTTCACTAGTGCGCACCTCAAGCACTGGTGCAAGGCAGGGTTACAACAATATGTTAAATTTGTAAAGAATGTTACATGGTAAGCACAATAACTAATGATATTGACTTTCATGTCATGTATTTATTGAAATTGTGTGGACTTAGTCAAGAAATATCTTGGTTTCCACCAAGCTACTCTTTCAGGCTTCACTTAACCAGGGCAGAGTACCAAAGGACTGGAAAGAAGCTAATGTCACCCCCCTATTTAAAAAAGGAGAAAAATCTGACCAAGGAAACTACAGACCAGTATCACTTACCAGCATCACATGTAAAATCCTAGAACACATAATATGTAGCAACATCATAAACCACTTAGACAAACAAAATGTCCTCACACCATACCAACATGGCTTTAGGAAATATAGATCATGTGAAACACAACTAATAGGACTGATTGATGATTTTTCTAAAGGTTTAGATAATAGTGAACAAATAGATGCTATCTTACTAGATTTTTCTAAGGCTTTTTACAAAGTTCACCACCATAGTTTGCTTAAAAAATTAAAATATTTTGGCATTAATGGTCCACTGCATCAGTGGATTAAAGATTTTCTGATAGGGAGAGAACAAACTGTAATAATAAATGGCTCTAAATCAACACCGATAACAGTAAACTCAGGTGTACCTCAAGGAACAGTCTTGGGTCCACTACTATTTTTAATTTACATAAATGATTTACCAAATTGCATTACTTCAGGAACAAAAGTCAGATTATTTGCAGACGATTGCATAATATATAGAACAATAAAAACAACACAAGACACAGATATTTTACAAAGAGAATTAGATGAATTACAGATTGGAGCATGTCTTTCCACCCAGAAAAATGTCAGTTGTTAAGAGTAACAAAAAAACTAAAACAAATTAATTCCACTTATCTTATTCATGGCAAACCAGTAACACAGACTAAAAACGCAAAATACCTAGGTGTTATAATAAATGAAAAACTGTCATGGAATCCACATATTGATGAAACTATAAAAAAATCAAACAAAGCATTAGGATTTATTAAAAGAAATTTCTATAAATCAAATAAGAACATAAAACTAAAATGTTATTTAACCTTGGTTAGGCCAATAATAGAATATGCATCCTCCATTTGGGACCCCTCAACTCAAGAAAACATTAAGAAACTGGAACAGACACAAAATAGAGCAGTGAGATTCATAACAAATGAATATTCACATTTGACTAGAGTAACACCTATAGTAAAATCACTAAATTTAGAAACCCTTCAGGACAGAAGACTCAAAAGTAAAGTAGCAATTATACATAAAACACTGAACCATAATCTTCAAATACAAAAACAAAATTTAATAAAATACTCAGAAAGACACAAAGATAAAGGCACATTCCTCATCCCATACGCTAGGACAAATTTGTACAAATACTCCTCCTTCCCTAGTGCTATTAGAGCATGAAATGGGTTGCCTGAGCTAGCCAGGAAAACCAGTGACTTGGCAGAATTTAAGTCATTGGTTAATATGCATGACTAAATGCATGACGCGTAGGACGTAATCATCTTCTTTTTTGAAGTAACGTCTGTATTATATAAGATAAGATAATATCCAAAGCCTGAACCATAAAATTAGAAGCTAACTTGAATTAAAGGTAACTCTGCTAAACTTTAACACTAACCATGATATGAGTGGCTTATGAAAGAAAGCATTTTTAAAAAGAAATAAGTGTAAGGAGCGCCTAGATACAAAACATAACAAAAGTTTCTGAAAAATTAATTTTTACAGCTCTCCTGACTCCCAAACAGAACATTCTACAAATGCAACTACACTTGTCTCTGCTACTAGTAAATAATGTCATGGTCATTGTCCAGACTCTATAAACACTTTTACTTAAAAACATGTTACTTATCCAAATATCTGGACACAGGCCAAATCATGGTTCTGGTCAGACAATAAACAAGACCTACTTGCCATATGCAACACCGCTGTGGCCCAAAGGTTCCTCTCTAAAAGATAGTTCTAAACCATGTCGCTGACAATATTCATGCAAACACATGGTGGGATTTTTTATTTCTCTGCGAAAGGCTTCAAAGAGAATATCGTCTTCAGTCTGGAAGTAAAAAGAAATTCTATACTCTTAAGTGAGCAATTCATGTACACACACACATATATATATATATATATATATATATATATATATATATATATATATTTAAATTTTATTTCGAAAACGGCCCTTACGATTTTCTTTAAAATTTCAAGTTATGTTTATGTTAATGAGAAAAAATTTCTCAATACATTGGCCACATTCGGAAAACTCAAGGTCGACGGTTATATAGGTTTGAAAATGTCTCAATCGAAAAATTAATTTTGGCTAGAATGTTTTATGAATGAAAATTTTCTATGTTAGAATGTTTTATGAATGAAAATTTTCTATGTGAGGTCAAAGGGAAAAAACTTGCGTCACTAGGCTCACAGCAGTACACTAAGACATTTCTTCGCAAACAAGAACAAATTTTAATGAATCAATTGGCCTATTTAAATCTTTGTGGACAATCTTATTGTAGATTAATTTATTATTATTATTATCTACTGTTCATAGTGAGTCTGTTGAGATTAACTTAATAGCTCCTATTTCCAGTCTGAAAAATCCTCAATTAAACCCTAAGCAAAAAGGGGTATCACTGAATAAAAAATGAAATTAAATTTGTTGATGTATGATTAGTTATTGTGTTTGAAAGGCTTTATAAATTCTTAACACGTTAATTGCATAGTCTCCTGTCCCATAACAAAACATTGGAAATGGTCATAACACAGCATTTCTACGCCTTATTTGCACACACTGAACATGATACACAGGGCCGGCCCAAGCATTTGCGGGACCTATGTGAAATGGATTGGGCGTGGCCCAGTTAGGCTAGGGATAAGGATAATAAGTGAAAATTAACATTTTGTATTAGAAAAAAAATTTGTCTTTGCATTACATTTTTATTAAATGAAAGCTAACAATGCCATTTTTTTATCATGCGTAGGATTGGCGTTTACCATATTGATGGACAACACAAAATGACAATTTTGTCTATTTTAAGGACATTTTTATGAGTTTCAGGATATTTCCAGGAGCTCCTTGAAAACAAGGAGGTTAATATGTGATCAGGGATAGTTGTGCTTTTGGACGCCTCCAAGCAAGAGTGTGGTGAAATAAATCGCTCTGCCTGTCTACAAAAATCAGTGTCTACCAAGCAGTGGTTCTCTCAACCCCTCTGTGGATCTGAGAAATGAGTACTTTATAGAAAGCAACTAAGACTTCCTGAAGGCCTTCACCAAAGATATTTGCACACCATTATGGACATAGGGTGGCAGGACCACACTAAAAACAGCGATATTCTAGCGAAATGGTATGAAAGTCTTATAATCCGACAGTCACGCTGGGCAGGGCACTTATCCGTATGGGGGGCGAACATATGCCAAAAACAATCTTTTTTTTTAAGTGAGCTGAAAGGTATAATAGAGATGCCCCACAATAAAGCTTCTTTAGAATACTAACGCGATATGTATAAGTCTCTTAAGAAAAATGCGCCAATTTACTTTGTTACAAGGTGTACGATTTACCCAATAACGTAGAGATTTTGCATCCATCACTTGATGCTTCGTACTAAAGCCATAATGAATATACTAATTGCAATATTTAATGTCAGAACGTAACCATTTTAGAAGTTACACTGCAAAGACTTTCTTCCAAATCAATATGGAGAATTACGCAGAAGATGCAATGTAAAACATTACGACGTGAGATGTGGTTTTCTATACTGTATGGGAGACTTAAAGAGACTTTCTATTCTAATAACCATGTACAATTACATTTTGAACTAACAGAACAAAAAAGCAACTCTTCAGATTGATGGTCTTTACAAGATCGTTCATTTTCATTATTACTAATTATTCCCAAAATGACTTTGGGTATATATCCTTCCTTAACAAATTATTTATCCGAGCGAGGCTCAGTCACCTGGTACTAGTATTTAATTCAGAAATCAGTTTCTATTACAAAGTGTTATTTTTAAGACATTTCCTCGAGCATGTCAAATTTGATTTTAATTAAAATATTTGACTTTGTTGAAGTTAAATGTCAGATTGTATTCAATGTTTATTGCAACAGTATTATCTAAAGTTGACTTAGAATTTTTATTTTTTCTTTATTGAATTATGGCAAAGGCAATATCGACTGACTAAAACTTTCTGAAGTTTTCTATTCAAGAAAAGAATTACAAAATTTTATTCTTTTAATTAAACGTAAGTTTTAGACTTCAGTTAAAACAAATTTGCATTCTTCTGGAATTTTATAGAAACCGACACCCTTCTTCTTCAACACTGGTGAACTACAACAAACTAAGAAATTCTGGCAGACAATAGAGATGCAAATGAACAACTTAAACCTGGTGGATCTATTTTAACTAACTAAGAAATACACACTATTGTAAAATAAATATTAAACTTTAAAAGAGTTTCATTCTTTAAAATTGAATAGGTCAACATAGAAGTCTTGTGTAGAAAAATACAAAATAGAAGTCTTTGAACAATAGCAAATATCATCATGTCTAAAAAAATATTTGATGCCATAATAAATAGTCAGCACTTGAAATATTGATTTATCTCTATTTTCATTTTTCTGAAAAAGGCCTTTATTTGTATACTATACAAGTTGATAAAGTAGATCATTTTGTGTACTTTACATAAGTGAAAGCTGCACAACTTTCTAATTTCCTCTACACTAACAGTATTATCTGATCAAGAAGTACAGTCCAATGGAGTAGATGTTTATTTTGTACAAAATTACTCTTTAAATGTAACTGTGTATATCTACAATTATATTCTACCTGTTTCACTGGCTGTGGTGGTGGTTGAAGATCATCTGGGCGCTCCATTAGGCCAGGAACATACTGCTGCTTTTTTTTAGTTGCTTGCGCCATTGGATTTTAAAATAAAATCTGGAAATATAAGTAGGCATGTTTTCATTGCAGAGCATAACAGATGGGGTTGGATTGGGCACATTTTCTGCAAATTGCCAACCTGCATCACAAGGCAGGCATTAAAGTAGAGCCCACAAGGCAAGACAAAGAGAGGATGCCCAAAAAATACAACTTAAGTCCTCTACTACTTCAGATCATAAAAATGTTCTCATTAATAAATCAGAAAGAGGCAAGTCCACTTCTTCAAAACGTACATCAATTATTAACTAACATGAGAGTCAAGAACTATCTACTCTTGAATCTTTTGGATTATCAACAAATGTTGGCCAAAAAAACATTGAAGTTCTGTTTAATTAAAACTGAAAATAACAATGAGACTAAAATGTAAAGAAATAAACAAGAAATATAAAAAATACTTTAAAAAATAAAAGCAAAGCTTATGTTTATTTATATTAAGCGTAATTGTATCAATTAGTTTGGATCAGTCATGTAATTAAATTTGTAACAATAATAAATCTGTGCGATTACAAATATTTTTACCATTTGTTATCCTTTAGTGCAATTTCATGCTTTTAGACAAAGCTTTCTCAAGACGCTATGATCCTAGTTTCAAACTTTTCATGGTATAAAGGGGACTAATTCAAAACAACCGCTCTTTCGCCCTGGCTACTCTTCTTGCTTCAAATCTTGAGACTCCGAGACTCACAGCTTCACGCCATGGGGAGCGATTGAGAGCTAGTGCTTACCAGCAGTGAATGTCGATATTGCATTCCTTGAATGAGCTCTTGAGAGTGTCTTTGTAGCGCTTGTGTTGGCCTCCCTGGGAGCGCTTACCTGCACACAACAGGTCTTCTTCGTTTGCGGCATCTAGTGCACAGTCATCTGCGAATAGCAGGTCTCTGATGCAGTTGTAGTTTACCTTGGTCCTTGCCTTGAGTCTCTGAGCATTGAATAAACTTGCATCAGTGCGATATCGTATGCCAACTCCAATCTTTTCTGTGCGAAAGCATGGCAGTGAATATTATGCTGAAAAGCGTTGGAGCCAGCACACTATATATGACAGATCTCGTGGAAGGCAGTGGCCGTGACAGTGAACTTTGCAGGCCAGAGCTAAATGAACTCATAGCTAACATAAATATTTATGTTTGTGTAATCTTTTCTCATCTGTTATCAAGAGAATAAACATCACTCATCTCTTCACCTTGATCCTTCCTTGAGTGTTTGCCCTTGATTAGTTACACTTTTATAATTAAGACTTAACTAAAACTGCTTTATTGATCCTTGTGGAAATTTGTTTTGATTGATTACAAGGGCTCTTTTCTCAAGTAAAAACAACAACAACAAAAAACATTCACAATTATTCATTGTCTTGTTAAAAAAGAATTCGACTAGATCTTATCATTGTATATGACTAATCTTAGATCTAGTGACTGACTAGTTCTAGGAGTAGGTCTGACATCTAGAAATAGTAGGTAGTTTGTACCTAGGTATTAATATTCTTGCACTTGATTTTCGATTTGGTTGCTGATCTGAATTACTGACAAAACAATAATAATGTTATAAACATGGTGATGACACAGATGGGGGTAGTGCTGTGTGTGTTCTTAGCCTACCCAAATCGCCCCAGTCCAGTGCAGGACGAGCGGTCAACCGTGACCAGTGACAGTACACGCCAGTTGACAACGACCTGTGTGTAAATATTACGCACGCAAGTCACAGCGATTGTGATCATTCTGAGTGGTCAAGAACGTTCCATCCGATTCTAGAAGGCCAGTAGAGACACTATATTAGAGCAAGTGTGTTTGGGTCAAGACTTCACGACACTTCACGTTACCTCGCAATGTGACTAGTACGAGGCAAAGTTAGAAACAACACTGTGTGTGAAGTCAGGCATTCTATAGTCCATTTTTCTACTCATAAAACGGCATAACTTTGCTCCATTATAACACAAATAAATTTGGTATCATTTTAAATGTCTCAGCAAGCTCTACATAACTAGATAGTTTCTTTTGTTAACTTGTTATATGCTTATTTTGAATTTTTTGTCAAAGTACCTGTTACCTACCTCTAGACACTAGTGAGTCTAGTAGAGCCTATACAGTAACTAATATTTTGTCTTGATGTCTCACAGTCTTGAGTAAAGAAACAAACTTACCTAACTTACTAACTAACAACTTTTACTCCAGACTTTAGTTTAGACAGACTAAGAGATTCTAAAGCCTAAAGCAGATATCTACGTATCTAGATCTAGATTAGGTCTCTAGTACTTGAGTAGTACGGTGTGGTACAGTTACAATCTACAACTCAACTACAAGTTTATTACTGAAGTTACACTCTATTAAAAATTAAAGTTACAGTAAAAAAGCTAAGAATAGACACTAGAATACTAGATAGAGTGCTAGAGAGTAGAGTGTAACTTTAACTTTGTGTAAGAGTTACACTTTTTTTAAAAATTAACAATGACAGTCAATGAATAACATTTAGATCTAGATTTACAGTTAGTTAGAGAATAGAGTGTCTTAGATTTTTACATAACTTATAGATTCTAAATATAGATGTAGAGTCTAGATGTAGACTTTATGTGAACTAAAGGATTACTCTTTAGTTTTAGTCAACTTAATAAATTTACAATCTTACTCTAGCCTAGATTTAGATTTATACAAATCCTGCCCTATATATGCAGATCACTAATACAATAGACATATATAGGTCTGTGCAGACTTCTGCCAGCTAAAGTAAATAAATAAATAAATAAGGATGTAGTCTAATAATAATAATAATTAAAAATTTAAATTATTATTTTTATAATACTTAATGGTAATAAAAAAAAAGGTTCTGGAGTCAGCCGGTTACCTATTATACTGGGGTTTTCTGAGACAGGCCTAGTCTATTTTGACTGACAAAACTGTGAATTTTAATCACCCTGACAGAAAAGAAAAATTCGATACCATTATTGACATAGCCATAATATAAGAAAAACTGAAATGGAAAAAAACAAAACAAAGAAAATATGGGAACCTAAGCTTATAGATATATTCTAATAAGCGATTATGGAAGTTGTCTAAAATAACAATGTACCCAGTTTTATATCAACCGATAATAATGACGCGTAGGACGTAATCATCTTCTTTTTTGAAGTAACGTCTGTATTATATAAGATAAGATAATAATAACGGACCTCACATACACCTTCAAGGGCTTTAATATCCCTAACAAGATTCTTGTTGCCTCACCAGAAACTTCCTCAATGGACACTGGCAGTGCCAAATAATTAATATTAGTTCGTTTCTAAAATAATAATAATAATGCTTATATAATGGCAATGTATAGATTCCGAAGATGACAGCAGTGCCTTCCAAGAGTCATCGCTATTCTTAAACAACTGCATAGTGTCAAAAAGATCAAATCAGGTAGCCTACATTGGTGACCTTTAAGCTCATTTCTTCACAGAGAGTAGTGTGTAGCAGGATTGTGTGCTTGTTCCACCATTTTTCTGTATGGCTGCAGGTTTTTAGTCTACAATAATTTAAAAAATCCAAACGGCCTACACATTGTCCTTTGATATTCTTCTGCGCCAAACACACACATACGTACATGCGTTCTTTTTCGGTGTTTTATTTCGAACTGCCTTGTGATTACCACATTGCGGCCTGCATTTTTTGCTACATTCGATGCAGTTAAAGTAGTTGTTTGTCTCTGGTCTGTTTTATTTTTATTTTGGTCGTCTGCAGCTTTCTTTAGCAAGAGCTTTTCTTTTGGTCTTAAATGCGTATCCCTCTTCCTTTGTGAGAGCTCTTCAGATATTATGTCTCTTTCAGAGCCCATCTTCTGCCAACTCCTTTCCTCTTTGCTAGTGAGGGCAAAATCATACCCGAGTTGATCTTTATTGCTCTTCATGGTGGCACCTCTGTTACGACATCTTTTAAACTCGCCAGAAAAAGATCGCCTTTGGCATGGGGTCACCCCCCATACGAAATAGGTGTCAGCGCAGTTGTCTTTTAATTATTACACTCTATATCAGCCTCCAGCAGAATATATTTATTTGTGAGGCAGTCTTGTCGCTTCTTTCTGCCTACGGCCTAACATACCATACTATGGCGTCTCTAAGAATGGACGAATCTTGCAAACCAGAAAGGCGTATACAATAAACCGGTGGACAGAGCACTATGTTTGCTGTTAGCGACAAATAGGTGTCTGAGGAATCTGCTGAAATTACGCAGAAAACAGTTCACACTTGACACAGAAATAGGACAACTCAAAAGACGTCCGGCTCTGATGGTCTTCGTGCTGCTATCACGGAAAGCTTTACAGACCTCTTTACTTTATGCTGAGACGCCACCATCATATACCTGTACAAAAAGGCGACACGTCCGACTGCTCTAATTTCTTTGCTGTCAGCGAGAAAAATCCTTACCATGATACTCTCTTTACCGACTGCCCAAACTCCATAGAAAAGGAAGTGCTATCTGAAAGTCAGTGTGGTTTAGAGCTAGTAGAGGTATCTCGGACATGATTTTCCTTCATCATAGTGCTCGAAAGCAAATATGTTTTCTTTTTCTTATCCGATCTTAGGTTTATAAAATAATTTTCAGCGTTTTCATTGATGATAAAAAAATATATTCAGTATAATTTAGCATACTATATATCTACGGAACAAATAAATGTTAACATTCTTTAGTTTAGTACCAAGGCCATTCGCCACGGTAATTTTTGTGTAGTATTAAATTAAATTTAAAAAAAAGGAACTTTTGAACAACGTTCGTGAAATACAAACACATAACACAACAGGTTGCTGCACCCCCCCCCCCGAACATAGGTTTATATTTAATGAAAGAAAAGATAGGAAGTCTTTTTTTATAATATCTCGAAAAACTCATAATGGTATTCTATAATTAGTACTTGCCATTAATTTACAATAATTTAAGATAATTTAAGAAAAAAAACCCAACTAAGTCAGTTGTCATATTTTAGTTTTTATTTATTCAATTTTCACATGCACATTTCCCAAAATATGAAATGTAGTAGTTTGTTCTTTTCATCTCAAATTCTAAATACTTAGTCAAATCATTCTCTTCATTCAGTGGATTCATTAATTGTAGAAATATCGATCAAGCCTAACTCCCACCATCAAGTCTAAAATGTAATGTCCAGTAGTCTCATATATCAAACATAAGATTGAAAACATTGCTCTCCCACGTCCCCTATTTCCCAAGGATGCTGAAAGTTTGTTTTTTTTAAGTTTGATGTTGACATTTCTATTGCCAAGGTCAGTATTTTCTTCAATACGTGTCCCCCACACTGTCCAAGAAGTATCCATCGCAGACATTGAGAGATTCTGAGAACATTACAATGACTTAAAAATTACACTAGAGCGTATACAATTAACGATGTACCGAATAGACATTATTATAGAACAGAGCAAGTTACTTACATTAGATTTTAATACATTTACAAATCTTTAAAAAAATATGTTAATTTTTATTTTGAAGGTTAAGTTCAGCTTAAAGTTTAACTGTTGTTGATGGTGTGTACTAAGTCTTAGCTGAACGTTTCAAAGCCTTGTAACCCTGGCAATGTTTTTGGTGTAAAGAAATGCTTTCAGGCTGGAAAGTGCGACCACATTTCTGACAAGGTATGTACTGAGACTGGGCTGCTTGAAAAGCTGCTTTATTGGCGGCGTCTAGGTTGTAGTTACCTCCCTTTGAGCCTTGTATCTCACGGGCGGCTTCCGTTAATATTTGAGGCTTTGTCGGCTCAGGTCTTCGAGCGTTGGGCGGAAGTTGATCGTTCTCAAACTTCCACTTGGCCAGGCACTGTTTCTCATGGATAGTTATGGAAGCTGTGCCGTACTCTCTGCCGCAGATATAACACATTACTGTTGGGGGTCTGCGGGAAACCACAGCTGGGGGATCTAAAGAAAAGAAAAATAATTGTTCTTGTCAACATGTTTTTCCACTATACTTATATTAAAGCTGTACACTAAAAAGCAAACATTAGGCAGTCATTTTAAGCTGTTAGATTTTACTAAGCTTATCCGATTCTTACGACATGAGTCCGGATTTGTAACATAGTCTTTGTACCAGCAGATAAGAAATGCCGAAATGCTGGGAGACAATAAAACAAAAGAAAACAGCCGTCAAGGTGCCCGGATACAAGCTGCCGAAACGCAGTAGCTGAACAACCATATATGCCCCTACACTCTTTATTCCTCATCGCTCTCAATCCTGGATGTGAATATAATCACGTTCAGAAAGCTCATCATGTTACCTTTAGTATCTATCGATTGGAGTAGGTGTAGATGTCAGCAGAATGAATTTCTATTTCCTTTCTACTTCACCTAGCAGGTTAAAGGGTTGGGGGTAGGCCGCAATGAGATCTCCCCCAAGCGGGGTTCGGGGCGGAGCTCCGGCTCCAAGCATCATTTTCCCCGGTATTTAAAACTAAAAAAAATGCATATTCAGAGGTGTTTACTGTGCACTGTCTTGCTACTGTTCTATTAAAAATCTGACCTTCACTGCACTTAATTAATGGAGCATAGCGACTGGTAAAAAACAGTAACTATAGTTTTACTTAATTTTTTTATTGGAGGTGGGAAGGAAACCACATATCCCTTTCTGGCTACGCTCATGAAATTTAGTAATTGTAGCTTTTTTTTTGTTGGAAAGGAGGTTAACCTCAAAACCCGTCTTGGCTACGCTCATGGATTTTCGTGACTGTATTTTGCTATATAGATTTTTTTTATCGAAAAGGGAAGTTATATCGTCAAAACCATTTGTTGGGGATTTTAAACTCAAAACCATCTGAGAGTTTTTTAAAACTCAAAACCCCCAAATGGCTACGCTCTTAGAATTTGGTGTGTAAGCCATCTCAATCAATGAACCTTCCTTTATGTTTGCTATCCAGTGCCTCTTTTTCCCAATTGTTAGTGTCGATTTTGAAGAGTTTCATGTTTGCATACATCAGTATACCTTAAAATTGGGAGACCAGCGGCTCCCCTGCCTTCTATTAGATCACCCTACAGAATGTCTTGTGGGAGTTGACCTTGTAGCATTCTGTGATTCAGGTGATTACAGATGCCCAACCTGTGTACGCAGCTGTGTATCAAGGATAGGCCTCTTTAGTCAGATGAGAAATTGCAAAGGGAAAAGATTGTCTCTCGAGATATAAAATGCCTCGGAACATTTAATTCGGACCCCAAATATTTTTGTAATAATAATTAACAAATATCTGTTTCATTCACAATGTAAATGATCGAGTTTGTAATAGATGTCATAGAATCATTAGTGGAATATTTTGATTGTTACAATTTACTGCTAGTTCTGTCAGCTGTTTTCACTTGTTCACAAACGCAGTCCACAAAGTTTCTCTGTATGTTATTTCAACAAGAGATTTGGGTTGAGTGTTTACTGTTTCTTTATTTCTTTAATATCAAATAAAAAATCGTAGACTTGATTCATAATGTATTGTGATGAAAATAGAAACCTCTGTGTCTTATTTACAATTATTAAAATGTGGTCGTTTATAAGGACTATAAGATTTCTCTCACTTCACTTCTAAATAGTTCTAAACATAAAACAACCCTTCTACATTTTTAACTGATGACACAAGAAATCAGTAAGCAGAAAACTAAAGACTAGGCCAGCAAAATGTTTTTTCTAAAAGTGGATAGTTCTCAGAAAGCTGCTAGATAGCCCAGAGTACTAAAACACTTTCTAATGGACAATTTGTAAAACAAATTCAAGTTTGCAAAGTCTTATGTCTGAATAAGAAAAAGGATTTTAAAACTGAGTTTATCTCTCAAAACTCTAGAACCAAACCAATAATTCAATATTTTATATTAGTTTGCCTCAAACATTTAGGCTACTTTGATTTCTGCTATGGAGAAAAGTACCGATGTGAAACCTACTGCGCAATTAGTGTTATTTAAGAAGAAAAAGATTTGAATCTTTTCTGCATGCCTGTTAAT
Organism: Biomphalaria sudanica; assembly: GCA_036873155.1. Classification (NCBI taxonomy): domain Eukaryota; kingdom Metazoa; phylum Mollusca; class Gastropoda; family Planorbidae; genus Biomphalaria; species Biomphalaria sudanica. The sequence goes on along the minus strand of JAZGLO010006654.1, from coordinate 5,114,463 downwards.
GTAATTGTGAAGTAGTGAAACAAGACCTGCAGCTGGAATTAGAATAGTATCAAACAATTAAATATAAATGTTCAAACATCAGATTTCTACCAAACTCAGTTTTCCAAAGTTAAGGACTCATGCTCCAAGAATGTGTGCAATGTTTGATTCTTCGATTTTTTAGAAGCAGGTTTTTTTTTTCATTAATGAAACCTAGAAAAAGCTATTATTGAAAAATTGATTTACGGTTGAACACTATTGAACAGCTCAGTTTTATAAATGATTCCCTCCCAATTGGAACTAAATTATAAAGAACACAATTTCATACATCTCGTAAGCTTGATTTTGATATCATAAATCCGATAATCAATTTCTGCATTTTATTTTATATAAAAAAAATGATGGCGTGCTCCTAAAAAAAAGTCTGGCTATCACTGGACTAACCCAAGCCTCCTATAAGACGGCAAGAATGCAGCGGACAGTGTTCGAAATCGGAGCCATCGTGGCGTCCTTCCGAAGTGCATACTACGGGACTAGGAGAGGGGTAGTGATGGGAACTAAACTAACTTTTAAAAGTTAAACCTAAAACTAGTTATCAACTAAAATAAAGTAGTTCAACTATTAGTTTATCATGAATTTCAAAATATAGTTAAACTAAACTAAGGAAAATTAATTAAACTATAAGCAACTTTTTTTTTGGGGGGGGGGGGCGGGGTTGACCTAGAAATATTTATCCATAATAAAATCAGTACTATGGAATATGTTTCTTACATAAACGTTAATGCACAATAAAATTAAAAAAAAAAAAGATGTCTAAATAAATATGTGTGCTTGTATTTTTGCCTTCAATTAAAACCTTTAGAAAAGAATGGTACGCTTTTATTTTAAATTACATTAACTTATTATATAACGGACAATTGTAGTTACTTATACCGGTAAAGTTTAAAATCTCATTAAATAACATTCAATTAGAGTTTAAAATTTGATCTAGTAACCAATGAAATAGAAACGAAATTGTTGGAGTTTTAAGAAACATTTGACCGTATAACTATTCCATAGTGTAAAATACATGCTGGACTAACCATGCCGATGTGCTATTTTCTTGTCTGACCACTAAAAATACAACTAACACTATTGCATAACCGTTAAACGCGCAAGGGAAAAAAAACCAGGGTGGTCTTGTCATTATGGACTGCACACTCAGTACACTATATAGGCCTACACGTGTACGTCTATCTGGCCAGGTTGTTAAAATCAGTTTGGACTATTTACTGTCTGGGCTGGGAGGGTGTGTAACTATTTTAGTGTAAAGAACATGCTTGACTAGCCATGCCTCGTCTGACCACTCCACACTATTGCATAACGCGTAATGAAAAAAATGCAAGGTAGTCTTGTAGTATCATCAACTACACACGTACAGTACACTAGGCCTACGTGTGTATGTCTAGCTGACCAGACGTTAAAATCAGTTGGACTCATAGTCTATTTACTTTATGGTCAAGAGAGGGTGTGGATTAAGATTTTTTTTATAGAGTTGGTTATCCTAATGCTTTAAGATCTATATAGGCCTAACTGTCGATTCTTAGATCTCAATAATAAGTCTTAAGACTATACAAAGAGTGTACTTGATATCCCTGCAGTTCATAAATTATTGTTTGCCGCAAATTAATTGATCAAAACTACTAAATATTGACCTAATTCACTAATCAGATTCCCACTAGAAACAGAAATTAAACACCACCACGTGGTAAATATTTAATCCCATGACTTTTACCAGCATCTTACTTTACCCTCTTCAAATGCAGACTGACTAAATAGTTGTTAATTGCATCATTTTTTTTGATAATCAAAGTTATTGATATCACATGACCCGAAAACAGGGATGTGTGTTTCAACCCTGACCACATGTTGAAAAGTTGTACAAATTTTAATCAAACTTTTTAGTTAGTAACTAAAAAAAAGTAAACTACTATTTTAACTAAACTTTTTTTTCTAGTTAAACAATGGCCTTAACTAATTTTTTTTTTAGTTAAACTAAAAGTTTCTAACTTTTTAGTTAACTTTTGCCCATCACTATAGAGGGGGAGCTATATTTATAAAATAACTATACGAAAATGAGCTGATTATTGATATTTTAATTACCTTGAGTGCTGCCGTGTCCGTCTCTGTGCATTTCCAGCGAATAAAAGCTGAAGGAATGGTTTTCAGATGAGCAACTAGAAAAAAAAAATCACATTGTCAGTCAACATCGAAATAATGTTTTGTGCTTGAGTTTTTAATAATCAACCTCAAAATAATGTTTTGCTTATAAGATATTAGCCAATGAGATTTTTACAAAGCTTAAATCGACTCACTCTGTTGTCTGTCTGGTAAAAAGATTAAACTTGTTATTTCTCAAACATTCATTCTCGGATCAAGTTGAAATTTTGAACAATTATCCATTGGCGAAGACAATACATGAATCAATTTTTAAAAAATTCAACAATCAGTCAATTAATTAGGCCTACTCGTAATATTTTTTTTTATACCAACAAGAGAAATTAATCATTCAGTAATCGCAGACATCGCTAAACATATAGGGTTATGTCCCTTTAGATAATTGTACACGTTCTTTCTCCCACATCCATACTCGGGTCGAGTTTAAACTTAATTAACACAATTTTTATTGTAGCTAACAAAGCATGAATCATTTAAAAAATCAGCCAATTAGCCTATTCATTCATGGTAATTCATTATTTTGTTTCATATCAAAAAAGGGAAATAACTTCTATATATTGAGAGATATAGTTGTAAGTGTGGAGCTCTTTCCATTAGATAAGCTTTTTTTATTACAGTATTTTGTATTTTGCTTGTTTAAAACTATTATTATGTTAGTCTCCGCTGAGATGCTTCAATTACGGTTGCCAGACCGTGTGCTTTGCTCGGCTTTTACTTTTATCAAATTCTTATATTCTGGTTTATCGAATTCGATAAAAAAGAGGAAAAAGGTTTTGGCAACTGCCAATGACCCATATAAACAAAACATAGTAGGCCTATATTGAAGGCGGTTCAAAAGATGCCCCTTTTCAGAGATCCTAAAGTTTTTTTTTCTTTTGCATTCCCGGGCATAATGCTAACGTTAAATGAGAATGTTCTTTGACGAAAAAATAATTTGTCTACAAAAGTACAATAGGAAGAAAATGTTAGGCCTATAGATATGGAATTCCTAAGATATCTTTTTGCGAATGATGAACTATTGCAAAAGGGCGCATCGGCTGAGAAATGTGAAACTTGATAGGTCATTTTTTAAGCTTATGATTCACAAACATGTTTTATCAAATACACCGTAAAACTAGTTTTTAACGTTAACTGTGTCTTTATTTGTTTGTCCTCCTGTATATGTAGGTGGCTGGTAACACTACGCTCTTTTAGATTCTTAAAGGGTGAATTTTTTGTTTCTAGTTTTGGCTAACTTGGACAGGCTTACAGTTTGATTTGATAAAAGATTTTACCGCTTCACACACACACACACACATTCTGGAGCTGCTGGAATTCTCGAAGTTTTGTTTTATTAATTATTCTTTTATCTTTTGATTCCAATCAACACATTTCTACACTGTTCAAGATAAAAATTGTGATTTGCGAAGGACCTCGTAGACGGGGCCAACTGAAGACCAGCTCCTCCAAACCAATAAGAATTAGTATGTGACTGGACATGTCATCTCTAGGACTTGGAACGTTGTTGGTGATCCCATTATCCGAATGTATTCACACTCACGTCCATCTCTATCAGAAATAATTAAGGCCTTAAGCTTCTTGTTTATCGTTTAGTGTGTACAAGGAATTGACATCTATTAGAAACACTTTATACAGTGAGGTATTTACGACAATGCATTAGATTAGTATTAGACTTTAAAAGTAAAAGATGTTGATGTTTTTTTAAGTCACGATGCTCAAAGTGCTTTTAATGAGAATATTATCAATCTTAAAACAACTTACAGGCATTCATTCCGCCCTTTTGGGTGGCTCTACCGGCCCAATTGTGTACCAAAGGCCCTCGGGGTATATGCCCGAATGTCCATAGGATGTAGCCAGTCCGTCCCTGATTATAACTAGAATCTAGATATAGGCTACATCTAGAATACATATTGTTATAAACCTGGTGGAGGCACACATGGGGGTTGTGGTGTGAGTGTAGTCAGCCGACGCAAATCGCCCCAAGCCAGCGCTAGACGAGCGGTCAACCGTGACGAGTTACGACGGTCAGCCGAGACGAGTATCAACATGACGGTTCGGGAAGGATCGGCGTCGTGAACAGAGCTCAGGAGCGTCACGAGGGATGTAGTCATGTGACGAAGCTAGAAACGTCGAGCGATGTTCCGCCGGGTTCTAGAAGGCCATTAGGGACCCTATATAAAGAGCGGAGGTGTCGCAGTAAGACGGTTCACGACACGGGTTCAGAACACGGTCGACTACAGCACAGTTCAACGGTGTGGTTCTGTACGGAGCATTACGACGGTTCAGTGCGGAGTACTGTCAAGTACAGTTGAGACGATCTTGGTCTGTGATCGAGTCCGACACAACGAGCCCAGTGTGTGAAGTCAGTTCTGAACTGTTGAACCCAGTGCAAGCCCAGAACGAGACGTAGTGGCCAGTGCAAGAGTTGATACGGCGGTACGGTGTTATCGGAGAGACATTTGTACAGTGTACGTGTTGCCAATTGTACAGTATTGGCTGTTATTTATTCAACTATTAAAGTGTTACGTTCCTTTTGTAGCCCTGAGTTGTCAAGTTCTTTAATTTGGTGGTGTATGGTACAGTTTGCAGAGAGCATGGATAGTGAGATTCGTATAGGACTAGACTGGAGTTTATTCCTAGATCTAGACCTAATCTAGAATCTCATCATCATTGATCAGCAATCATCAGATCATCTAGTCTAATCTAGATAGGCCTATTATTTATCTAGATAGATATCTTAATATCTAGATTCTAGATCTAGATTAGATTTAGATTAGAAAATCTTGTATTGTGTCAACAGAGATCTAGATATAGTTCTAGATCTAGGTGTTGCAGTAATTTTCTACAAGTAGCCTACATCTATGCACCTTTCTATAACCAAATTTACCTCATTTGAATTCGATGACATTAACATTTCAATGTACACAAAATAAGTACAAAATCTGTACATTTCAAGCCATAGACGCCCGATGGAAAACTGACTCAGATTCTGTTAGTTGCGTTTCTTAACTGATTTCTGAACAGAAACATCCAGTTTCATTCGGAAATACCCCATTATTTTTTGGTGCGCATTGCAGTTATCATGACGCCCTTATGACATAGAGTCTATCAAGTATTTATGTTTTCTTGTTTTGTTCCCTATCTATCATAACAAAGACAATGTCTACCAGGAGGTGGTTCTCTCAACCCTTCTATATGGCTCTGAGACATCGACATTATACAGAAAACAACTAAGACTAATAGAAATGAACATTTCAAATTTTCCCATTAGTGCTCCAGCTTCCTGACATTCTTTTTTCTTTGAAGAACACAAAGTAATTGTCTTAGCATCTTTCATTGTTTCATCAAAATATCTAAATCTCATTCCTTGATGTCACATTGTAGACACAATTTAGTGAGCGTCTTATAAAAACTATGCTCTTCCCATTGGATTCAAAAATCGCCCTGTGAGCTAAAAACACATACACATACCAAGTTATAGAGATCTGCAATGTCTTGAACACAGCTAACGGAAACTTTGAAGCCCAAGTAGACCTTGTGGTTAGCACAGTGAAAATAATGCGCTAGCAGCCGCAAGTGACTGCTTTTGACGAAGAAGGGCCTGATGAACATGGTGCTATCCATTCATATTATAGAATTTCTTCAGACATTTCTCACAAATATAAAAATCTAGAAATGATTCTCTAATTCTTTGGTTATTTCGTCATCGATGATCCACAAATTATGCTAATTAAATCAATTTTTTTCATATGTATTGATGTCATCAATAAAAAAAATGTATCGCCATTTTTGCTAGAACTGCATTGCCCATTCTCTATCTGCCACATACGGCAAGTAGCATTGTTTTCCTGTGAAATTTCAATATTCATGGCCATTTTAAATAAAATTCTGGTCCGAGGTTTTTACATAAATATAATGGTGTTAACTTTCTTTAAGAACTATCCACTAAGTTTCAATTAAATACTATTACATGATCAATTTAGTCCTCTCTCTATAATCTAGATTTTCGTTATAATCGGTTTCACCATTCATTACAAAGGCACAAAAAAATTCAACATTTTTAACGATTGCAACAGAACCTGATGTTTCTTTTTTGCTTGCTTAATATGGGCCCTGTGACAGATTAGCGAAGGTGGCGTGTGTTTGGCGCGTTTAATGTCTAGGGGATGATTATTTTTGATATGATCACACACCAACCCGTCAGCATGCAAATCGGGAGCAGACACGCAACGAGACAAGCAATGAAAGATAGATACAAAGTTAAAAATAAAGAATATTTATTTACATAAATATTTACATAGAAGAATAAAAAGGGGGAGGGTTTGCATCTATCTCTAAGCAATACTATGTTTAATCATCACTCTTGCACTTAATAAGAGAGTATGTCACTTTGTCTTCTGAACTTAGCTGGTTGTCCTGCTTGGGTCTCAGCTGGCTGTGTCCTGGCTTGAGGTTCTGCAGCTGAAAGTGGCGCTCTAGCGGGTAGAGGGACGCCGGTGATACAGTTCTTGTGAAGTCTCAATCCAAAGTTCTGATATCTGTAGTGGGCACAGTAGGGCGGGTGGCCGGCTACCGTGGGCACAAGTGTACTGCGGGCAGAGCTGAGGGTTTGGCGGAGCTATGACGTCTCGCACAGACTCTGGGTCTATAGGGACGTCGCACCTAATAAGTTGACATGTGGGCTGTCGAATAGGCGGGCAAGTAGAGCCGATAGCGCCAAGTAGTGGAGTTGAGTAGATCCAAGTAGACAGTAGAAGATACTCAACAGCAAATAGATAATAGTGCAGTGCTGAATAGCACTAAGTGCGAAGGCAATAGGCAGTTGACTAGGCAGACAATGCCAAACAAATAGGCAGGTGATCCAAACAAATAGTAAATAGGCAGACACCTGAGGGAGGCTGCGGATAAATAAAGACAAGGGAAAGATTGTCCTCAGTTTGATGCCCCCCCACCACTTGATGCCCCGTGCGGCCCGCGCCACCCACACATTGCTAGCTACGCCATAGCTATATAGTAAACAATACTAAACGTAGGTCTTCCAATAATGTATATCCTAAAAGAAGTTGCAATAGAAATACAAAATATTTTATTTAGCTACATAAAGGATACTTTTTTTTTTTGCGAACAAAAGAGTGAAAGACGAACGTTTTCACAATTTACGTAAATACCAGAAGTTTGTACGCGTTATTTCTCCGACACCTAATCTCGGATCAAACTGAAATTTTGCACAATTATTTCTTTTACCTGAAAACATAACATGCAATTAAAAAAAAAGATTTGTGATTAACTATTAGTAATTAATTAATTTGTTTGGTATCTCGAACAAGGGGAAGAAATAGTACTATACTGAAGTGGTGGTATAATCTCAATTAGTCCCCTTCATGGTCGCCGCTCGAAATTGAAGCAAACAATATATGACTATACAATCTTCTCGTCATAAGCGCTACCTCATTAACAGAGTGTTTAGCACTTCAGCTTGAGCAACGAGTTCGAATTCAGGTCGTTCCCATTTTTTTAAAATTGCAAATGCTGTTAAAAAACAATTACGGTAAAATCCACCCAGAGATCCCTTTCTTTCCCTTTTTTGTTTTTCTTGTTCTAGATCTATATAATATATATATTTGTGGTCCGGCACCTTTTCTTTTTTTTGGTCATTTGTTGATGTTGTTGTAGATAAGTGTCAGTGCAATGTTTTGTAAATGAGCAGATAACTCTAAATAATTAGTTTTTGTTCGTCTTACATTTGCCGACAGCAATAAATTAGAAACTATAGAGATCTAGATCTAGATCTAGATTCCAGCTCTAGATCTTGTAATCTAGATTCTAAAGAAAGCTAAAATGACTTCATTGAGCCAGGAGACGAGTGACAAATCAACTCGCTTTAAAGAAAAACATTCACTTGACAGTGACGAGGAAGACAACGAAGTAAAGTATGATGTTTTAGCAGAAGATGATATTGAAGGTTTGTTATAATATAATCATAAGTCATGATTGATGATAATTCATACTAATCATGTAGGGAGGTGAAAATAATTTTTTTTTTCGTTAGTACATCATTAAAATACTTTAAAAGAACTTTCTTATGGTGTATAAATTATGACTATGTTTAACATTAAAGGGAAACTCCGATGGTTTTGACAATTTTTGATATAATATTATTAATATTAATAATTAATATGTGTTTTGATTTATAGATAATGAATCTATTATTCTTTTTTTTTATTTGCAAGAATAACTTAGTAATTGATGTTTTTGTGACATAATTTTTCTGCGCATCCAAAACGGTCAGATTTTCACTCAATTTCTGTGTGACGTCACGAGTGTGCACTCAAATCCTATAGATAGGGAGGCGAAAAAAAAATTTATCTTTGATAAAAAAAAATTTCGTAAGTACATCATTAAAATACTTTAAAAGAAATTTCTAATGGTGTATAAATTATGACTGTATGTTTGACAGTAAGAAAGTTATGATTTTTTTGTGCCGTTTTGACCTAACATTGGTTGACATGGAAAAAGTGATGAGAGAGCTTGTCGCTGGCTCAGCCGGCAAGACACACCCCCAAGGTCAAAAGTTAAAAAGTTGGAATTGAGTTTCGTAGACGATAGATCTACTTATTAAATAAGAAATTTCATTGTAGATCTAGTATTCGTAGTAGCTCACAAATCTGATTTCATTTATATTTATGAACCTCAGTTGTTTAAAATGTCTCAGTAGTATCATCAATTGAATTCTTTGGCCTGGAAATCCAATGTATTGTTGGTACTGCACCTGGTATTAACTTCAATTTTTTTCAAATCCCATTTCCACAGCAATGAAGTTGCTGAAACAGCTTCTCTCAAAATGGTTTGAGCATAAACAGGAATTAGCTAATGCCTTTGTAAAATATTTGCTCTTCAGGCGAATAAATTTTTCCCTTTAAAACTTCATCTCTTGGAAACAAATGAAAAGAGACACTAATTTCTGTATCAGCTGATTTTATCTTTGTGATTGGAACTACTGCAACAAGTTGAAGAACAGTATTTCATTTTCTTCAAGTAGAAATAGAGGTTTAGATCTAGAATATTATTTATAAACAATGACCGATTATAAATCAACGTAGAGACTAGATCTAGCTGTGAAGAGTAACAATAAATGTGATCCGATAGATCTAGATCTAGAGAGTTTATCGGTTATATAGGTCTAGATCTAAATTTAGCCAAAGCAGTTGTGACGTCACGTCATTTAAAACTATAAACATCTCGCAGAACCCCGTTTTTTTTAGATGTGAAGAATTTTCTGTCTAATTTATTAAATATAAAATTTTCTGTGCATTTAAATAAAAAATGATATAATGTTTACTATTACACGTTTTACGCAGAATTTAAATATATTAATAACTAAAATTTGAAAAACTATCGGAGTCTCCCTTTCAGAAAGTTATGATCTTTTTTGTGCCGTTTGGACCTAACATTGGTTGACATGGAGAAAGTGACGTGAGAGCTTGTCGCTGGCTCAGCAGGCGAGACACACCCCCAAGGTCAAAAGTTAAAAAGTTGGAATTGAGTTTCGTAGATGATAGATCTACTTATTAAATAAGAAATTTAATAGTAGATCTAGTATTCGTAGTAAATTTCTAGCTCACAATTCTGATTTCATTTATATTTATAAACTTCAGTTGTTTAAAATGTAAATATTGATGAAATAAACAAATTATCGTGTCTAGATCTACAAGATCCTGAAATGTCCTTTGAGGTCAATGTTATTTTTTTTTCAAGTGTGTTCGATGTTGACAATAGATCGATCTGAAAATTGGTATGATTATAGCTAGACACATGTACTATTAGCAGGAAAAAATCAACAGGGTACGACTTTTCTATGATGAGTATCAGCAAAAATAAAAATGTATATACTTTCAATACAAAATATTTAAATAATTTTTTTTTTTTTTTTAAATTGTTAAAGACAAAAATGTTCTCCATCATCAAAAGTAATCGAATTCACTCTTTTTAGCAATGATATCTTTATATATAGTGAGCATAATCGATTAAAAAAAAACCCTATGTAGCAGTAAGGAAAACTCTTGTCTCAAATTTTTACGTCATTTTTTTGGACGCCGGAAGTTCCGGGATTTCATCTCCCTAAATCATGATAATGTTAATTTTTCGGTACCAATGTGAATTTCAGTTGAATTTTTCCCCCCACATACACACACGCGCGCTGATTGACCCAAAGGCAGATCCCGAATGTGATGGATTGATGATGTATGGAGGTGGATCTACAACAGCTTGGGTTTTGGGCATGGAGACGAAAGGCTCAGGAGAGATCTTGTAACTTTATACATGTAATAATTATATGATAATTCTTATATTTATTACTAAACATATAGTTCGCCTTTTTTCCGCTCCTGAGATCGAATATTTTCTCCTGGAAAACTCTTGGAAATCTTCTGAAATCCTAATCTCAGAATGGTGGGGGAACCCTGTGAAAATGAATTCTGATCTTTTAAACATTTATATACATATTAATATCATTAATTAGTAACAAGAGGTTAACCAGCCAGTTAAAAAAGGAGGACGGCAAAACAAAGGCCCTCCCTCCCCCGTACAAGCCATATAGGCCTAAGCGCTTCAGATCAACTGAAGCGTCATTTCACCCTCACTGGCACAGAGGAAAGTAACTGCCAGCATATGACATCTGAGAGACTGTTGGAAAGCTGCGAGTCAAACATTTTAGACGGAAAGAAAATGCGGGAAAATATGCTGGTCGTAACTGGCGTAGTCATGTGAAACACGTAAAGCACCCTTAATCTTCAAAATCGAAGACATTGGGTTAGGGTTAAAAATAGGCCTATTGATTTAATATTTCAGTTTACAAACAATACCAATAGATAAGACAAAAAGAAAAACAGATTAAATCAGTCATTAAATTATCATTAAATGGCTTTTTAAGCTTATTATAGGGGCTTTCGCTGAATAGGTTTTCAGTTAAAAAGGTCATTTTGAGCAAACACCCCATAATATATTTTTTTCAACGGAATAAATAGCCTTAGCTATTATAGCTAACTATTTCCTCATCTATTTAGAAGTACAATATGCAAATCTTTTTCGGCCGATGTCCATTGGTGCTTTAAAATCGCCTTAAGTTCGGACATATTCTTGTTTATCCGGAAACGTTTTGAGAATGAAATTTCCATACATGTCAACTTTGACCTTCAGCTATGCTTTATTGTATGAGGGAAAACAAAAGTGAATATGTGGAAAATGTAGAAAAATGGAGTCTTTGTAATACCATTTTATTAGTTCTGCAATTACTTTTGAAATAAATAAGAATGGATAAAAATTACGGGGAGGTGTTCACTTTATATGCCATTTCGCTGATGGGCCTTTCCTATAGATCTAGAATGATTTAGAATTTAGATTGACTCACTCACTCAGTATTGATAACATCTACTACCATCCACTCTAGATCTAGACTAGATTCTTAGTCTTAGTATAGAATAGATCAAAGATGAAGGTAGGCCTACTAAAGTTTATAGTAGACCTACATTTGTAGCGGATCCACGTCATCGGAAACACACCATCAGCGTTACGCATTTGGACTTTTTTTGGTAGGCAGGTCTGGTGGAATACCTGTAATTGAAGAGACATTTTAGCATCCCAAACTTGTAAAGATGACCATTACTAAGCACAACCCACCAGGAAAAAAAATTACCTGGTCTTTAGACATTTAAAAAAAAATAGAACGTAATTGTTTTTTTTTAGTTTTACATATTTCGCATGTTCCTTCAGATTCTGAAGATAATTACATCCTAGGCCAAACCTCCTGCAGGATGACAGGGATTGGCAGGGGGCAGGTTCTAACCCAGGATACTGTACAACCAGGCAGCCATCCAATTTATTGAACCACAATCCAGTCTATCTTTGGGTAGCTTAAAACAGAATCTGGCAAGGGAGAGAAGTCTTTTGGAAGAAATGTTGTGTCTCTTAATAAATGAACACTGTAACTTTTTCCTTCATTGTTTAAGACCTTTTGAGAACATTTATATCATTTGAATTTGTGTATTTTAGGTCAAGAAGAGGCTACCATTGAGTTTGATGAAAATATTCAGATCACTCCATTTAATATGAGAGAAGAATTGGAAGAAGGTCACTTTGACACAGATGGTACATATATCTTCAACAAAACTAAGGTACATAATTTTCTTTCATCTTTAACAATGTGTGATTTGTACAATTTGTAATTTTAAATACAATTAATTGGGAAGCAGGATTTTTTTTTTTTTGGTTAGGCAGTATTAAATAAGAGTCCATTGATCAGTGAACAACATATTTGCTAATTATTAAGTTTCAGACAATTAATGTTAGTTTTTGACCCAATGGCTGTTACTACAAAGGTTTTATGTAGCATCACTTCCAAATCATTAGGTGGAATCTACTAAAAGTAGAGTCTATGAATTTTCTGGATTTCAAAAACGGTGAGGGGCAGTACCGAATTTTCCACTTAACTTAGCTGCCCTTGTTCCCCCTCTTACAAAAACTAAGGTGAGAACAGTGAGAGTTATTACAAGGCATGAAGACCACTGTCCATTTTACCAGCAGCACCAAGCAGCTTTAGTTAATTTTGATTAATATTTGGAATATCAATAAAATGTTTATATTAACTCAATGAAATTCTCATATATGGGTTAAAACTTGATTAAATGAACTTATTTTTTAATTTAAATACACTGAACCGAACACATTTAAGTACAGATTTTTTTTTTTTTTTTGGAAAGGGAGGGGGGAGTGTAGATCTTTGCTCACCTTACAGTAATTCTTCTAGTCATACAATGAATGAAATGTTAAAATGTGTGACAAAATATAAAACAAATATAAGTAGTTGTCTTAAGTTACAAATTTATTTTAATTTGACATTGAAGTTTGTTGGTTATAAAGAAACTATTTGAAAGCTGTGTCCCCTATGTTGTTAATATCTGCAGGAAATACATGACAACTGGATAGACAACATTGACTGGGTCAAAGTTAAACACACAAAACCTGAAGATGAAAATAAGAAACGTCCATTTGAGGTACTTTGATCATTAATTTTTGGTTTAAAGATTAAAGACAGAAACAAACATCATAATGCATCTATTCTTGAGAGAATAGCTGATGCTGTTAAGTTTTACCAGACATCATTCCTTAGGCCTGCCTTCCTTTCTTTCTTGATGTGTTTGCAAGCTTGTGAATTAGTGTTGCTTGAGAAATGAACAGATTCTTTTAAATAACTGTATTAAACAAATTTCTCTCTCTAGTACAGTGACAGCTCAGATGATGAGGATGAAGAGAAAAAGACATTAACAAATATTGAGACATATGAGGCAATATTGGGAATTCTCAAAGAAGGGGAAACCGCAGCTAAAGCTATCAGAAGATTGGCTAAGAACAAAGCAAAAATTCCATCAGCCAGTCAAAAGTGGAAGGTATACATTTCATTTAAGCCACAATAGACAGAGTACATATTAATATCTTTTGTTTTGTTTTTGTGGTACACATTTTATGTTTCTATGCCCTTTCTTTAGATACATTTGGTAGGAGAAGGGTGATACTGTAGTAAAAACAATTATATGCCTTACAAAGAACAGTGATCCATAAAATATTTTTGTAGGCTATAGAAATAGGTTAATTAGAAACAGTTCTTTGCTGTAAAGCTGTTGTAGTCTAGATAGACTATGCTGCCAAGACAATGCAATATTTGCTGGTGAGTAAAAATTTATTAGTCATAAAGACAACATAATTACTTGCAGAATCATACTGCTCTTAATGAGCTTCAGCTTAGCTCTAATAAATTTGTCGAATCAACTACTTATTTTATGTTTAATGAATGGATAGTTAGTAAAAAAGTAAAGTACCCCTTTCTGATGATGCAAAGGCGAACTGTTTCTGTGGCCCAATGTTAATGAAGGCATTATATGACTATCACAATGACCAACTGCCTCTACTTTTCCCCAACTAATGTCAGGTGCACATTAAAGTTGTGTGTACTCAGAGGTGCCCTAAAAATCTGAAAATTAAAAAAAATTTATAATCTTCAAGATGCCTCAGTTCGGAAGCCAAGCGCTTTACTACTCAGCCACCATGAATATATAAATTTATATAATCTTTATCTCTTATTTTATTTACAAAATTGTTTCATTATTGAAAAAAAATCCAAGTAATAGCTTCTATCCTTTCTAGAAATGCTATGTGGCATATAACTATAAGTTATTTAGTTTAAAATTTTTAATAAAGCCACTTATAAAAAAAAATTATTTTTGAATGTTAACAGAACAAAAAGTCCAAGACATCCAACCCTAGTGAAGAGGACCAAGCTGCCATTGATAATGCAATTAGTGAACAGAAAGAAATGCTTCGTCTGACAGAGCTTTGTGATCGTCTAGTGCAGCAGGGCTTGGTGGAAATATACGAAACACCATATGAAAGAATAGTTTTTACCTTGAAACAAATGAAAGATAAAAATAAAGTAAGTTTTAATTTGTGAAATCTGATATGTTGCTGAATAGTGATGAGAAATAGGAGTAAGTAGATACAAAACTTATTTCTTTATTGTCTTATCTTATTTATACAAACATTATGTCCTTTCATTATTCCTATATTAATGTAGTTGGTCCATTTTAGATATTTAAATAGTACACACATTTTATTTTACTTTAGTAGATTAAAATGAGTCCACCTGCTCCTAATGGCTAAATTCAACCCCATTTCAAATTACTAACCATACCGGTACCCATTTGGTTGAAGATTGGAGGGTCTTCAAGTTCATTTCTTTGGTCTTGAGTAAAAGTCACCATTATGACTAGAACAAAGAGTTTTGCATTGGTCCCAGTCATCTGCTGAGACATTTAACTACTCCATTCTTCAATTCAATCTTAACTTTTTCATATATTTTTCTTTGGTTAGTTTACACAACATGGTCTTTGTTCAGAAGGAATTTAGAAGAAAACACAAGCACAAAATCGAGGCATGACTTTCGGTCAGAGTGTTACAAAATCATCTGTTTCATTGAGAAGTACATAGAAATCTATTTATAAAGCACTGGTTATGAGTGTGTATGTGTTTTGTGTGTGAATGTTGTTCCTATTTGCATCTATATTGTTATTGTGCAGTAGTTACGCTGAGGTTGTCAATTGTAGTCAAACGGAATTTCTATTTGATTGGATCAATAAAAATTATCTTATCTTAACCAAGCTATATAGTTGAGATATTTATTCATTTCCTATCAGCAACATAGACAAGTCTAAAAACTTCATTGCAGAATCTATTTCAATGATTTCCATTCTTTTATGTTTTCTTATTGCTCTTTCTCTGTTTGCCTCTTCTTCTTTTTCCTGGTATTGTTCCCTGAAGGAAGGTCTGTGCAAGCTCTGAGGACTTTGTGATATGGCCATAGAGGTTTAGTTTACATTTTTTGACAGTGGTCAGCAGGTCATTGTGAGGCCCTATTGCCATTGTGATTCTGTTTCAAATCTCCTTGTTTGTGATGTGGTCTTTGTAGGTGATACCTAGTATACTTCTATAACATCTCAATTCTATCGCTAGGATTCTCCTCTCTAGTTCTGGCATCCAAAATTAGCAATCAAACAGAATGTGGCCACATAAGAAGAACTTATTTACTTGCATATTTATTTTCTACATTTTTTTTTTTTTTAAAAGATCAGGATTAAAAAAAAATTAATTTATATATCTTCATGTAGTCATCTAGATTGACATTAGCAGAAACAATGAAAGATGATGATGCCTTAGACATATTTGCTGATGATTTTAATTCAAAAGAGGCTGAGAAAATAAAAGCTGATGGTACTAATGATCTGAAAGGTTTGTTTTGATTTGTAGTGGTAAATATTGGAAAGGCTTATAGTACTCTTTCGTAAATTGTCTACAAGTCATCCTATCAGTCACATTATTTATTAAAATGAAAGTCATCTTATCAGTCACATTATTTATTAAAATGAAAGTCATCTTATCAGTCACATTATTTATTAAAATGAAAGTCATCTTATCAGTCACATTATTTATTAAAATGAAAGTCATCTTATCAGTCACATTAATTATTAAAATGAAAGTCATCTTATCAGTCACATTATTTATTAAAATGAAAGTCATCTTATTAAAATGAAACAAACTTTTCTGACAGAGTCCACATCATCTTTAACATCAGAAGACACCAATGAAAACCAAGGGAAAGAAGACAACAAGGCACAAGATGAAAAAGAAGGTGTGATGTGGGAATACAAGGTGGACAACTCTGAGGACTCTGAGCTCAAAGGTCCTTTTACCACAAGTCAGATGATCATTTGGGCAGAAGATGGCACTTTTGGCTCTGGTGTCTTCTGTCGCAAGTACAAGACACATGGACAATTGTACAATTCTTCTCGGTTGGACTTTGAATTATATGAGTGAATGGATCCTGTTTGGTGGAATTCATGTGTTGGTTTCAACTTATGAAGATTAAATGGATGGATTATAATTGTATTGTCAGAATGGAGTAACTTGGATTGAATACATGTCATTCTATGAAATAAATTTTACATTGAAAACTGGACATGTAACATGTAAATAAGGAATTCTTGGCTGGCTGAAATAAACTAGGATACTTCTTTTGATGAACTTGTTTTAATTACGTTCACAGATTGTGAGCAATGTTCTTCATCATGTCAATGTTTGAATTTAATATGTTCATCCTATAATAAATGCCAAGTTTGAGATAATTGTTGTTCACAATGTTATAGTTTGTGATCGGATAAAATGATTTGATTTTGAAAAGTTGTCTCCAAGAACATTTTTTTATTTGTTTAAGGAGTTACTTGTGAAAATAAAATATGTCTTAGTCATAGCTTAATACAATGGACTTCAACAAAAAAGCATCACCAGACCAGATTTTTGTTTACTAATTAAACTTGGAAAATCCATATTAGGTTTGACACACTGTGAATAGTGTCCTTAAATTTTCTTTCTTGTGTGATGAGTGTTGAATAATATAGTTATTGAATGGATTATATTGAGTTTGTCATCCAAATGTTCTCCAGCTTTCTTGTTGTACTGACTGATGCCATAGTATTGTTATTGTTGCAGCCACTTCTCCTAAGTGACACATTTGTTATATCCAGGTATATTGTTGACTAGAACTGTTTGTATAATGGTCAGCTTTATATCAGTGTACTCAAATTTATAAAGATTTATCTAGTTGACTTAAAGATGGTCATTTTAAACAAACTTTACAGGAAATATTTGCAGGCAGTGTTTTATGTATTTGAGTTTTTTTGTTGTTGTTTTTTTCAATTGTAAGTTTTTGATGCAAGTTTATAAAATCATATTAGGGAACAACACCGATCCTCTATTAGCTATCTTATACTAATAGTGATAATAGAGGTAAAATACATGTCATTAGCCTAGAAAGACCTATTGCAATACATTTGTAGTTTATGTCTTATGTATGTTATGTCTACACAATGTGTTCAAATAAAGTTTCTCATTTCTAAAAGTTTTTTTTCCATAATATTTAAAAGTGATATAAAAATGTGTGTTGCAGGCTGAATAGTAGGATATTCTTGCCAAATTATTGTCTACATTTCATGGAATTCAAAAATGTCTTCTTTAAACTGAAATAATCTTAAAAGGATACCCATTTTTTTTTAGGGATTAAAACTAGATAAGTTCTATGTGGTGAACCGTGTGGTTTCAAAAATAAAAACATTATATTTATAGTTAAAATGCTTCAAATTTGCATTCTTTTGAATTAAAAAAAATAATTAAAAAAACACACTCATAACCTAAATGTTAAACCTAATCACATTCCATAAATGTATTATTTTTCATTTAATTAAAATGGATTAGTTTTCATTTAATTAAACACTTTCCACAAAAATCAAAAGAAATAAAATGGACAACAAATGTTAACAATTATATTGATTTAATTGTATTAAAGCATTGACAATAAACTCTGTATATTTGTTTGAACATGAAGGTCTGAAGAATGCAACCTAAGTTGTTGGAGTGTTTGAGAGACACCTGAAGCTGATAGTGGTTCTAAAACTTCCTGTTGGAACACATTAACAAAAATGATTACAAAGAATATTTAATGAAGTCAGGAATAGATACAAATTTTCAGGTTGTCAACACATCTTAGGACATTAAACCACTTAGCTAAATAAGTGTCAGTATGAGGTTGATAAGTCAATAAGAAAGCATTTCATGTACACAAGTTTTTTACAGACAAAAGTTTTGAGTTTTAGAAACAGAAACTCGTGTTATTTGAATAAGAATCAAATTTAAAACTGAATATCAAGTTGAGTGAATGCTCAGTACCTATATATTACATTTGTAAAAGATTACTGACTGGCTTATGTATCAAATCAAGAGATCTCTTAAACTAGTAAAGGGATTCGCTTGAAATTTCATACACAGGATCCTCTTACCACTAAGGTGCTTGATAAGACACGATTTTAGCTAATTCACAAAAACGCTAGCTCCTATCAAACCTTTGTATTTTTGGTACATCACCAGAGACTGCATTCTTTATATAAGGCATAAATATAATTTAATAAAAGCAAATTTTATTTCATTTTCAAAAAAGTAGACTTATTTTCACTTTGCAGTATGTCATTTCCCCTTCACTTTAGACAAGGGCCTAAATACAAAATTAAAACTTAGTGAATAGCTTCAAAAAGATCTAGCACTGTCTATTTTTTTGTAGTTTACTTTTTAGCATTGTCTTATCTTATCTTATATAATACAGACGTTAGTTCAAAAAAGAAGATAATTACATCCTACGCGTCATGCATTCAGTCATGCATATAAACCAATGACTTAAATTCTGCCAAGTCACTGGTTTTCCTGGCTAGCTCAGGCAACCCATTTCATGCTCTAATAGCACTAGGGAAGAAGGAGTATTTGTACAAATTTGTCCTAGCATATGGGACGAGGAATGTGCCTTTATTTTTGTGTTTTTCTGAGTATTTTAATAATTTGAAGATTATGATTCAGTGTTTTATGTATAATTGCTTCTTTACTTTTGCGTCTTCTGTCCTAAAGGCTTTCTAAATTTAGTGATTTAACTAAAGGTGTTACTCTAGTCAAATGTGAATATTCATTTATGAATCTCACTGCTCTATTTTGTGTCTGTTCCAGTTTCTTAATGTTTTCTTGAGTTGAGGGTCCCAAACTGAGGATGCATATTCTATTATTGGCCTAACCAAGGTTAAATAACATTTTAGTTTTATGTTCTTATTTGATTTATAGAAATTTCTTTTAATAAACCCTAATTCTTTGATTTTTTGATAGTTTCATCAATATGGGGATTCCCTGACAGTTTTTCATTTATTATAACACCTAGGTCTATTTCTTTACATTCACAAGTTGGTTAAATAAATGATTACAACTTAAAAAACGGATGCTTTTATTTAGAGGACGCAATGCCAAAATAAATGTAGAGTGGGGAACAGAAATGGGACATTCAGCCAGTGGGAAATGCATTTTTCCTTCTAGACCTGAGACTGAAAGATAAGATGTTGAAATCAAGATCTACAATCTACTTAAGGACAATGTGTTTAATGTTTGTTTGAATGTTTTATGAATCACATAACTTCAGTCTACGCTGACCCAGATGTGACTTGACAGCTTTGTGATTTTATCTGCTGTGCTGTACAAAATACAGAAAAATATGTAGATCTAGATTTTAAAATTCTAGAACAATAGCTCTATTCTATATCTAGATCTACTTAGTACTTAACTTATTAAATTAAATCTACTAATCTCAACTATAACATGTAGATCTATACTATTAATGCATTCTATAATATAAAGCAGAATGTAAGGCGTACGTATGCATGTCCCGCATAGAAATCAAAACCGTTGACCAATCTTGATAAAACTTGGCATAAATGTTCCTTGGGTACTAACTGGAACAGTAACATATGTATAGTATCCCTAAAACAAACTAAAGACTATCAGAAAAAAAAAAGTTGCCCAACTCTATGAAAGTATTACTATTACATGGATCTAGGCCATGTTTGCATGAGACAAGATCTAAAGGACCTAGATTTAGTTCTAATTTTAAGAACATGACGCATGAAAATACAAAACATAGTCTATTTATTTCATTATTTAATTTAACCTTCAAATTTGTGTTTCAAAAGTATTTTTACATAAATTCGTTTCTTATATCTGCAAAGTTAGATGTCCTGACATACTTTATAATCCCATTCATTTAACTAATTGTACTTTATATCCTATTCATCTCGCGCTTCTTTCATTTTTAATAGATAAGAATGTATCGGCTTAATGGGTACAAACAGTACATACCTAATTAATTATTTATAGAAATCAAATACCTATATATTGTAGTCTATATAGTAGATCTGTGGTTTTATAATTTTCATAGCTTCTTTTATAGAAAAAAAAAGGGGGGAACTTCTTACACTAAACTTTTGGGCTACTTGCACCTGACACAAAGATAATTTTTACGTGCAGCAACATAGCACATAAGAAAGTAATTGTATGTCTCCATTTACCTCTGGTATAACTGACACTAAATGAACAAGTAGATCAAGAGTAGTCTGTAAGATTCTGTGATCATGGTGTGTAACTAGCAGGATCAATAGACTAACAAGACCTTGATGTACTAGATATGTAAGTATGAAAGTGGACA
Organism: Biomphalaria sudanica; assembly: GCA_036873155.1. NCBI lineage: Eukaryota > Metazoa > Mollusca > Gastropoda > Planorbidae > Biomphalaria > Biomphalaria sudanica. Next base: position 5,093,603 of record JAZGLO010006654.1, on the reverse strand, counting down.
CCTTGGTCATCATCTGCACCAAATGAAGAGACTGCAAAGAAATCCTTGATACTATTAAATAAATACAAGATAAGAGTCAACTGATTTGTTAGGGAGTTCAACTGATTTGTTCTAATTTTTTTTTGTTGGATAGATTCCCAATCACTGAACTGTAAAATAGCTCAGATGGTGTTAATTTTTGGTAATAAAGAAAAAGAAAATTATAAAAAATTATTAACATGAAATTTTTTTTAAAAACACAGCTAGTGTAGAATTTGTTAACTGAACTATAAGAAGTGATCTGTATAAAACTTGTCTATTATGTAAAGTATACAAAATGTGTACGAAATAAATGAAAACAAAAAAAAACAATTCAAACTAATAATTACCTGTAGTGCAATATCTACATCAGAACTGTGACATAAATTAAATATGGCTGATAGTATGTTTGCCTGAATGATGATTAAAACACGACAACTTGGCTCCACTGAAAAAAATCAATTACAATAACATGAGAAAAATAGAGGAGTTTAAAAATTCATTGTCAACATCAAAATAGGTACAACTTTTCAAAATCATCTAACAAACCTTAAATACTAGTTCAGATAATGGCCTAGACACAAGTATATTTAAACAACAAATGTTGACAAAAACAATTCAGAATGTATATAGGTAAGGGATCATTTCCAATCAAAGTAATGTCCATGAAAATATGTACTGCATGGAAGAAAGAATATTAATTAAAGAAATTAATGTCATCAGTAAGTCAAATTTGAAACATAATTACAATAACCTAAATATTGTACACACACTGAACATTTTAATTACCCATAAAATTGTTTACCAGCCACAAAACTTCAATTTGTATGTATTGATCAGAACACTGAAGACATGTAAGTATCCAAGTATAGAACTGTACTTCCTGACAGAGAACAACAGCTAGATCTAACTTTTGTCCAATGATATTCCCAACACAATGAACGTATGGAAGAAGAACCTAAATCACAGTCATGAGCAAAGAAATGGATTTAATACCTTTGTGAATACAATATACAAATATTTTGGTTCATCTATTTGATTCATTTTAAGGCTAATTTGTTTAAATTACAAAACAGATAATTCTTGACAACACTTAAAGTCAAAGGTTTTAAATTTTGTTGTTCAAGGACAGACTACAAGGAGACTTATCTAAGGCTATATTCAAATGATTAAATATGCATATCCTTTAAACTTTCTAACCCATACTTACATTCCACACACAGAAGAATAAATTATAAACACTAAGTGTTTTTTTAGCAACTTGTAGACATGTTTTTTTTAAAGAACTTGTTGACAATAGTTACAGAAGATTAAAAATAAAAAACAAAACAAACAACTCTAATTTAAATTTTAATAAATACCTTTTCTCTCTGGGATTTATTCTCTATTTGCATAAATTGTGACAATTTATTGACAATTAGATGCAGGACAGGTGAGAGTTGATCATAATATTCAGTCAGCGTTTCCTGTCTAAAGACACAGTGCAGTTACGTAAACAATAACAAAAAAACAAACAAGGTAAAAAAATATGTTCATTAAAATTTTGAGCTGGTATTGTAGATGTTCTTTGTATATGTCATTTTAATATCTTCTTATTACAATAGCAAGCAGTATTTTAAAATTCTGTATGAAGAAATGACAAAATTATAGACATTTGAAATTACAAAATAGGGTTCAATTAACATGATATATTCAGAAACAACATCACCGCTTTATGCAGTTTGGACATGGAGACAAAAAGCACATGAGCTAAATGGAAAGATGTGAAAGCAGGTCAGTACCCTTCATGGGCTGGAGTGCCAGTGGGATGGATGGACCTGACCTACATGTACAAATAAAATTCAAAACAAACCTGGAATATAAACAGTTCAGCAGCCATCCTATTTCATAGCAAAGATCACAGTTTGCTGATATATCTGTCAATAAGGTTACAATATGTGAATATATTGAGCTTTCTTGCATGCACCTAGATGGAACAAGGAATCAAAAAATTTAAATGTATTAATACTCCTGTGAAACTTCAGTCATAAATGTCTGCTAATTGCTGAATCAACATGAATAAGTATGAAGAGAATGAATAATGTCAACAAAATTTCTACTGTAAAATATCAAGATTATCAAACTTCAATATAATAGAGGTGATGACATAGTTTTTCTATATTTTTGTGTGAAACCAACAAAATGACTAAATATCCAACAATATCATGAACTCATTGAAGCTGGCTAGACACGAATTCCTCAAAATTCTGAATTACCAATTTCAGCCATTGCCAAAATTTTATCAGGAGACTTTTTTTTTTAGTAGCAGTAAGTTTTAAAATATCTTTTCAAATATATTGATTTATAATGAAAATAATATGAAAACAATGAAGAATTATATCTATAAATATAACAATGGAATATTTTGGTAAGAACATCAACAAAAAAAAACAACTAATTCCAAAGTAACTACTGTGAATAATTGAGTTTTTCTGATCTGAAGTAAACTTTTAAGTTTTGAGTTAAACATTTATGTAAAAATATGCTAGAATTTTAGAATATATTAAAGAATAACTACATATAAATATTATATAGATAATAATACAATTATTAATGTTGTTATAACTCTGCTTCTCTGTTGATGCTTATGGTGTGCATCACTGCACTGTTCAACACTAGCGATAGACAGATATCGAGACGAGCAAGGAGAGACAGTTGATTCAGGCATAAGTGAATAGAGATACAGAACTAGAGTTTAGTTCGATCTGTAAAACAGATCGGCACCAGTGGACAGACCAGCAGGTGAGAAGCAGTGTAGGTTTTGTTTCTGTGAGTTGTCTGGGAAAACTAAGAAGAGTTGTTCCTGCGAATGGAAGACATTCCTGCTAGTTTAGGTAGGCATTGGTTCTTGAGACAAACAGAAGATAAAGAGTGGCACAAACTGAGACCATGTGTTGGTAGCAAGATAGTGAACCCTGCAGGAAGGTGAAGACATAGGTGGTGCCAGTGAACCTTGTAGGCCAGAGTTAGAAGACTTGATAAACAAGATGGACATTTCTGTTAATTGAAATTATCTCCCACCTTTTATTACAAGTAAATAAACAACATTCATCATCACATACATCCTTCAGTGTATTGCCTCCCTTAGATTCTTTACAATATTACTGTTTAAAGAAATTAACAAAAAACAACTTACCTGACACACGCATAAGTCTCATCTTTAGCCAGATTAACTAATGCAAATAAGACACTCTTCAAAAGATTCTTAAAGTCCATATAGTACTTCTGAAATATTAAAGAGTTTCTAATAAAAGAACAACATGCAATAATTAGAGAGGAACACATTTTCATGTACTTCATTTCATTATGTAAAAGTAAAATAAAGTTCCCCTTTCAGACCTTGTGGTGTATAGGGAAGATGATGTAAAGGTCATCTGTTTCTGTGGCCTATGGTTAACGAGGGTGTCATGTGGCCAGCACATTCTATTCATTCTTTACTAAGTACAAAATTGCGATCAAATTAACTTTACTTTACGAACTTTGCAACCTATGGCATATTTATATGCCAGTGACTATAAAAGTAAATAAAGTATTGAAACTTCCGATTAAGGTGCAAATTCGCCCGATCATGGAACTATGGCCCGATTATTACATTTTATTACATGAAAGCTGACAATGCCTTTTTTATCGTGCATAGCATTGGCGTTTTTCTTAATGAATGACACCCACTAATGACAATTAGTCTATTTTTCAGGAGATTTTTATGAGTTTTCAAGACATTTTAATAAATTCAGGAGATTTTCAGGAATTTTTCGTATACGTTGCAATTTAATAATTACACCTAAAATAAGCACGGGGCCTATGAAAGTGCGGGGCCCAATGCGATCGCATAGTTTGCAGTGGCCTAAGACCGGCCCTGTATCTATGCCTGTAAAGTATGGGTCAAGCACGGAATTTCCTATGATGTAAGCAGACACCTGTCTATCACTTGAATGACAAGCATGACACTTGACATGAAATTATTTGATTGGTTGAAGGAGGGGCTTTCATTGGCTAAAGCCGTGTCCAAGTAGAGGTCAAGTAGAGGTCAAAGGAGACGCGGGATCAAGAATAAAGAAAAACTTCAGTCGTGTCGAGATTCTCATAGAGATAAAATGTATATTAGTCTTGAATTACAATTTGTAGAGATCAGAATTGTATTTGTATTAAATCTATTAGTTAATTTGAATTTTTTTTTGATACAGTTTACTATTGTAAATACTGTACATTGCAGTGATTCCTAGTTTTTGAATTAAAGTTCTGTATTTGTTTTAAAAGGATCTTCACTTATTCAATCTCTAAGATAGTATTTAGATCTAGAAATATACATCTATAGAATCCCAGGCATGTCACAGTAACTTCTTGTAACATCAGACATTTCAAGAAAGAGTCTACACTTTAGCACTTCTCAGCACTATCAACGAATTAGCACCTTCAGCAACAACAAGAAGAACTTGTGACAGTATATATACTTTAAGATAGATTAAAAAGATACTTACTGTTGCTACAAGTGTAACCAGGCTAGTTACACACCCCTGCTCTAAGAGTATCTGTTTGTTTCTCTGGGAGTCACCTGCCAAATTGGCTAATGCCCAGGCACACAATTCCTGGGGGGAAAATCCATCAAACATTTAAATTAAAAGTAGTGAACTGTAATTACTAAGGAGATGGGAAAAAAGTATACATTTCTAAATGCATTTTAATTCACCTAATTTACTTAGCTTTGGTTCTGTAAGGTTGTTATTGCAGGAAGTGGCAATGGATATAAGCGCTCCACTACCTATAAATGTTTCTCAAGGAATGCATCTCAAATAGCCTATGACAACTAGTCCAACACCTGGCCTCCACATGTGGCTCAGATATTTAGTTGATGGAGCTGTTAACATTGATAGAAGGGACAAAGGTGACTATGTGGCACCTAAACAAGAATGCTTTAGACAGGAGGGACTACCTACCTAGGAAAAAAAAATATGAATCCAATTTCTACTGCCTTGTGTCTAAGCCCTAACACTAGAAAGGCTATGAGTCAATCATAAGAAATAATTGGACAGACCCTAAGGTACAGCTGACCCCAGACTGTATTGGCTATTGCCATTCCTTTGAACCCAACAGATACAAGGAGAATGGGAATGTAGGTGACAATGTTCCCACCTAGCCAATGGCTCTCATCTTGTCCACAACATGAGCCAGATATGAGTGAAAGAGGCCATAGATTTACTTTAATTGATCAAATTATAGATGTTATCCTAATGTCATAAGTTAGATCTAAATGTATGCTTATCTTGAAGTCAAATAAGTACTTGCATAACTCTGTCTGATCCTGATAAAAACTGAATAAGAGTTGGCGACAAGCACATCACTTTTTTCACAACTTTTGATTGTCCAGCTGAAAGATTAACTGCACACCAGGCGGCAGCATGGAGAAGCTCAGCATCAGTAGAAAGAAAGCAGCCCTGCAATAATGGAAGCCCTTCACACCTGTTTTAAACAAAGAAATAATGGAAGCCCTTCACACCTGTTTTAAACAAAGAAATAATGGAAGCCCTTCACACCTGTTTTAAACAAAGAAATAATGGAAGCCCTTCACACCTGTTTTAAACAAAGAAATAATGGAAGCCCTTCACACCTGTTTTAAACAAAATAAAAATTTTTGTCTAAAAAAATAAAAAAATTATTCCTTTGATAGCAAAAATGTTTTGATTTGAAATTGTTTAATAATCCAATAGGGTTTGTTGGACTAGTCCGTTTCATTTCTTTGATTAAAAAGTATTGAGCCGGAAGTGGCTTTTCCCCTTATAAATCTTTGCATTTTTCAGTTCTCTCTTTAAATTAAACTGACATTATTATGCTATAATTTTAAGTGTGCCTGATAGAGAAAAAAATTCTGCACAAAAATATGGGTAGTTGGGATCAAACCCGATAGAGGCTATAAAAAGAAAAGACCTGAAACGCATAAAACTACACATTTACAGTACTTTATTTGATGAGTATTTTACCCAAGATCTGTGTTGTTTTTTTAGGACTAGCTTATTTCAAGTACCCAGCATTTTCCGATACACAATTTCATACACAAAATAATTGTTGAAAAAAATTGTAGTGATTTTAAACTTTAAATGATTACTTAAATAGGTGTTACTCTAATCAATTTTGAATATTATTTTGTTATGAATGTCAATGTCTATTTTTGTGTCTGTTCTAGTTTCTTAAATTTTTCTTGATTAAAGGGGTCGTTTTTCTCCTAATGGGTATACCTGATTTCTCCAAGCAGCCTTTGTAAAATATTGGTCCTAAATAATGCTATGTTCATAAGCGAAAAATCACATGGCTGCATTATGATGAATGTATGTGTTAGTTCAATATATTTTATATTACTAGGAAACTAAAAAAAATTGTATAAATAGACGTAAGTTTCATTTTTTTCTGTTAGACAAAGTCATATGGCAAATTTTTGTTTATATCCTAATTCTAAAAAGGAATAATAATAGAATTATACAGTAAAAATAATCACTAAGTTTTAAAAAAATAGTTTTGAAAGTCTAACTGATAAGATTACAAAGAGAGTTTGTGTTTTTGCAGATGTACACAAGCTACACTATGAGTCAGTCCATCTCTTCTAATTGTTTAGAAATGAGTGTAAAAATGTAGGCTTCAATATTTTTAGTCTGAATTTAAGAAGTTACAAACTTTAAACAACTCTTTCATAAAACTTTGTATTTAAAAAATAAATTTATCCAATGCTCGAAATCCTGCTTGTATACTTAGGCCCTATTTAAATCGATCCAGTATCAATGTATTAAGTAGCAATAACCCCGCAAAAAAAAATTAAATGAAAGAAGATTGAGATATACATATATTTTTGTGACGGTACGCACCGGTATGGAGTACCGGCACCTTTTTTCAATGTCGGGAAAAATGATTACTTTTCTTGTAATTCAATGTTAATTGTTAATTTATTATTAGTTGAAAGTTAGGCAATCTATCACTGAGTACCGGCACCTATTTTTTATTTTTACAAAAAAAAAAAAGCACTTTATATACTTTCAGCTGACATGCCGTATTATTAACAACACCTATATGTAAACTTCTCAATCATCTAGAGTCTTAGACAGTCATTATTTTAGACTAGATTTAAGTAGAGTCTAGACCTAGATTGTCCTAGATCTAGTAGGCCTATTACTATAAAAAAAATTAAAATAATCAGTCATTATAGACATCATTCGCAATTTTATTATTAGGTCTAGGCATTAAAAAGTAAATCTATTAATAAACTATAATAGATCTAAGTCTAAGTACTAACTTATTAAATAAGTCATTAAAAGTAAAAGTATTAAAATGAATATTGTATAGATCTAGATTGACTAGATAGATCTCTAGTCTAGTAGATTAAGTGGAGAGTATAGTATGACAGTATTATTAAATCTATGTCCTATGTCTATATCTAATAATCTAACAATTAAAAAACTTTAGTCTTTATTAATATCTAGACATTTTTCTAATTAAAAACTGACTATAGGCATGGCATAGGCTAGACTCAGCAACCTAGTCTCAAGATAGAATCTATACTATTATTAGATCTATTCGATTTTTATATAGATCTAGACTAGAATTAGATTACAGATCTAAATATACTAATGGAAAGATGATATGCGGTGTTAGCTTATAGCGTTGCACAAGAAACAAACCTGGGTTTTTCTAAACTCTAATACTTGGTATGTAATAGTAAAACAGCACCTACCTAAATAAATCGTAACTAGAAATCAAAAACCTTTATTTATTGTAGTATATATAGGTCTGTGGTTGTATTTTATATAGCCTTCGTAACTTATTCTATAGAGAAATGACTTTTGTAATTTCTTTTACTGAAAATTGGGCTATTCGCGTCTGACACATATATAATTTTTATGTTCAGCAACAAACCCTATAAGAAACCTTCAGAATAGCATGGCAAGAAAAAATCTTTACTTCTTTCTGAAACCATTATAAGGTAGCCAAAGAAGTTAATAAATAAGATCTTTGCAATATGTCTCAGTTAAATTTTAACCAATCATTTCAAATTTTAAATCAGATAATTTGTCTATAAATTCACAACTCACTATCTAAGACTTTCTGAGACTTGAAAAAATAATCATTCCAAATATAAATAAAGTGATAGAGAAATTAAAATTCCAACTGCCATAAAAATGTATGGGTTAAAATCCAGGTCATTATGTTATTGTTCTGATAACACAACATCCATGAATCTAGATATAGTTTTATTTAGCATTCTCATCCGTCAACTTGTGAGAAAGAACCAAGTAAAAGCCATAGCCCAATGCATTTAAAGGCAAAAAAGGAGCTTGATAGGACACACCCTGCGTAAAACAACTCCAATGTTGCAAAGAAAACATTTGATGGAATATGTAACAAGGAAAGAGAAGAGCCTGGAAGAGGTCAGTCATCAGCAATGCTGAGGATACAGAAATGATGAAGAAAACTGCTCAGAACAGACTTTGGTGGAGAACTGTGTTTGCTGTCCTCATTGGAATAAATAAAGCTTTTTTTTTTAAACTACCAGTTTTGTAAGGGAAACTTAACATTACATTTAAAATCTAAAAAGTTGTCAGTGAGCTCATTGCTATGTGAAGCATGAACTCATAGTAGTGGTATTCATTCGATGCGTTCATCTTTCAATATTGAAATAAATGTAGAACTAAATGAACAAAACACGTTCCTACTTGATAAAAGTCTCAGCATGTGCCCAGTTTCTTGCAAAGCTTCGGTATAAAGTTGTAAGTGCTTCCACATTTCTCCCATGCCTTAACTTTTTGATGGATTTCTCCACCTTTAAAAGAAACACAAAAATAAATCAACCTAGAATTGGTAGAAACATGATTAAAAAAGAAAATAAGGATAGTTGAATTAGACAGTACAGTGATATTTAAACTGATATGAAAATAATGAACTTTCAATGTCTATTGCTTTATTATGCCAATGAAACAAAACTTTCCAAAACCATTTTTTTAAAACTTAGCAAGCTTTAGAAAGCATATGTTGTAAAAAAAAAAAGGATCTATTTTATTTCACACCAAACCTAGCAAGGAATAAAATGTAAAATATTTTAGCTCTCTTGTATCAATTAATTAATTAATTGTTTAAAGTTGACAGTTTCAATTAAAATTTTGTTTGTCTTACTGGCTTGCTTTCATATTCCCCCTACTGCTGCAATGCATGCCACATAGAGCTTGAAATTGAAAACTGGTCATTGAACTAGTTCAAGCAAACCATGACTCTCAAACAAGTCAGCCTATTCAAGCAAACCATTACTCTCAAACAAGTCTGCCTATTCAAGCAAACCATTACTCTCAAACAAGTCAGCCTATTCAAGCAAACCATTACTCTCAAACAAGTCAGCCTATTCAAGCAAACCATTACTCTCAAACAAGTCGGCCTATTCAAGCAAACCATTACTCTCAAACAAGTCGGCCTATTCAAGCAAACCATTACTCTCAAACAAGTCAGCCTATTCAAGCAAACCATTACTCTCAAACAAGTCGGCCTATTCAAGCAAACCATTACTCTCAAACAAGTCTGCCTATTCAAGCAAACCATTACTCTCAAACAAGTCAGCCTATTCAAGCAAACCATTACTCTCAAACAAGTCTGCCTATTCAAGCAAACCATGACTCTCAAACAAGTCAGCCTATTCAAGCAAACCATTACTCTCATATAAGTCAGCCTATTCAAGCAAACAATTAAATGCCCTAAAATGCTCAACTGTCAAATGTTTTATCAACATATGTGAGACAGAGCTCTCAGAAAATAACTTTTACTGTCAGCTACTGCCAGTATTCAACTATTTAAGCAAAAAACAAACAAACAAATGTCACTTTTGAGATCACTTTCAGATCCTCCTAAACATGAAAAAAAATGGGGTTTATGAAATGATAAACATCCTCTTCTGACAATGCTGTCTATTCAGATAATAAGCATCTTCTTCTTACGATACTGTATAATCTGTTAAGGAACATTCCATTCTGAATTTTATCCAAAAAAGAAACAAAGTTATGACAAAAACAGATTAGTATTACAAACCATTTCTTTTTCCTCCACTTCAGAAAGCACAACTTCAGCCAATTCTAAACTTTCAACTTTAAATCTTTTATTGGTGATAATCTTTTCACGCAGTTTTGACTGGGCATCTAAAGAAACAAAACAAAGTAACATTCATTAAAAAATCTGTGTATTTATTGTAACTTCAACTTCCTGAACATAGTATAACAGAAAAATCCTAAACTTATTGTCATTTAAGAGTTCCAAACTTATTGTGCAATAATAAAGTAAATCAAGGGATAAATAATCAATAAAGTTTTTACTTTTTTGTGTAATTTTAGAAGATGCCTTGATGCTACTAATATCTCCAGCACCTCCTCTCTTGTAGAGATCTTCATGATAAGTGATCATAGCCATCTATAAAAGCAGTTTCCTAAAATGGTAAACGAAGAAGAAGATGATTAAATAGATCTAAAACCAGTACTAATAGAGCTAGTAACAATCTAGTCTCATTACTTATGTGAATAATGTTGTTTGTAAAATGTTTTAAACATGTTTCAGATGTTCCTTCAGAGTTAAAGATAGTTTACTTGCTAGTCCAAACCTCTTGCAGGATGATGGGGATGGGAGCGGGCAGGGTTTGAACTTGGGACCATCGATAAATCCAAACGACAGTCCAGCGTGCAAACCGCACGACCAGGCAGCCATTATTAGTCACTATAATAATAATATAACCATAATAATGAAATAAATAAATACTACGCTAAAAGTTAATAGAATCTAGATGATAGGTCTAAAATACTAAAAGTAAAAGCGGAAATTACACCAATTTGTGACCAGAATGGCAGATCTATTCTAACAAATTATAACATAACTAGTCGACCGGCGGTGTAGCATACGCTGCTATTTTGCAGGGCCAGCCTTAGGCCACTGATACCTATGTGACCACAGTGGGGCCCGCACTTTCATAGGACCCGCTCTAATTCAAGGTGTATAAATTATTACATGAAACCAATTTATAACAAAACAGATTTCCCACGCCCTCCTGTCGATTAACCAGGAGCTCCTGGAAATCTCCCGGAATTGCAAAACATAAGAAAAAGTCCTTAAAATATACAGAAATATATACACAAAAATGGTCATTTTGGCGTGTCATTCAAAATGGAAAACGCCAATCTTATTCATGGCATTATGCATCAGCCGTAATTGTGTAATCTGGTGAAAGAATCTTCTCGCACCTCAAACTAATGAAGAATTACTTGAGGTCAACAATTCTCAAAGATAGATTGAAACATCTGTATGTAGTAAAGAATGAATAAAATTTATAGACAAATTTATTTTCTAAAACAAACTCTTAAATTTCACTTATTATCCTCTTCCCTACCCAAACTTGGCCCCGCGAAATCCGTTTCGCATAGGGCCCCACAATGGTTAAGTTCTGCCCTGCTGTTTACATATATAAACATAGTAGATTACTTAGATTAGTTCCTAGTCCAAACCTCCTGCTGGACAAAGGGGGATGGGAGCGGGCAAGGTTTGATAAATTTAAACGACAGTCCATTGTGCAGCCAGTCATCCGTAGTGTGAACACTACTTTTGTTTTCTCGTGGACTATACGCAGATTGATCTTTCCTTTACTCCTTACTACTCGTTTGACATGTTGAGGGAAGAAGAGAATTATATATAGATCTATATTCTTTACATACTTAGATAGATAATAACATTACATGATCATGATGATGACATGATTTAAATGATTACTCAGAATTGAGAATAGCTACTTACTCTACTGACTGGTGTAAAACTACTGGACTAGATCTAAAAGGCTATTTATTTACTATTCTACAAGCTAGAGATCTAGAGACAGTAGATCCAGGCTAGATCTATACTCTCACTCTTTAGATCTATTTAAAGGTCCACAACTAATCTAGTCCTTTCAATCTTATAGTCTAAATCTGGATACAAGGCCTAGGTGTAGATCTATGATCTAGATACATTTTAATGGTGAGATACATATGAAAAATTAATTAATGATATTTAATGTAAGGCGGACCCTATTCCCAACCAGTTGTGAATAGGCTTCAACCCTATTCCCAACCGGATGGATGGGTCAAATAAGGTCAAAACCCTATTCACAGTCAACAGTGTCAAATTAGGTCAAAACCTTATTCCCAGTCCACTGTGTTTAGGTCAAATCCTATTCAGTTAAATGTTAATTTTTTTTTTTAAGTGATTGATTTAAAAGAAGATAATAGAAAATAGCTATAAAATAAAATTTGTTGATATTTATAAATCTTTACAATTTATTAAACTTCTATTATTTTTTCCCTAATGTAATTAAAGGAACAATGTATACTTTATAGGTTATTTTATTATAGAATTGTTAGGTCATATTTTGTTAAATCTTTGAGCTGAATATTTGTAATAGCTATAAGATAAATAAAATATATTTATTCACTGTTTTTGTTTTCATTTCATTCCTGGTCACATCATCTCCAATTAAATTTTTTTTTTGACTTGGCTTTGACTTAAGCACTCAATTCAACATTTTTTTTTTAGGCCTATATACTGCTTGTTGATATTTTTTGACATGTGTTTACAATGTTCCCTCTCCCATCTTCATTATAAAACTTAGTGCATTGAGGATGGCTATAATAAAAAAGAGGAACTATCAAAACTAGGCAGAGATAAAAATGTAATTGGGGAGAATGGGGTTAAAAGTTTGTTGCAATTCAATAGCATGTGTAGACACATGGTAAAATGCTAAGTATATTGTAAAGCTGAGAGTTTTTTCATTTATGTTGATTCTATTCAATATAGGATAGGGGATATCAAAGTTTATTGTTCTCAAATAGGTGAAATAGGGGAGGCAGGTGGGTAGGATATATCCTACACAGGATTTTATAATCTAAGGCCAAGTTGTGGTGGAAGTATTGGATATCTTTGAGAGATTGTACCGCAATAAGAATCAATGGATCATGTTCTATACATATGATCATTATCCAACCAATCTTAGCACCATTTCAATAAATAAATATTTCTCTCATTTGATGTCAGTAATATACTTGTATGATTTCTAGGTTTAAAATTTTATAAAATTGAAAACATACACATTACTTTGTTAATTTCAATTTTTCTATGTCATTTATGTTTTTTTATATCAATAAAATATAATTCCCCTCCACCCACCAAAAAAAAAGTTTGTCGATCAACAGAGACTTTTGGTCATATGTATGACATACATTTATTAAAGCTATAATAATAGAGAAGAAATGTTATGTTCAACTATTACTGCTAGTTTGATATGTCATACATATTTGGTTTGTTATACACCTTAAAGTATAGTAGAAGAGGAGATTTACTGAGAAAAAAATCTTTACTTATTAAGTCTTTCTTTGTTAGCATTCTTAGTTAATGTTTATAATTTTAATTTATTATTTATGAATGACCTATAGACTAATTATAATTTATAAACATTTTTTAAACAATTCATATACAGGGCAATGGGACTTTTTTTGTGACTGTGCGATCCAATACGGCATACAATACTGGCACCTTTTTAAATGTGGGGAAAAATTATTATTTTTCTTGTATTTTAACCTTATATCATTAACAAAGCTAGAAATCAATGTGTCCTTGCCATGCAGTTTTAAATCTCCTACATAAATAGCACAACACAATCAATAGAGACTTTGGTGTTTATTTTTTTTGTCTTATGTATGACATACATTTATTAAAGCAAATAATAGAAGAAATACTATTACAACATTACATTTAATTGTCATTGCTAAATTCTTTTCATGCTGTTTTTTTTTAATGTAATGAAAGAACTTTAGATTCTAGATCTAGTCAATCTAGATAAAGTGAACAATACTATATCTAGTTTTACTAGATCTATGTTAAAACTGTAAATCAAATCAGTGACTGTGGACAAAGCATGTATGATTGATTCCTGCCATCTTGTTTGACCTTTAACATAAGAACCACTTCCGGTTGACTGGGAATAAAGTTTTGACCTCATTTGACCTGAACAAACGATTGGGAATAGGGCTAAAGCCTATTCCCAGCTGGTTGGGAATAGGCACTTCGTTAATGTAATCTAAATCTAGATTTTGAATACTTTTTAAAGACCAACTGAAGAGGTTTTTTTCGAAATTGAGATAGCGAATGATTTAGATAGTAGATAGCATCAAAGTTAGTTCCTGAAATTTTAGAAAAGCGTATTTATATTAGAAAAAGTAATTTGAACGTGTAAAAAATAACGAGATTTGAAAATCAGCTTCAATAGCCGAAAGCGGAAGTGACGTCTTGTAATGGACTGAGAAAATGTAAATAAAAATAGACATGGCTGGATACGTTATTGATAGCGATTCAGATGATATACTAATCTAAATCTAGCTGTGAAACAATTTTAAATGATACTTATCATGGGATGCACCAAAATACCCTGAAGATAACTCTTCTACTTTTTCAATATATATTATAGAGCAGACTATTTAATTAACATAAGTATAGATAGATTAATAATAATAGAAACTAAGATAGGACTACTACCTACTAGTACTACGTAACTAGGCTAGTACAGTAACTAGGACTAGTCACTAGAGTTAGAGTATTATTATAGATATATTTCATATATCTAGAGGCTCAATAGAGTAGACTGACTAGAGTCACTAGGTCTATCATCTAGGCCTAGGTATACTACCGTATATTATACATTATATAAGTCTATTATAATTTTTATTATAACAAAACTAGATGGCTAGTCTATCTATCTCTAATTCTAGCTAGGCCTAATAACACTTTTACGTTTACTAGTCACTCACTAACACTAGACTCTCACTAGTAGAGTCTAGATCTAGTTTATAGATCTAATACTTGACTTGTAATACACAATGTAATAATACTAATAGTTTATAAACTAGTAGATTTAAGACATTTAAGTAGATCTAGAGTAATCTAGACTAGCCTATGTTAAGTCTAAGCCCAGTCGCCAACATTTTAATTTTTTAATGCTTGAATTTGTATATCCCTGTAATAGTAAGACCTAGTGAGTAGTGTCCTAGCATAATTCATAGATATAAATATAATATTATATTAGTCAAGGACTAAACCTAAAGCCTAAGCTAAATCTATATAGAATATATTTACATAATAGATCTAATATAGTAATTATATAGCCCTTTACTAGCCCTTACTATACTTATTAATAAGGCAAGACTTGAGATCTAAAAAAATAATAAGTCATCATTTATATTGGTAATATTAAATACAGAATACAGATCTATACTAAACACGTGTGACATGTCTTTAAGTCTTAAACTTAAACAGGGCCGATCCTAACGATTGCGGGGCCCTATGTGAAACTGATTGCGCAGGGCTTAGTCTGGGTGGGAATAAATATAATAAGAGGAAATTAAGATTTTTATTAAAAAAAAATAGACTTTGAATTTTATTCAATCTTTACTGAGTACAAGATTACGATCAAATTAACTTTACTTTACAAACTTTGCAACCTATGGCATATTAATATGCCAGTCACTATTAAAGTAAATAAAGTATGGAAACTCCGATTAAAGAGAAAATTTGCCTGATTATTACATTTTATTACATGAAAGCTGACATGAAACCCTAACCCTTTTTTCGTTTATCGCGCGAAGGATTAGCGTTTTCCGGAATGAATGACACCCACAAATTACAATTTTGTCTATTTCAGGAGATTTACAGATTTTATATATACCGGTATATATATATATATATATATATATATATATATATATATATATATTGCAATTTAACAATTGCACCTGGAATTAGCGCGGGGCCTATGAAAGTGCAGGGCCCACTGCGACCGCATAGGTTGCAGTGGCTTAAGACCGGCCCTGGTCTAAAATATATTAGATTGCCTAGACCTAGAGTAGAGTAATTTATTGTTATTAAGAACAATAAGAGTTAGATGTTAATGTTAGATCAGATAATCATTATAACATATAATTTATATATATAACCACTAGTTCTATATATATATGTATGCATAATTAAGTATAAATGTTAATAAATAAATTTTTTAAAATCTATTTTACAGAAAACATAAATGACATGTGGCATACAGACAAGTTTACTAGCTGGATCTTTCATCATTTTGGAAATACAAGAAGAGTTAATATTCCCTGTTTCTATTGTGAAACAAATCACAGAAGCATTCTACAATTTTATTTTATATAATTAATACCAATAAATGTAAATACAAAATCACATTTTAATAGAGTTCTTCATTATACACACATTATTTTAGCTATGTTCCTTTTCACTTGCTAGATTTAGACAAAGTTTCAAATCAGGATTTAATACTATTATGTCATAGCCCAAAACTCCAGCAGGATGTTAGTTAATGGTAGTGGTTAATGTTTGAACCTGAGACAAGTTCGGAGCGCAAACCACACAACTTTCTGCGTTTTGAAACTTATTCAAATTTTGATAATTTCTATGTTATTGCAGATTTGAATGTCCATTGCAATGATGACTTGATCTGTAAAGGGGTTACATTTAAAAAAAAAAAGAGTTGGATCTCATTCTTCGAATGATGCTATTTATTAGAAATTGCAACATGGAATACATATTAGAGGTCAAAAGAAAATCCACTGCCGAGGGAAGACGTAGACGTCGTAAAGAACATTTAAATTGACCACCAGCTGAAAATGGTTATGTCTTCGCTGGACGCGGCAAAATATCTAGTTTGCAGCTAGGGCTGCGTAGCCATGGAAAATACTGCATTCCTCATTAATCTTTCGACTTGACTTCCAGCCTTATTTATTAAACACTTTAAATTATGAATAGCTCTGCATTTTTAATAACAATATTAAAAAAATATATATTCAGTGATTAACTGGCAATAATTGGGTTACTAAAATTAATAAAATGAGTTGCATAACTACATCAACAGTAGCCTATATGCATTACTTAATATTATATTGATACTACAATTATTTTTTTTTCACTCCCCTGACTTCCCAGAGAAAAGAAAAAAAAACAACTCCTTTTCCAGTAATAATCTCTTTCATTTATAGTCTAAACACAATTTAAAACTTTTTTTTTAGTTACAGATTAACTTGCTATCTTTACTATCTAATGATTCTATTCCAATCAAGAAATGAGTCAAGCGTGGGAAAAATTAAAATGCTTCAATTTTTACATATAGATTTATAGAACTATTAAACTTAAGTATATAGGCCCTAATATATTTAAGTAGGAGTGTAACAAAATCCATATTTCGTATATTAATAATATTATAGAATTGGTAGATCTAGGTCTAATTTTTGCCTTATAGATTAGTTTTTAGAAATGTATATCTATATCAGACTACATTTAAGTCTAGGTTAAGGTTAAAGCTATTTGCTAGTGTTGTACGGGGTTGTGACTAGATTCAAACTAAATATAATCGTGTACCGGTACTACATTGAATGAGCTCAACATTGTAATTAATGTTTTTTCCCCATATTGGGCCTATTTAGGGACGACTATAGGTTAATAATCACTATTAACTGTATAGATAGAGTATATAATTTTAAACTTTGTTTTTCTAGATCTAGGCCCAGCACCTCGATCGGATCAGTCTAGATAGATCTTTTTAGATAGGTCTAATCTCTAAATATCCAATACTACTATTACTAGATATAGACTTCATCTAATTGAATTTAGATCTAAATTTAGGTTCTTGATCAAAAGCGGTAGATGTAGAACTAGAATAAGCCTGAAGCAGTAACATAAGCCATAAACTGCGTAACTTGACTAAAACGAAACGTGAACTGAGGCGCGCGGTACTGCGTGGGCTGAAACGCTGTTCGCTTGACTAGATCAAGAATAAGCCGACAAACAGTAGATCTAACATGCAAAGCCATAAATTGCGTGATTTGACCTAATTTCCCCAATTTAACATCCACTTTTTATAAATTGGTGTGATTTAGTCGCCTTTGTTTTCAGAAACTGGCATTCCTGTAAAAAGGAATAGGGAAATACGCTAAGCCATAAACTGAAAAATTTCACATAATTTCCCCTAAACTACGTCATCGACCTTGGTTGTCTGGGAAATACTGATCTCGAATGGCTTCGAGATTGTGAAATTTAATAGTCCCTAAAACGCACGTTAAATTGCTTATATCTAAATAATTACAAAGAATATATGTCTAATATTTCGTATGTATGTTTTTTTAAGCATTATGAAACAAAAAAAAAGTATTACACCGGTTTCCGCGTCTGACCCCAAAACCTCTTCGGTTGGTCTTTACAATGAAATTAAAAGCTTGGACCGCTAATTTGTGGACTTTTTTTGTGTGTGTGCCAAAGCCTCTATCACTTAGCTATATAAAGTATCTATATAAAGTATAGATCTAGATATATATTTATCTATATTATAAAGTAGAATGTGAGGTGTATGTATGTATTGCTGAAAAGTGTGTCAGCACATTTTACCCCTTTTTTTAGGGGTGGTCATTTCCATCAAATTTTTAGCACATTGTATTTGATTTCAGGACAAATTGTGATTACTTTTTGTAAAGATAAGATATCAGAGCTCATTTTTATTTGCTTTTGAAGCCAATCTGTTAAATTTTTCTTAACAAAAGTTTAAGAGAAAGTTGACATCTTTACAACTTTTTTCCTATAAAAGTTACAACAATGCTGTTTGCTACAATAATTTATCATATTATGAAATGTGTATATTTCAAATTTCATTAAATTCTCTTGGCGCACTTTAAAGATATTTGATATTAAAATTAACAAAGACAAAGAAGGGTAAAATTTTGTTTTTTAAATAAAATAAAAGTGTTTATAGTTACAACAATCTCACTAATTCTATTAAATTTAGCATGTTAATATATATCTGTGTGCTAAGTTTTTTGAACTTTGTAGCTTGGCGCACTCTTTAGATATTAATTTTCAAAGTTGATGGTTAAAATCTATTTTAGTAACAACCAACACTGATTTACTGGAAATGGTCAATTTCTATCACGTCCTATTTTTAGAAGCACACATAGAAATTTTTCATTTAGATTAACTTCTGTAATGTTTAAATGCTAGATTATGGTGAGGGAATCTGTCTTTATTATAATGACTTTGTAATGTGCAAATTTTAAAGTAAAAATAAATATTTTAAAATAATAATATTAAATATTTTTTTTTTCTTCATATTTTTAGCTCTGCGAACTATTTTTTTTCCGTGTGTTGTTTTTTTTTTCTATTAGTATACATGTAAATTAATAGTTAATAAATGAGTACATTATATTTTTAAAATAATGAGCTATTACTGCACAAAAATTTAAGTAAAAAATCTTGTAATAACTTTTAAATAAATCGCAAGGTTTCTTTTTTTATTTTATTGTCCGATGCAAGAAATCTTTTCATTTACAATTTAATTTTTAAAGCATTTAAATTCAGGCATTTTAAAATCATTAATTGCCAGTGCTTTACAAAAAGGTTTAAACTGAAGTTTATTAAACTTGTAGTCATTAAATTTTAGCAAATATTTTTCTGCGCAGTGCTATTTTCTTTTATAATTTATAAAAATTATCTATCTGATGCATATAAATAGCTATTTAAATACAGTAGTATTATAATTAAACAAAATAAAACACACTACAGATCTCTGATTTGTTTTATTTGTGATTTGTGGGCTCATATGATGACAAAATCACATACATTTGTATTTTTTGTCGAAGGCTTTTTTTTAATATATTAATTCACTTTTTTTCAAAGATTTGATTGCTTGGTCCTATTTTTATAATTGGTTTTAACAGAATACAGGTTAATGAAAAAGAGTGTGAAGTTTCAATCCCATACCTTTAAGACTTTTTATAATACAGTTAGTTAAAGTTCAACTGTCAGTTGTTTCGGTCACAGATTTTTTTTTTTGCTTTACAAAGGCTAAAGAAGGCTAATTTTTGGCCACCAAAAATTTAATAACTTCCCTCACAATTAACTCAGCAATATAAAATTGGTATCATTGGAAAGCATTTCTCAAGCTCTATCTAACCACATAGGTTCCATTGCAATGTGATCATTTTGAAATTTTTATCGAAGTACATGTACCTATTTGTATGTATGTATGTATGTTACTTATAGACATCAATACCGCTTGACCAATCTTGATAAAACTAGGCAGGAATGTTCCTTGGGTACTAACTTAGACTGTAGTGTATGTATTGTAGCCGTAAAACAAACTTAAGACCCTAAAAAAAAAAAAAGTTGTCCGACTCTATTACAGCTATAGTATTTTATGGATCTAGGCCATGGTTAACAATGTTGACATGAGAAAAGATCGAAAGGATTTAGACCTAGATCTAATTTTAAGAAATACACTTTGCGCACATAGTTTTTTACTTTGACACATGAAATACAAAAGAAGATCCATTGATTTCATTAAGTAATAAAATTAACCTTCAATTTTGTGTTTCAAAAGCATTTTTTTACATAAATTAGTTCCTGATATCAGTGACTACAGATTTCCTGACGAACATTCTTTCATTAGACATTACCAATTGGTTACACATTAACACATCTCTCTACTGAGTCTATTCCTAGGTCTAGGTCTAAAACTCTTATTGAACTCTAAGATGATAAAACTTCTTTAACACATAAACGTACTAATTATTGTCCATTCATTTGATATTTTAATCAATTTAACATTCAAATTTGTTTTTCTAAAGCATTTTTAATACATTCGTTCGCTGTTCGCTAAAGTTGCGTAGCCGTGTTGTGATAGGCCTATATTCATTCATGAAAAAAGGTCACGCATGCGCAACACAGAATGAACTCTATAAAAGCCAATTTTTAACTCTAGATTAGTGTAGATTTAGATCTATGTCTACCTCAAGATCTACTTTATACTTTAACACATGAAAATACAAAATTAAGTCTATTCATCTCAAATTTTAATCAAATATAGGTAGGCCTACAAGCAAATGTTTTAATTTGAAAAAATGGATTTAAGCCTATTAGCTATTTTTATTTGATAGCTTCATTCACAGTATTTTTACATTGACACATTCGCTTTACTTATTACATTATTATTTCGTTTAATTGTGACTATATCGAAAGTAATGCGCAAATAAAGACCCGCGGGTAACATATGTCTAGTATAATATAGAATCTACTCTATGATTTCTAGATCTAGATCTATTATTAAGTATTAGCTAGATCTAAATTTCTATAAATCAAGTTTAATCAAGCTAGAGTCAAGATGTTAAACAAGTAATTGATATGTAATGTAGATCTAGATCTACTATTCTTTTGAAGATAGTCATGTCATGAATAGAAGACTCAAGAAGAAAACTTAACGCCAGTGAAGTTAACTAGACTCCCCCCCCCCTCCCAGTGGACAACTGCTTTGCATGAGATGTGGAAAAATATGCAGCTCACATCTGGGTTTGCATAATGATAGTCATGTAAAACACTACACTCATTCTTAATCTTCAGAATTGAAGACATTGCCATTGTCTTTTCAAAATATATTTAAAATTATTATCTCATACTGACTAGTAGTCTGTATTTTTAGAACTTTGAGCATAGTGGGGTGCCAAAATAGGTATAAAAACACTATGTACTGCTTACTGGGAGGCTTTTTGCTTTTGAAGTAAGATAATGACTTATTCATATTTAATTTAGATTTATACATTTTTTTTTCCTAAAGTTGAAAATGAATGAAGATTGGCTGTCAGCGACTGTAAAAAATCACCCCAAGCTTGCAGTAACTCTTTGTTTTGGAACAGGATTTTTGGCAGCACTGGTTTTGTTAAAACGAAGAAGTTTAAGAAGTCTTTCCAATAGTGCCCTTGTGGTAATAAATATTTTACCCATTACTTGATTATAAATATATATATATATATATAAAATTTTGAATTTGTTGTAAATTAAAATGATTGCCAGTATTCTGTAAACAATTAAGAAAACTTCAACAATTGATTTAGCAAATTCTTGTCGAGACTTCTTTTTTCCCAATTAAGTTTTTAAAATTGTTTTTGATCCAAGAAATTTTTTTTTTCCTCAATAGACCAATCAAAGTGACACCAACAGAATATCAGGGGAATACAAGTTGGTCTTGGTGGTAAGAAATGATTTGAACATGGGTAAAGGAAAAATTGGGGCTCAGGTAAGATACAATTTTTCTATCAGTCAGTTACAAAATTGTTTGAATCTTTAAACATTCTTAACATTGAATTAGTACCTAGGACACTTGTTATGAACTTTTTTTTATGGCCATCACTGTTTTGTATTAGTTTACATTTCTTCTTATTTGAATTTAAAACTACATTATATCCAATGACTGAAATGTGTATATTCTAGTGTGCCCATGCTGCTGTCTCTGCTGTTGAAAGATGTAGCAGTGAAAACATGCCTGTACTGAGACACTGGCAAAAGTATGGACAGCCCAAAGTAGTCCTGAAAGTTACAGATGAATCTGCTTTGTAAGAAATATAGTCCTTTTGTTTCTTTGTGTAGACAAGTATTTCAGCTACTTTCTTGTTTATTTAATAACTAGTCGACTGACGGCGTATCATACGCCGCTATTTTGCAGGGCCAGCCTTAGGCCTGCAACCTATGCGACCGCAGTGAGCCCCGCACTTTCATGGGACCCGCACTTTCATAGGGCCCGCTCTAATTCAAGGTGTAGAAATTATTAAATTAAACCATTTTATAACTTAAAAGAGATTTCCCGTGCCCTCCTGTCGATTTACCAGGAGCTCCCGGAAATCTCCAGAAATCGCAAAATATACGAAAAAGTTCTTAAAATGTACGGAAATATATACACGAAAATTGTCATTTTGGGTGTCATTCAATATCGAAAACGCCAATCTTACGCGCGACATTATGCATCAGCCGTAATTGTGTATTCTGGTGAAAGAAGCTTCTAGCGCCTCAAACTAATGAAGATTACTTGAGGTGAACAATTCTCAAAGATAGATTGAAACATTTAATAATTCTTGCTATTGAGCGTGATCTATGTAGGAAACAGAATTTTTATGATATACTGTATGACTTCGCTACACGCAAGGCTCGTAAAGTATTTCTGTATGTAGTAAAGAATGAATAAAATGCATAGACGAATTTATTTTCTAATACAAACTCTTAAATATCACTTATTGTCTGCTTCCCTACTCAAACTCCGTTTCGCATACGGCCCCACAATGGTTAAGTACGGCCCTGCTATTTACATATAATATATATACATAGTAGATTACTTAATCTCTTTCCATGACTTCTAAGTTACAATGGTTACGTCCGGCGCTGCTGTTTTGTGTTTGTAAAATGTTTTACAATGTTTCGAATGTTCCGTCAGAGTTAAAGATAGTTTACTTTCTAGTCCAAACCTTCCACAGAACAAAGGGGGATGGGAGCGGGCAGGGTTTGATAAATTTAAACGACAGTCCAGCGCTCAGGCAGCCATCCGTAGTGTGAACACTACTCTTGTGTTTTCTTGTGGACTATCGGCAGAATTAAGAGAGTGATCTTTCCGTTACTTCTTGTTTAAACTTTTGAGGGAAGAAGAGAATTATATATATAGATATTCTTGCTGTTTCTTTCAGAGTTGAAATTTAAAAAAAGGTGTAATATCAGTGGTAATATAACAGGAAATACATGTTGATCTGTGTGTTTAAAATTATTTTACATAAATTAAATAAGATTGTATTATTTATTATGAATGTGTTCTCAGTCCTATAAAAAGTTATAGCCAAAATACAGTTCTGCTTAATTTTTTTTTGCATAGATTAAAATTAGGGGTGCACCGGATAGTACTTTTTGATATCCAGCCGGAGCCGGATATGACCGGATAGTAAAATTTTATATTCGGCCGGAGCCGAATACCTAAGTGTCTTGTAAATAGCTTGTATTGCTGAGCATTTTATGAAAGTGTTAAATAACATACCTATATTTGTTGGTAATATTTTGTTTTCCTTTTATATACCTTATTGTTTTAAACTCTTTTACTGATTGATTTATTAAAGATTAACAGTATTTATAAACATAAATTAATCTGTGTAGCATGAGCGTGTCTGAGTGTATGTACGAGGGGTGTTGAGCCCTCCCTTTAAAGATACCCCTGGTCAGTGTCTGTTTGGCTTGTAGTCCAGCCTCCTAATTGAGACTTAAAGTAAACAAACTTATTGTCCCGGCCAATAGTATAAAAGGTGTGGCTTGTTTCCAGACCCTTGATTGACAACCTATCTCATAATAAACAAACTCATACCAGATTAACCTTATAGAGATTTGGCTTGTAGTCCCGCCTCTAATAAAAAATTCTTCTCCAAGTAAACAAAACTTAGTTCTCTCAGAAGATGTGATCTCTAGACAGTGTCAACACGTTGACATCTGGCTTAATGTGGTCAGCTGTCTATCTGTGAACTCAATGTTATGGACTAAACAAACAAAAGGAGGTGCGGGTTGCTCCTCTCTACCTCTGGAGATATACCCGCACATCTAGACAGATTATCAGCCTGACGTAGTTAAGGAATATTCCATGTTTACTAGACCACTCAATGGTCAAGACAAGCTTTTAAAATGTGCCAGACATCGCTGCTACATACGTAATGCAAATTTATAATGTACAGTCTTATTTCTATTTAGATTAACACGCCTTGTCTTTGTACTAAAAAATATTTGGTGCATAGTCATAGTTTATAAAATTGAAAAACAAATCCTTTTATTTGAAACAAAAACGTTTATGTATTTCAGAACTGACATTATTTTTTCATGTCCACTTTATGAGTATTGGTTTATTTTTATTAACATGGAGATTTAGTTTAAACTTCTTGTTGGACATTTATCAGCATCGTTTACCTTTATATTGTTTGCCTTTCGCCTGTGTTGTTTCGATATTTAAGCGTTACCTCCGTTTGGGGTATCTGGAAAAGACTTAGCACGGAGGCGCATAACAATATTAATAGAAATACAGGTGTAGCTTTTACTATCCGGTAGTGATATCCGGCCAGTGCCGGATAGTGAAAAAGTGCCGAATATTTGGCAGAAGCCGGCGCGACTATCCGGTGCACCCCTAATTAAAATACACACTTCTCATTGAATCTTCTAGTTTTGAGGAAATAAAAGTTTGTTTTATCTTTACAAAATTTGTTGCTCATTAGGAAAGCATTATTCACTTTATATTAATTATAATGCTGTATAGAGATAAGGTAGTAACAAAACACCCTCTTAGAGCATGGTGAAATTAGCTTTATGTTACTTACCACTGTACACACCACTTTACAAAAAGATTAAAGCAATCTGTACCAGTACCCAAGCATTTGGCTTGGATGAAAATAATTTTAGCTTTCTCTCTCGTAATTATTTTCCCAAGTTCCAACTAAATCATCCATTTTTCTAATTTGTATTTCACTACCCTGCTATGGTTTAACTTCCAACTGTGTCTCTTTAGATCTAGATAATATTTATTGATACAAATTGAACGAATGTATTTTTTTTATGATAGTTATTCATAATTTCATAAAACTTAATAACATAATAATAATAATAAGGCCTGTCTTCGAGTTTGAAGATCAATGAAGAATGTAGTGTTTCCCATGGCTACACAGCCCCAGCTGTGACCTACATATTTTATCAAATCTAGCACAGGCATAACCATTGTCCGCCAGTGGTTGATTTAGATTTTCTTTTCGCCGTCTACATCTGTCCTTGGTAGCAGATTTTGTTTTGGTCTCAAAAGTATATCTCGCTGCCTATATAAGTGACCGCCAGCTCTCTTGAAGCCGCATGGAACCAGGTGCTCTCTTCTGTCAGTTAATGCAAGTTGCTGCCTAAGCTGGTCTTTTAAGTGCTTCCATGGGGCACCTGCTATGTCGATCACCTTTCAGCTCACCAAAAAAGACTGCTTTTGACATATGTTTGCCCCCCATACAGAATACGTGCCATGTCCAGCGTAACTGTTGGACCATAAGAAGTGCCTCTATACTGTTCAAACGGGCGTTCCCAAGGACATCACTATTTGATGGAGTGCAAGCATCTTTGTTGAAAATGTTCCTCTTAGTTACTCTCTGTATAATATTTATGTCTTAGGTGGAGCAATTTATTAAACTAAACTCTGGCCTCAAGGTGAGAAAGTAATGTGTCAATGTCACTACCATGTGGGAAATTAAAGAGCCTTTTTTTTTTACCCCCCCCCCCCCTTCCCTTTTAAAACATTGATTTTGTTAAAGTCAGTTTAAGCATCGAAGATAATATTGTAAAATTTGTCTGAAGGAAAGGGGTCAAATAAACAATGGTATCATTGATTAATAAATAGTTTATATAAGTTCATAAAAAAGCTTGTTTCATACTGAGTTACCGTAGTTTATATTTAAAAAAAATTTTGTTTTATTCTAAAAATATTTTAAGTGTTAAATGTATTATTCAGACTAAAAACTCAAAAATATCTAAGTGTTATTAATACTCGTAGTTGAGTAAGTATCCCTAAAAAAATCATTTAACTTAGAGACACTAAAAATAAAAGTAGCAATTATAAATACCCCCCCCCCCCCCCCCAAGCCTAGACTCTAATAGTTTTAAAAACAATGCTATATTAATTTCCTACAATTGTTGTGTTTTCTGACCCCCTGACACAGTTATGACTTAACAAAAGCAGCAGAAGCTGAAGGTTTGAGCACTTGTATCATAAGTGATGCTGGAAGAACACAAATTGCACCAGGCTCAAAGACAGTTATGGCCATTGGCCCAGGTTGGTTACTTTAGTTTTTGTATTGAAAATTTGTATAAAACGGACTCTTAACTATGTGAGTGACTTAGTGCCAGTATCTAAGCTTATCATAAGCAATTCAGTTTTCTACTAGGTACTGTTTACTGTATTTTAATGAACTTTTTTTTTCTGTTGTTTTCAGGACCAGTATCAGTTATTAACAAAGTTACAGGGCATCTCAAATTATTATGATAATTATTTATTATAGAATATTGATGTTTTTGTCATGCATTACAAATAATTTAAATGAGTACTGCTACTATTTGCTTTATTTGAAGTGGAAGAGAGTTAATCATGATGAGATGTCCTTATTTTGTTGTGTCTGTGTTTCTTTGTTAAGATACAAAAGTAAGTGAAGAATTTAGAATTTACTAAAAGTTCAATTTAATATGTAGTCTTCAGATAATCATATTTTGTTAACCTAAACAGGTACCAATAGGTTTAACTTATTAAAAAAAACAACAACAAACAAATCCTACTTTATGATCACATTGGATCTGATAGTATTGGATAGACTTGCAACATATTAGATATATTCAATGAAAAATATTGGCCAGTGCGGGAATCAAAGGCATTCCAGTTATGAGAGCAAAATTATATCAATTTTCCTGTCAGTTTCAGTAATTTCCAGACTTCCACCCTCCCAATCAACTTCCGAACTATTCCCATGAAGCGAGTATAATCTAATAGTAGGAATTGAAAAAAAAAACAGTTTAGTTAAATCTTGTTTCTGATCAGAAAACTATTTGTCAAAAGAAAAAGTTCATGCATCTCCTTTGAACTGCACAATCATTTCTACAGCATAGAAAACAGTAACAACAAATTTGTTTGGAAATGTATTTTTTTTGTGTAACTGTGATTCCTAACGAAAGTGACAAGCACAATAAAATGTTAAGACATGTAGAATACAAACACTGTGAATACATGGACATTGCTTTGTTTGACCAAAGACAGAAGCTCAGATTATTTAATGCACAACATGGCAACATGAGCAGAAGCTAATGAGAATGAACAGCAAAGAATACAAACACGATCAACATTATCAGAACAACTCTTAAGTGATACACAGATTTTTAGTTCTAAAGTTAAAAACTTCTATAGATTTTGTTTGTTTCCTTTGAAGCCATGACTGAAAACCCTGTTGTCACTTGTAGTGCAACAAAAGTTTCCCCACTTTTCCTACACCAAAATATATGGACACATTTGATCAAAGAGAAATTTTTCATTTTTGTTTGAATTACAGAATCATCTGGGGTGGTCGATATTTTGAAACTGCAAGTTATCATAAGTTCAACAAGACTTGTTCAACAAAAACTTTCAATATTTTTTTTCGGTGTGATTAGTTACTTGTACTCAGTTACTAAAGATACAATGGAAATGTAGGATACTAAAATGATTGCATAATAGAAAAATAAGCTATATCTTATAGACATGAAAGGGAGATCAATGTATTTAGTAATTAGACATTTCTTTGTTATTTATCAAACAAGTTAGCTCACATGAATATGACACACACACAAACAAATCTGAATAGTTTAATAACTGAATATAAAACTGGGACAATAGCATACATAATGTATTCATCGTAGACTTAATTCTTTAGAACAATTATTGTAACACTTTTGTCCAATTTGTTTATGTTCTAGTATTAACACCATTTCATTGCAATACATCAGAAGACTACAATAAAAAGTGTTGCATGTATCCACGTCTCAGAAAGATGAAAAAGTCAGTGGAAGAACAAGAAACATGTTCAGTAGAGAATGAAAAAAGAAGCAATTATATGGCACTTACAAAAAATATGCAGAGTTCTTTCTCTTGCTAAATCTTTAAATTATTTTAGTGAAAGGGCTATTTCATATTTTCTGGACACTGAGCTATCTGGTGGATCAATACCATTAAATTGAGTTTATTAACCATAGTCAAGACACTAAATGACATACATCATTCAAGCATTCAGTTACATATTATAAATATATATAGGACAAAATAAAAGATACAAACATTTCTAGCTTATAATTTGTGTGTTAACCAATGTACATATATACAGAATAAGATAAGTCTCATTTCAAAACTTACATTTACAAGATAATTTTTTAAAAACATGTTTATTTCTAGCTATTGTCACAAATTTCAATGTCTGTTTGGTCTAAAAACTAAAACAAGAGAAGAAACAGATTCATTTTCTTTAGTATTGGGTAGATGTTAACACAAGAGACTATCCCCCTTTATAGCAGAACAATGTGAAAAGAATTATAATAATGACAGGAAATCTTTTTTACTTATTTACAAAGAAACTTTTATCATGCAGATATTTAAGTTACAATGAGGAGAGTATTGACATTTGAAGCAATGGTTACATTTTGTCCTTGTTTACATTTTGTTTGTATATCAGATAAATATAGTTTATAACACATTTAAAAGCTGTGTAATGTTCACATCTAGTCACCATGTATGCTAGTTAGAACAAACATTTGGTCATTGGGTTAAATAGCTATGTTAATAATTTGCTCTAGAAATAACTGAAAATTTCATGTAAATGTATAAAAAAAAAAGCCCAACAAAACCAATAATGATGACAATTTGAAAATGAATTGAGTATCATGTGGCTTGAATGCAAACAAAGACATATATGAATACACAAGCATGAAATAGGAGAAATAAACCCTGATCATTGTATTAACATGGGAGGTGTGGTAGGAACAAAAACCTTCATTTGGGAATAGTGATTTTCAATTATTATGTTCAAATCACATTTCAACTAGTCTTAGGTCAAACTATCACATGAGCATTAGCATAAAGCATCAGCTGTTGACTACAATTTTAAATTTTTTTTTACAAAGTCTGCCTTGAAATAAGTTGGGATGAGGCTGTTTCAAGTCATTTGGGCACAGGGTCTAGATGATGAGAAAATGTTTGGTTCAATGTTACTGTGAGATGAAACATGTGGCTGAGTACTGTGATGAGAAGGTAGAATTGGCTGAAGTCGTTGTATGCTGGACATCATATTGACTGTTTGATGGGTGGGGATAGTACTGATGCTGGTGGAGCATGTGCATTTGGGGCGTCTGATGGCCAGACAAGCGTTGAAATTCTTTCCTTCTCTTGTGGTGAAACTCTAAACTAGGTGACTGTGACAAGCTGCGGAACCGAGACCTTGATGTGTGAGACTTAGAACGAGATCGTCTCGAGTGGTAGGAGGAATGGCTGTCAGACAAAGATGGAGAAGGGGATGGTCTGTAATAAGGTACTGGACGCTTTCGAGCACTGAAACAAGCAAAGAATATTTAATTAGAGGCCAGTACAATTAAAATATTTAAAAGGCACAATTCAAATATGTAATTGCTATAATGATGGATGTATATTTTCTGACAATTATTCCTATCTTATGTGATTTAGTTAAAAATGTTACATTTCTAGTTCATTATATTGAAAGTAAATGGCCAAGTATCCACTCTTCTTTTAAAAAGTCTTTTAATTAGGACAATGTATATCATATAGTGAAGTAATAGGCTCTTACCTGAAATTAGGCAAATTATCTCTAGCTAATTAGTTCAATGTAGTCAAAAAACAAAGACTTAATACACCAAAAGCCCCATGAACATGGCTATGAAATATTGAAAGGCATGCATGATAGAAGCTTCAATGCATGATAAAAGCTTCATAGAAAAAAACAACAACAACATCAAATCATACATAAGCTACACCTAATGTTTTGTAACTAAGTGAAGATTTGATAGGTATGCATTAAGAGTTGACCCTAATTTTAGTACCAAGGGATAAACATAACCGTAAAAAATGAAAAGCAAGTAAGATCATGAGTAGATAAACAAGTTAATTTGATTGTATTTAATAAAGGATAGGGATTAGATTTACATATTACTTTTATAATAGACATGGTCAGTGTGTTAGTAGATGTGTCAATCATTGGGAGCAAGTATTAGAGCCGGTATTTTAAAAAGCTTTTTTTGTTAGTATCATTTATGTCTATCACTAAATGAAATCAAGTAAATGCTTTTTACATTTAAAATATTTATAATAAAACTGTAAACTCAACACAGTCAATTCTAGTGTTCTTGAAGAAATGTTGAGTGAGAGGTAGTCAGTGAAACAGTGAAAACTAAGTAATTAAAAAGTCAGATTTAAATGAAGTGTAGTTGAGTAGAAGTAACCTAGCTTACAATAATTATGCATTTTTTTATATACCCCATTATTTTTGGTAAATATATGGTATATTTGGTAAAATAAACAAAAAGTGTGCTAGTGTACTAGACACAGGACACTCTACTTAACCATTGTCTACAGCTCCATGTATCAAAGAATTTTAAAGGAAATTAAACTTTTTTTTTTCAAGATATAAAGTGAATATAATTTTAAAACTGTCCACGATTCCTTTAGATCAAGCTAGCCTTTTTTAAACTATTGAAAAAAAAATAGAGCTACTGATTAAGAAGACTTAAGACGATCTGGTCTGGTTATAATCAAAGAATGAAAATATTATATACTGATTAGGAAGACTAAAGACAAACTGGTCTGGTTATAATCAAAGAATGAAAATATTTGGATCATCAGAGTATCTTGCCACAAAATAGTGAATACAAGGCACATACTTCTGGCCAGTGTGTAAGCAAAACAAATATGATGCTACACCAATAAGATGTTTTTGGCCAGTGTGTAAGCAAAACAAATATGATGCTAAACCAATAAGATGTTTCTGGCCAGTGTGTAAGCAAAACAAAGTGCAGTAGATGTCCATTGAGTGCAAGTATACAGCTAGCCATGGGCTACTCTCAACAGAAAAGACCACCAGAAAAAGACAATTTCAAGATGACTTGGAAGGTAATATGTAAACAAGAATGAAACGTTCATTGAGATGATGCTGTGTAAGACAGAAGTTTGGAGACAGCAAAATACTTTCTAATAGGTTTGTGCTAATCAGTGCCTGCATTGACCAGGCAATATTATATATTCAATGAAAACAAAATTAGGCCAACAGGGTAAGAATGTCTATGTAATATTAGTTTTTTAGTTTAAGCATGAATCTGAGTTATTTTCTAGTTAACTTAAGAGGCTTATGTTAGTATGTCAACTTTAACCAAGTTAATAATGACCTATAAATATATATTAGTAAAAGTTGTTTAATTCAAATGTAGAAATGTTTATATATATATCTACCCTAACAACCTTAGTAATGAGCTCGGTAGACGTTGTTTCGAGTCAGTAAAGATGGCTTGGAGCTGGAGCGTGACCGATATCGAGAATAGCTGTGGCGCTTGTGGTACCATCTCACTGGACTTCTTGACCTATCCACCATCATGTTCAAATCAAGCAACAAGAACAACACCAACACAAATGAAATGAAAAGGAAAACAAAAAGAAATGAGGCCAACTATATACCCAATAGAAATAAAATAGTGTAAGCATGCACATTGAAATAAATAACATTTATGTTTTTTTGAGATTCACAGCTGAATGCATGTCTAGAATGGAGAAATACTAGCTTTATGTATCCCTTTGATTAGAAGTAGCTAAAACTATTATGATTAATATACCATTCACTTAGGGATGTGATCAAAGTAGAAGCACAAAGTGATGTGCTCCACTCAAATCAGTCAATACTAAAAACCCCTACCTATATTAAATGAGCCCATGCTTTTTCCTTATGTGTTTTTGTTCATGATAGGGATACATTGGAATAAGATTGAAAGGATTCAAGTGTAGTTATAGAAAGACATAACAGAGCAGATCAAAGGAATCTAACAGTTTGCTTGTGAAAGGTTCACAAGTTTATCTTATGTAATTCCTAAAAGGTCTGTTTCAACATTCTGCAATCAACTGTGAATCCTTGAAACTAAAAACAGTAAGAGACAACAAGACTGTGAGACAACACTCAACAAAGACTTAACAGCTTGCTTCTATAACACATGACATATCTTTAGAACATTTTCCTTCTAGCTAGATCTAGATCTAGTAGCCACTCAAACTTTCTAGCCCATACACTTGACTAAATTGTGAATTTTCTTTAAGTGCATGAACCAATTCACTTTGAAACTTCACCAAGCTATTCACTTTTCTGTGTGTGCCTAATATGTCATGTCTTATAACAGCATTTTTTTGTCTTCCATTTATTGGATCATAATAAAAAAATGAAAATGTTTTGTTCTTTTAAATAGAACCAACAAGAATTTGTGTTTTATTGGGATGTGAGAATGTATAAAACAGATATCCAGCTCTAGTAACCCAATGCTAATTGATGACCATATAATATTGATAATTAAGTGAACTGTATGTAACAGCTGACAAATATTATGTTGACCCAAAAGTCACAAATATGTCCCACAAATAGCTCCTGAATACCAAAGAATACAATGTACACACTTGAAAAAAAAAAAGATTTACTCTGTAGCATCAACATAAGAGGGCAATAGACTAAAAAAATAAATAAAAATAAAAACACCCAAAAATAAATGTGAACAAAGCATAAATATGTGACAGACATTACTCCAGGTAGATCAAACCTCACTGCAGTTGTAGGGTATAGTGTTCAATATATAGCTCATGATATCAAACTCCTAAAACTAATGAGGTTCTTATGATGCAAGTTTAATTCTATTTTAAGTTTTTTTTTTTAATGGTACAGTCAATAAGATTTACTTAGGACATTTTTTCTCATTAAATTTAATAGATTATTTCTGATCTTATTTCTTTTTCTTTTAGAAGTCAACAGTCAAGTCATGTTTTGTATGAACTAAATCACTGTACACATGCTAAACATGGACATCATTTGATCAAATGAAGTGGATAATATGACAGATAAAAAAGTCCAACATACTGGTACATAGAACAATTTTCACTAAGAAAAGAATGTACCTTTGCACAAAGTGGATTGGACTTAAATAACAGGAACCTAATAATCTATGACCTGAGAGCTCAATAAAGTGTCTGCTTTGATACACACACACACGTCATAACACAATGATAAGGATTTTATACATCTGGTGCAGAAATTACAAAGATATTGAGTCAAAGGCTATGAGTTGGATATATCTTTTTTAGAGAATGAATCACAGACTATGAGTTTGATATATCTGCTTCTGAAATTGAATTCCAGGCTATGAGTTTGATAACTGTTTCAGAGATTGAATCACAGGCTATGAGTTTGATACACGGCTCTATGGTTTTGATAAATTTTTTAAAAAGAGCCACTTAAAAAGGTGGATATGGTGCTCATAATAACAAATCAACTTAAATCTTAACCTTAAATATTTCCAATATTAAAACAGTTGATAGACATTGGTCTCAGCAATGAGTTTGATATACCTGTGAATATTGTTATAAAATTTTAGATAACAGGTGGCAATTGACATACACATAATAGCATTAGAACATATATACATATAAACTAATATTGTGTGGAATTCAACACAAATATTTCTCTGAATGATATTTATAACAATGTAAAGTATATAAAGTGAGCCTCCTGTTCCACTTTCAGTAAGTGTGCTGGCTCAACCACAGCTACTGATTGCTTCATTCATACCTTGTGATCCTGCGCTTATCCAAGTGGCTTGGTGAGCCATGGCGCCTTCTGATGGAGGGTGATCGTGGAGAGCCATGGCGTCTTTTCACAGAAGATGAACGAGAGTTGCCCCGGCTCCCACGACATTCAGAATGTGAACTGGATCGGTGACTTCTACTTCGAGACCTGCTGTAAGATATACTGCGTGAGTGGTGATGTGTGGAGTGGCTATGTGATCCACTTCTGCTTCTTGTTCTACTCCTGGAACTTGAAGATCTTGAACTGGATCTTTTCAATGACCTAGTTATGAAAATAAAACATAGTAGAATGCTAGCTACTAAGAGGCTTATACTCCTAGAAGTAAGTAAGGACTAAAACCATTCCTAATAATGTGTAGGTTGAGCTGTTTAGGTGCTTGGTGAAAGCAAGATCTTAATGGACATGGCAGTAACAAACAAATTGCACTAACCCCTCAACCAAAAACAACATCACGCCAAAAGTCTCTATCTGGTACTGATTTTGATCTTTTATTGAATGTCAAAGAGCCCATTCAAAAGCTATATGTTTCTCAGATAATCAGCTAACATCAACGTTTATTATTATAAAAAGAAATTTCTGTACATCAGTTTGAACAGAAGAGTGTTTCCAAAAAACCAGGTCTTTGATTACTCCAAAATAGTTCCCAAACCTTCTGTGTTAATATTAGGATAGGGGTGAAGTTTAAGAAGTGGCAAGAATAATTTCTAGAAGGCTACATGGACTGCAAGAAAGATTGCAGTTAATATGCAGTGAAAGAAACAAGCACAGAGAAGTTTTGAGAAATCTGGTGACCTAATGCCAAAAAATGACCTTCCTAACTAAATATATTTAATGAAACAATAGGTGTGTATGTATAAATAAAATTGTAAGTGGGTTCATCACTTTAAATATCCAGATCTAAAGCTAGGAACTATTAGTAAAATTAGAAAGTTTAGAGACAATTCATAACAGAAGTTTAAACTGAGAATCAAATATACACTTTCAATAACTTACAAATTCTATAATTTATAATACAATAAAATAAACTACTCAGAAACATATTTATGTCAGTAAAATTATAAGACAAAGTTAAAATTCAAAATAATATTGTTTCATAGATTTAGAAGTAATTTTTAAAAAGAATTATAAACAAATAAGGTTAACAATAATAGCAACCATTTTTTTACCTTCTAAATGAATGACTTCGATAGGAACGAGACCTTGAACGTGACCTGGATGTTGACAGTTTGCTGTCCCTTATCTTGGACTTTAACCTAG
This sequence comes from Biomphalaria sudanica, assembly GCA_036873155.1. NCBI lineage: Eukaryota > Metazoa > Mollusca > Gastropoda > Planorbidae > Biomphalaria > Biomphalaria sudanica. The sequence goes on along the minus strand of JAZGLO010006654.1, from coordinate 5,057,988 downwards.
AAGCAGAGCTCTCATCATTCAGGGGTTTAATACTCTCCACTGCAGGAGATGAAATTGGAGATGATTTGACTTCAAGTGGTGTAGGTAAACAATCAGAAAGCACATGTGGGCTACAATCTTTTCTCAATACAGGAGATCTACAAGACAAAAGATACACAATATACGTGATTACAAATCTGCTCCTTCGATGACACATGAGGTGTGTACCAGTGCACTGTTCAACACAAGGGATGGACAGAGATAGAGGCAAACAAGAGACACAGTGGAGTCCGGCTAAATTCTATAACTTTGCATGCCAATTGTTGTATTGCCCCTATTTACTTTATTTGTTATTGAGTGTTTCAACTTATATGCAATTATTATTTCCTTCCACTGAGGGCTTTCATACAATACTATTATAATCTAGTTAGTGCACTAAAGGAAACAAACATTAGAATTAAAAAGTGTTCTATCATGTACTCAAAAGCTTAAAAATTTATTTTTTTTGCAAATGTATTTTCAGTTAATAGAAGAATAAAAAGTTGCACATGTCAATGGTTCTGAAATTTTTTTTTAGAATGACTTCTTCTTGCCACTTTATTCAGATTTTTAATTTCTGGTGAAAAAAATTGCAATGAAAATGAAAACAAGAAAAGAAACATAAACTGCTACATACGCAAGTGAAGTTGATGGAGAATTGTGTGTTCCATTGGTTTTGTTAGTCAAAGGAATCACAGTTTGGTCTTTCTCTTGTCTGTCAATCTCAGCAGCATCACTGGACAAAATAGTGAGCAGATTAGTTGGGTTCTTATACAAAAAAGATTAATCAAGATAATTAAATTAATAAAACTAATAAAGGCTAATAGCACTATTCAAGTAATGAAAGGTTAATAGAAATGATCAAGCCTAACAGAACAAATCATCAAAGGTTAAAGAAGTAATCAAGGTTAATGAAACTAATCAAGAAATCCAAATTAAAAAGAACTTTTCAAAACACATAGAACTAATCAAAGTAATATAGAAATAATGAAGGGTAATGTAAATAATCAATTGTAATATTACTTATTAAGGTTTATAGACTAATCAATTAATTAAAGGCTAACAGAACTGATCCAGATTACTTCAACTAATAAAGTAATTAAAAATAAACTGAACTGATAAAACAAATTATGTAATCAAAGGTAATAGAACTAATCAAGCAATAAAAATAAACAGAACTAATCAAAGCTGAAGGAACAAAGATTCAGCAAATCATTTTAACAACCATTCTTTGATCAGTTACTTGATCAGCTAATTGGAAAGAAAAGTAAATGAGTGTTCTAACAAATTGTCAATAGTACAGCACTGAACAACTCTGTCCCAACATTACCTGTCAGTCTCAGAACTTGAAGAACTGCAGTACTTTTTGTGTTTCCTTTTTCTAGAAGATCTAGAGTAGAGTAAGAATGGACAAAGTACAGTAAGAATGAACACAAGTCTATTAAGAATTACTAATAACAAATTTGGCCAAGACTAAATACATTTACAATGACAGTTTCTAGGTATTGAGATACACCGATGTCATCAAGAGAAAAAATAAGCGAAATATAAAAACTTCTTAAAAAAACAAAAAACAAACTTATCTGCACTTACAGCTATCTCTCAGTAATGCAGACATTATTTCCCTTATTCAATATCAAACAAAATAATTAATTACCATTAATTAATTGACTAATTGGTAAATCATTTTTATTGATTTATGTCTTGTCTGTGCTAATAAATAATTGTGCAAAGTTTCAATGCAATCCGAGTAAGGTTTTGGGAGAAATAACTTGTACAAACTTTTTAACAGACAGACAGAAAGACAGACAAACATAGTGAGTTGATATAAGCTTTGTAAAAAAATATTAAAATTTCCCACCAAAAATAGTACAAAAAAATATTTCTTTTAAAATCATTGTAAATTATCAAGGCACAAATCCAAGTTTCTATTCTATTGTACAGAGATCACACCATCTTCAGCTCCTCCCAATCTAGCCACTCAACATTCCACCCACCCTTCCCCTTCACTCTGCACATATATGCTCAGCCCAACCAGGTGTTGACACTGTCCTCCTACCCATGGCTAAAAACTGAATGAGTCACACACTATTTCATTTCTTCTGGAATATCCTTTTGATGTCTTCCCCTGGCTCCATCTGATCATATCACCTCATGAGGGCCAGTGAGGAGACACAGAGCTCTTCAGTTGAAAGAAACATCAAAATGGATCACTTTCCAGTCCATCAAGAAGATGACTTTTGGGTTAGGAAAAAAAAAAGGTTGCTGCTGAATAGGCAATGTCAGAGAATGGCAAACATTTCCTGACACAAAATAGAATAAACATATCTAGGAAGGGGGAGGGGTATGCTTCAATGTGAAAATGTCAAATTGTGTTCCAGACGGCCAAAGGTCAACCAGCTGAAGATCAGCCAACCACTATATCTTTATGCCACTGAACCCATCAATACTCTCCTTCTAACACTGGGCACGGTCCTGATTTAAAGGTCAATTAGATCTCTTGACTTTTCACATGCCTATTCATTTGTTAATTGTTCATTGTATGAAATGAGAAGTTGATTTCTAGAGACAAAAATTTTCAATGCTTCATATTGATACAAGAAAACTTTAAGCTGCATTCTCTTTAGTTTTGTCACAGCATTATTTGTCTGAGAAATTCTGCCCAGCATCTCTCTCGTTCTGTTTGGCACCAAGATATTTCATTTTCTAAGGGAATCTTTTCAGAGGTCTCCTTTTACATGGATGTCTACCTAGATCACAGGTCATTATGTTCAGTAGCAATACTAGGTAGTGGACCAGCATGAGCTTCCATGGTGTTAACAGTCAACAGTTTCTGATCAATGGATGGATTGGTTTGCTAAATATGAAGAGCTACTACCAGAATATAGTGAGACTAGCACTGAAAGCAGTTACATCCAATACAGCAAGTAGAAGTTTGTATAAGCAGTACAATGTTTAAAACAAAAAATATTTTCTACTTGAACTATTACCAAAAATGAAAAAAATCAAAATTCACAAACGCAGACATAAAAAGCACACTTGTGTAAACATTTCACTTTGAAATGTTGGATTGGATTGTTAAATGCAACCTTTTTATGTTTTCATGTAGTAATAGCATTTCATTTGATATACTGTGCATTGTGCTACAGTTTACTGACCTGCACATTGCCATTATAATAAAGCCTATCATAAAGTTTATACATCCAAAGATTCCTACATGAAATTATCTATTTAAGAATGAAAACACATGTAAGCTATAGGCAGCATGTTCATTTAATATCTACAAGGTAGAATTAATCATTCATTCTGCATACATTTTAAGTATATCTCAAAATCCTACTCAAAACTTTCTACAAAATTGCTGCATGATAGATAAACAATCTGGCAAGAGCTTGGGATGGTTGAATATTGTCCTATTCAAAGTTAATCTTAAAGGATAACTTGTTCAAGAGAAGTGTTCTGATGACTTTGTTTTCAGATTTTGTCATTGCATTAGTTTTGATGACCAACTGGTTAAGTTATAGACATAGACTTGTAACTAAGAGATGGATTGTCAACATGATGGTCTAGAGTTTGAACCCTACCCTGTCTCCTGCAGAGGGAGTGGGCTAGGAGGTAATACTATTTATTACTGATTCAATTTCTGAAAATGAAAAGATAATTTAAGAAGATGCATTGTGAAATAAGGTCAGCTAGCTGAATCAAATCTGAACCAACTTCATAACACTGTGAACATATTAGATTCTTTTTATATAATGATTCCATGATCAAACAAATGTCCAAACACAAACAAACAAGCATATCATAGAGATGTTTGTAACAGAGATTTATTTTGCAGAGACAGGGAGAGATTTGCAATATACAGATATGTTTATGACAGAGATCTGTAACATAGATTTGTAACATATAGATATGTTTAACATAGAGATCTGTAACATATAGATTTGTTTAATATAGAGATCTGTAACATATAGATTTGTTTAATATAGAGATCTGTAACATATAGATTTGTTTAACATAGAGATCTGTAACATATAGATATGTTTAACATAGAGATCTGTAACATATAGATTTGTTTAATATAGAGATCTGTAACATATAGATTTGTTTAATATAGAGATCTGTAACATATAGATTTGTTTAATATAGAGATCTGTAACATATAGATTTGTTTAATATAGAGATCTGTAACATATAGATATGTTTAACATAGAGATCTGTAACATATAGATATGTTTAACATAGAGATCTGTAACATATAGATTTGTTTAATATAGAGATCTGTAACATATAGATTTGTTTAACATAGAGATCTGTAACATATAGATTTGTTTAACATAGAGATCTGTAACATACAGCTATGTTTCTTATAAAGATCTTACCTTTTCTTGGAATGTTTACTTTTCTTTGTCTTCTTAGAATGGGAACTGAAAGGAAAAATGTCATAAAATGTCCAGTTAATTCAAAGCAGTTGATATGATCAACCTAATCCCTGAAGAGAAGGTCATGGCTACATTTGTGTTTGGGAGGTGGGACATCTGACTACAAATAGAACAAACTCTTGAATGGCATGATGAGGGTGATGGAAGAGGCAATGGAAAAAACAACAAACAAACAAACAAGACAATTGAATGCACTGGCCTACACAATCATAGAACAAGAAATGTGTTTTCTTGGTTAAAACATGACAGAGTGATGTGTGATTTGTGACATGTTATAAGGAGCTGTGAAATTTCAAGCAATTAGTTAATCTGATAAGAGATCTAACCCTAACCCTGACATATACACACACACTTAGAAACCAATACCCTATAAAGAAAATTGTATAAAGAAATGGTAGTAATGTATTCCTCCCTAGAGCTCCTTATAACTGTTCACAGACTGGATCACAAAGTTGTATTAGGATCTAATGCACTGACTTTGTGCTCTAAAGTCATTGCTAAGAAAACAAAACAGCATGCTAGTCAATACATGGAAGTTGTTAGGATAAAAAAAAAACTCAACAACAATTAAAACAAAATAGTTTGTATTATAAGAAATGTTCTAGAGTTTAGCAATTAATTCAAGACTTAATGAGACTCTAAGTGATTAAATTACTTTAGAAATTAATTAATTTAAATAGCCAAGATAACAACTTTACTTTAAGTCATTTGTATTAAAACAATTAATTATGCTATTTTTTTTGTTAAACTTACAATAAAACTTATATGACAATATTAAGTTATAGGTAGATTAGTATTTATGGCTAAACATGTTATAGAAAGTCCAGCTTCTAAAACAAACTAGTAACTATGTTAGATTAAAGACAGAAGTATATCTGGGGGTTAAAGTTGACAGCTGTTAAGTAGCTATATAAACACTGACAGCAGAGGGAGAAAGCAGTGCTTAAGATTGATAGTTATAGTGTAAGAGAACTTAGACATGTTTGTTAGTACTGTTAAATATGTTCTTACTTTAAAAAGTTTTTATTATTTCTTCATTCTTTATTTGACTTTGGAAATATTTCTTTCCCTAGAGTATGTTGTTCCTTGAACTAATGCTTTAGAAAGACTAAGAAGTAGAAGGGTTGGGGAAGGCTGGACTAGACTATCAAGTTGAGAGACAGAGCTGAAAGAAGGAGGGGAGGTAACACAAGTCTTACCTCAGTTACTTGGCTCAAATGATGACAGCAAGGGAGATAACAAAAAAAAAGGTAGATTGGAATGAGTTGAGGGCAGGCAGTGAGACCACTGGGTGCATCTCTCAAACACCTTCAGCTTTGCATTCACTCAAGATTACAACTTCCAAGTGTTGGATACAGAAATGAGGGGGGAGTGCAAACAATTGTCATCTTCAGCTTTATTTCAAAGCCACTAGTGCTTGCTGGGCAATTAGTATCAGTACATTCAAACTGTCCAACTGCTGGCATGAAAGTGAACTGAACATCTCATAATAGGAAAAGTGAAGTTGGTTGTACTGTGTCATCAGTAATCCAATTAGAAATATTGCACTGACTAATGCAAGAGATCTTCCAAGTTGACTTCTTGTATGTCAATGAGAAACACTAGTGAACATTGACATTAATGATCATTTAGCTGAGTTTCCATTGACTTTATGCATTGTATTGACTCAAAGAAAAAGAACCTAAAGTTGTTTCTTATTTAAGCAGCAACCCTGAGTGAATGAATAAGCTTGACTTCCATTTCAATTACACTGTTTACAAATATGCACTTTTGGTTTTAGAATGTGTTTTCAATCAATGTCACACAGTGGTCATGTTATCTCTAGAGCATACACAAAGTCTACATACATCTAGTCCAACAACCTTTAGTAAAAACACCCAAAAAGTTTTTCCACTAAGCGAAAAGCTGGATCCATTTTACTAAGATAAAAATTTTGTATAACATTGAAATATTGATGTTTATTTTTTTTTCTATGAAATAAAATTGAATGGATGTGTACAAGTGTACATTTTGTTAGTACTAATTGAATGATGAAATGTGATTACCTGGTGGTAAGCCTAGGTTTACTAAGCTAAGACAATCACAGAGTGAAATGCAGTGGAGGAAGAGAACCAAAAAGGTTGATTAACATGGTCACACATTGAAGACATTCAAACACAGAAGAATGTCAACCAGTCAGTCTTTGCTCTCATGTCACATACAAAATACTATCTCTGAAATGCTCTAACTCATGCTGTCTTGTATGTAGGAAGTAGTCATTGCACAAAATGAAGTTGTCATTACAGAAATGTAATCAAGTAGCCATTACACACAAATGTATAGTCAATTATTGCTGTATCCAACATGTTTATGAATAAATAATTGTTCTTGTCTGGATCATATAGCACATACAGAAAAGACTACAATTGACAGTCAATTTACAGTTTCATTTCAAAGTGACTGGAGAGGATACATTTTGTGGTCAGAAGGTATATGCACTATTGAAATGGATTTTTTAAATATAGAAAATACTATACCATTTAATAGCAATATTGAGTTCGTATTTTCTTTTTAAACTCATCCCATTAGTGCTAAGAAATAAAATTTGTATGCAGTTTTAAAATTTCTTTGATCTTTGTTGAATATTTTGGCCATTATTTATTATATGTATGTTTAAAATTTAACATTGCTAGGGTTTACTGTCCAATATATATATATATATATATATATATATATATATAACTTTTTTTTTCTACATGTACTGTAAGTGACAACTGATTCTGTTTAAGTTTACAAGTGCAGCCAACTGTTAAGATCTATAAACGTTTGACTCAAACTTAAGAAATCAGTTGTTTATCTATGTACACTACTTGAAGAGTCTCACACAAAGTTGATTGAAAAAGTTTGCCAGTAATTTTGTATGTGCTATTAGCAGAAAGTTAAGAACTAATAGTTAAGGTAAACTTAAGATACATGTGAAAATGTTAGTGGGGACTACAAACCAGCTACAAACAAAATCAAATTAGCAAAATAAACCTTTGGGGTTAGCTAAATAATGTGGAACTGGGAAGAAAATTAGGTTGAGAAAAAAAAAAGAGTAGCAACAGAGTCAAGGAAATGGAAGAAAACTTAATTAGTATCACACATTTCAAAAGAGTTCATTCCCCAAAATGCCTTTCAATCTCAGCATCCCCCGAGCAATTATATTACAAGCTAGAGTTGATAGACTTCTCAAATGGCAAGATAACAAAAGCAAAAAGGTGGAACACATTATGTTTTTTTTTGTTCATTGGTTATTACTTCAAACTCAATGTTATTCTTAGGTTTTTTTTTAGATCAAAACTAAATTATTTCTTAAAACATAGTTTCCTCCCATTGCAAACCTGTTAAACTACTTAAAACAAAACCAATCCAAAGTCCTCCATTGTGAGGCATGCACAGAGTTGGACCTCCCTCCTAGTGCACTGGACAATGCTGGGACACAAGAATAATATGTTATGAAGCAACAAGCAAAGAAAAACTAATCCAACAACTACATCTACTCAAACTACTTAGTGGTCAAGAAAATAGAAGCCAGGAAAATGCCAAAAAAGAAACCAAAATTAATTTAGAATTTTAAAAATAACATGTTAGTTTATACAATTCTAAAATTCTAACTATTTGGATAAACTTAATTATATAGATTTTAAAATTAGGATATCATGTCTGGGCACATGTAAAAATTAACAAAAAAATATTATTTTGACCCATCTTTAAAGTCTTTTTTTTTCTCTAAGTAAGAAAAAATATAAATAATTTCATAAATTAATGTAACGTAGTGTATACAAACTGGGGATGGGAGGGTTAGAAGGTATTTATTGATAACTCTATCAAAGGACAGACACATTTTTAATACCTCTATCAAGCTATTTAAAAAAAAAAAGTAAATGTGTAATTACTGTAGGTAATTTTGAGAAAGATAATGACATACACAGTAGAGTCAATCTGGGTATGTCAATGTCTTGGATGACATTGATGATATCAGTGTAAATGAACTGAAAAGAGTTAAAACTTGTTGTGTGTGTTGTTTCAATCAACAACCAGCCATTCAAACACACAGTAGTAGTTAATGAGTGAATGAAAAGAAAGACAACCTAGTTTAACAAATGTATTACCTGTTCATTACCAAGTGAGAAGTTTATCTGTCAATAAATAAAACCCCAAGAAAAAACACATGAACTTAAAAAAACAACAAGATAAAAGGGTAACTATTGGCTACATATACATAGAGTTGTGATAGTTCTAGAACACAAAAGGAAAGTGGAATGATGCAACGTTTGAAAGTCATGGTGAGTGATTAGAGTGAAAGCTATCAGTGTGTGGATCTAACACAGCCTTTCTCTTTCTTAGGATTCAACTTGGAGGCTGCACTATCAGTGTGTGGATCTAACACAGCCTTTCTCTTTCTTAGGATTCAACTTGGAGGCTGCACTATCAGTGTGTGGATCTAACACAGCCTTTCTCTTTCTTAGGATTCAACTTGGAGGCTGCACTATCAGTGTGTGGATCTAACACAGCCTTTCTCTTTCTTACGATTCAACTTTGAGGCTGCACAATCAACATTAAAACTGGTTCCCAACTTGTCAACTGCAACATCATTCAAACTGAGGGGCACAATAAAGCCATTGGGAAACACTGCCTTGCATTACAGACACTTTAAAAAAAAAAGTAAAATATGTATATATTGTGAAATCAAAAGCAGAGTCATATTTGATGTCTCATCATGTTTTACAAACCTTTGCTAAAATGGTTTAAGCTTGTTGCAATATATAGCAAGTCATAATAATTGTATAAAAATGAAAGACATTAGCTGTAAGTCAGCCTTGAAAGGTTGAACCTTATAAATGTTCTCTTATTCAGAAGGAAACAGAAAACTGGAGTAAACAAAAAATAATACATTTTTGACACTATAGAATGTATAGAATAAATGTATTCAGCTGAAGTCTCTTTAGTTTTGTTGGGGAAATAAATGAATTAATCATGTTGGTGTCATATTTGTAATTTCTGAAATGTAGTTGTAAAATTTCTCTGTGTGGTGTTCATTTCATTCTATTCTTTAAGAAATACATTTAAAAAATAATGTCATCAATTCAGTGTGCTGGTCACTGAAAGCTCAAAGTTCATGTGAATACTCTTTAAAATATCAGCAACTTTTATTTCAATAAATAACATTGTCTTAGAGTTGCTCCATTATGTAAAAGACAATTATTTTATAGTCAACAGCCTTATGACTTGAATGATTCACACAGTGCCAATAAAAAAAGGCAAACATTGCATTGGTTTTGTTTCATTCTATTGCCTTAAAAAGTTCTGATTTGAAAAGTTCAATAAAAGACAATGTGTCTGTTATTGTCTAGTGTTGCCCTGATGCTAGAATTATGCTAAACCACTAATTATGAATGTATGGAATGAACACTGCAATATACATACCACAGTTAGCCACAACCTCAGATAAAATTTTAAAATAAAACAAAATGATCACAGTATTAGTTGTTATTTAGTTTATTCATTTCATAGTGTATTCAAAAAAATATTTGACAAAATATGAAGACATGGAATATGTACAGGAAAATAATGTGTATAGAGAATGATGATCTGTTAATATTTAAAGTTTGAAAACAAATTTTTTTTTTTTTTTTTTTTTTTTTGTAAAACAATGACAATAAACAAGGAATGAACTAGACAAAATTGAAAACATACATATGATCCGCTTACTGAGGGCTGTGAGGAATAAACAAAAAGTACAAGAAGGATTCAGATGAAATCTACAGGCAAATTATGGAGTGAGTGAACATTGATGTTAACTAGCAGGCCAAAACAACATTAGTGTATGTATGTGTGTGTGTCTTTTTGAAACTTGACAAGAGGAGAAAACAGAAAGCACAATCCTATAGACCAAGAAATAAATAGCAAGGTTAAATCATTGTATTTAAGAGAAGCTGAGTACTTAGCATTAATGCAAACACAAAAAAAAAAAATATATCATTAAAAAAAAGGTAACTAGTCCAAATTATTATACTTTATTAGGTATCTTTTTTTTCTACTTTCAAATAGTCATAATAAATATCTAGATGCAAGCAATGATTCAATATGATTCAGTATGTAGCTCATAGGTAACTCCATTTTTTGACTAAAACATGACCTCCCCCCCTTTTTCCAAAAAAAAAACAAACAAAAAAAAAAACAAAACAACAACAAACAATTAATAAATAAAATAGAGTAAAAAAAAAAAAAAAAAATAAAGCCATTCTCTCTATGATTGGTCCATTCTATATTGTCTATTTACTTAGTAAGCCCAAAGTAAAAGTTAATTTCTCAAATGAAGTAATCAATGACTTCAAATATATTCTTTGCAATAAACAGTCTATTGAATTAAAAGAACAGTAATTTCAATATACCAAAAAAAACAACAACAACTAAATGAATTACACCGCTTAACCATATTACTCAATGGTAGAGACAGGCTTTAGTTTTGTCATGATAAAATGCAAAGTACAGACTAAAACAATAAAATCCAATAGAACAATTAACTTCAGCAAAGCAGACAAATATGATGGGAGAACTCAACACCACTTCCCAGAACTTATAATACAACTATTGCTTATCAATTATACAGATAAAACCCAAAGTTTAAAGTTAAAACAAACATAGTAAAAAAACTTGCAAAGCATACAGAAATTTGAAATACTATAAAAAGGATGTCTAGTGAAACATGAAACAATCTACTAAACACAGTGACAACAGTCAAAACTGAACATTTCTTATGTGCTGTCTCAGATACGTTTCAAATATGTGATTGTAGAGACAGGACAACACCCAATACTAATGACATGTCCAATATGTAAGTGTCATATCAAGACAAGTGCATATACTGCCTTTAACAGAAATATACTGGTATACTGTGAACAACAAATAAGGCTTCAGAACTATACAAATACATTTTAACTAGGTTTTCTTTTTTTTTTTTTTTTAAAAGATGGAATTTTAATTTCTCTATGTCAATTACAAGCTAGTAGGCAATATTAGCAAAAACAAATGAATGTCCAGAGCAGCTGTAAACTAAATGGGAATGATGCTAAAAAAAGGTCAGCAGCCCAAACAAAAAGAAACATAAAAGACGGCCTATATGCTAAGTAAGAGAGGTGAGACTCCAGTCAACCTACCGGTCTCTTTTGCTGTGCTTTCTGCTTTTTTTCTTTTTCTCCTTGGATTTCTCTGGAGATGTGCTGTCATGTCTGTGGATAGAACACTCTAGATGTTACCTCTTCTAGTACAACACAGTTACATCTACAACATCAACAAATCTGACCAGATACTTACCATTTTAATGTCAAAATCTAGCATAGTTTGTGTGTGTGTGTGTGCCCAATTTATAACCAAAAGACTTGAAGGTAACCCCCTATCTCATCTCTACTCACACACCCCTAAAAGACTTGAAGGTAACCCCCTATCTCATCTCTATTCATATACCCCTAAAAGACTTGAAGGTAATCCCCTATCTCATCTCTACTCACATACCCCTTCAAACAAGTTGTCTTATAACATTTTCTTTGGACCTGAATGAAAATAGAAAATTGATTTTTTTCCCACTTTTAGTCCTTTAAATTTTAATTTGGGTTTATAAGGACTAGACATCTATAAATCAGTAAGCCATTGAAAAGTGGCATTAGATAAAACACAGAATATAAAATATAAAAATACTAATAATGTTATGTATCATTACAAATGGCCCAAAATGCCTGTCCCAACTTGGATTGTAGATGCCTAATAGATATAGAGTCCAATGAAACCCTTGATGAAAATAAAAAACCAACTTACCTCTGGTGGCCATGGTTTAAAATGTGCGTAAAATAAAAGGAGCTACAGATATTACACAAGTTTTGTAGTTGACTAGCAACAGTTTTAGCAAGTACTGACTATAAAAAGATATTGTGTGGCTTTTGTTCGGATGCAATTATTTCTTATGTCAAGATAATTTCAGTTGGAGATATTTGTGTATGTGTATACAAAAAAAACAAACAAATGAAAATACATTCTACTTATTGTTTTCTAAACTGCTCAGCTACAAGAGGACTATCATTTGTGTAGTGGGAGGATTACATCTCATCAAGTTGATTGCTTCTTTAGTTCTCTTCTTACTTCATGTTACTATCTCATTTTCATGTCATGATTACATTTTTTTGGTACTTACCATTTCTATGTATCTTTATACCTCTAGGTTTTAAACTATTATTCTAGATGTCATTACTATTTTTAAGGACATTATTACTTATTGTTTCAATAGATGTTTTTACTTCTTGTTTCAATAGATGTTTTTACTTATTGTTTCAATAGATGTTTTTACTTATTGTTTCAATAGATGTTTTTACTTATTGTTTCAACAGATGTTTTATTTATTGTTTCAACAGATGTTTTTATTTATTGTTTCAACAGATGTTTTTACTTATTGTTTCAACAGATGTTTTATTTATTGTTTCAACAGATGTTTTATTTATTGTTTCAACAGATGTTTTTATTTATTGTTTCAACAGATGTTTTTACTTATTGTTTCAACAGATGTTTTTACTTATTGTTTCAACAGATGTTTTTACTTATTGTTTCAACAGATGTTTTTACTTATTGTTTCAACAGATGTTTTTACTTATTGTTTCAACAATTGTTTTTATTTATTGTTTCAACAGATGTTTTTATTTATTGTTTCAACAGATGTTTTTATTTATTGTTTCAACAGATGTTTTTATTTATTGTTTCAACAGATGTTTTTACTTATTGTTTCAACAGATGTTTTTATTAATTGTTTCAACAGATGGTTTTACTTATTGTTTCAACAGATGTTTTTACTTATTGTTTCAACAGATGTTTTTACTTATTGTTTCAACAGATGTTTTATTTATTGTTTCAACAGATGTTTTATTTATTGTTTCAACAGATGTTTTATTTATTGTTTCAACAGATGTTTTATTTATTGTTTCAACAGATGTTTTATTTATTGTTTCAACAGATGTTTTTATTTATTGTTTCAACAGATGTTTTTATTTATTGTTTCAACAGATGTTTTTACTTATTGTTTCAACAGATGTTTTTACTTATTGTTTCAACAGATGTTTTTACTTATTGTTTCAACAGATGTTTTTACTTATTGTTTCAACAGATGTTTTTACTTATTGTTTCAACAATTGTTTTTATTTATTGTTTCAACAATTGTTTTTATTTATTGTTTCAACAGATGTTTTTATTTATTGTTTCAACAGATGTTTTTATTTATTGTTTCAATTAAAGTTTAGAGGCAAAAAGAAGGAGAGAAGAAATGCAACAGTACAGATTGATTACTCAGCAGGAATATATTAGGTTATTGTAGAGTAAAACATTTAGAACATATTTACCAAATTTAATATAATTCCAAGAGGTTTAGTACAAAAAAATGATTTTGCAAAAAACCAGCAAAATGTGGTTTTTTTTTAATGCTACGTTAGCATCAAAAGCAAAACAAATCCCCCCCCCCCTCCCATAGATTTGATATTTTGATATTTCTCATTTCATTTCATTGATTCAAGTTCTAAAAAAAAAATGTAATATAAACATGTTAATAAATTTAGATTGAGACTACCAGTCTCAGTAAATTAGTTCAAGATCTAATAGCTAATTAGAATAAATAATAAATAAATAACATTTATTTAGAATTCCATTAAATATCTTCTTAACAACTCAGAAGCTAAACGCCATTTTATAGAAATAAAAATCTATTTGTTAAAAGTTCTCACCTTGACCTCTTTTTCTTTTTTTTGTGTGCTGATGAACCTCCTTCCTCTTCCTCTGAGCTGGCCAGCAGACTGGGGGAGATGAATGAAATGAATTAAAACAAGAACAAAGTGGCCAGCAGACTGGGGGAGATGAATGAAACGAATTTAAACAAGAACAAAGTGGCCATCAGACTGGGGGAGATGAATGAAACGAATTTAAACAAGAACAAAGTGGCCAACAGACTGGGGGAGATAAATGAAACGAATTTAAACAAGAACAAAGTGGCCATCAGACTGGGGGAGATGAATGAAACGAATTTAAACAAGAACAAAGTGGCCATCAGACTGGGGGAGATAAATGAAACGAATTTAAACAAGAACAAAGTGGCCAACAGACTGGGGGAGATAAATGAAACGAATTTAAACAAGAACAAAGTGGCCAGCAGACTGGGGGAGATAAATGAAACGAATTTAAACAAGAACAAAGTGGCCAACAGACTGGGGGAGATAAATGAAACGAATTTAAACAAGAACAAAGTGGCCAGCAGACTGGGGGAGATAAATGAAACGAATTTAAACAAGAACAAAGTGGCCAACAGACTGGGGGAGATAAATGAAACAAATTTAAACAAGAACAAAGTGGCCATCAGACTGGGGGAGATGAATGAAATGAATTAAAACAAGAACAAAGTGGTCTCTTTCAATGACTTTTGAGAAGATTGGAGATAACAAGCCCACCACAATGGAAGTATACCTGTATTTCTTTTGTGCCATTGCTGCTGCTTTGGCTGCTTCTTCCTTGGCCTTTCTGTCAGGGTCAAAGGCACTGCCATCAACATAGTCAGTCAGACCAAAAGCTTCTTTGAGGCGAGCATTCTTTTCCTGATTAGCTTCAGCCAGCTGATGCGTTTCTTTAGCTCTGCAATAAAAAGCATATGCTATTTTAAAGTAACATCCCTCCACAGTATGGGTACAGCTGTACCCCTTAAAAATTTAAATATTTACAACTAAGGAAAGAAAAAACTGCTAATAGATAAACATAATATTATAAATCTCCTGAATTAGCAGTAGATTCTAGCAAGCTAGTTTTAATATACTGCTGACTCCTGAAAATGATATTGATTTCTGCAGAGAATTCTTAATCAAAAGAATAAAGAGTCAGTAAAAAAAAAAACATTAACAAAAATACCTAATACTTTTCATACAAGATTATTATTAAGTTATTGAAAAGGAATTACACAATATGACCATTATTTATAAAAAAACTAGCAAAATACACAAAAATACTTTAAAAAAAAAATAGAAGCTATATTAATATGTCACAATTAGTTTTGATCAGTCATGTAATAAAATTTGTAATAGATCTAGACTAACAATAATAAATCTGTACGATTAAAAATATTTTTTTAAACCAATTGGTTTTGTTTAGCGCAATTTCATGCATTTAGCTTTCTCCAAACGCTATGATCCTATCACTTGTCTGGACCAATTGGAGAGAGGGAGAAATAACGAACGGAGTATCGGAACAACCTGAATTTGAACTTGTGGGCTAAAGCCTTCTCAGGCTTCTCAAACCAAAGCAGTAACCACTCTATGAACATAGAAGATTGTATACTTATGTATTGTTTCATTTTCATGTTTGTGTTCACTAAGCCTCCTATTTAGGGGACTAAATAAGCTTATACATCACTTTGGTCATGTACTATTTCTTTCCCTTGATTGAGAAACCAAACAGAGTAATTTATTACAAATAGTTAATTAACTAATGGGTTAACTTTTTTTTTATTGATTCTTGTGTTGTCAGGTAAAATCCGAGATTGATTCTACTAATAAGATAAGTTGTCATAGGAACCAGGCTATTACAAATACAAATATAAGATGTCATAGCTGATTCTACTAATAAGATAAGTTGTCATAGGACCAGGCTCTTACAAATACAAATATAAGATGTCATTAGATGATCCTACTAATAAGATAAGTTGTCATAGGACCAGGCTCTTACAAATACAAGATGTCATTAGATGATCCTACTAATAAGATAAGTTGTCAGGGGACCAGGCCCTTACAAATACAAAATGTCATTAGTTGATTCTACTAATAAGATAAGTTGTCATAGGACCAGGCTCTTACTAATACAAATATCAGAGGTCATTAGATGATCCTACTAATAAGATAAGTTGTCAGGGTACCAGGCTCTTACAAATACAAAATGTCATTAGATGATTCTACTAATAAGATAAGTTGTCATAGGACCAGGCTCTTACAAATACAAATATAAGATGTCATTAGATGATCCTACTAATAAGATAAGTTGTCATAGGACCAGGCTCTTACAAATACAAATATAAGATGTCATTAGATGATCCTACTAATAAGATAAGTTGTCATAGGACCAGGCTCTTACAAATACAAGATGTCATTAGATGATCCTACTAATAAGATAAGTTGTCAGGGGACCAGGCCCTTACAAATACAAAATGTCATTAGTTGATTCTACTAATAAGATAAGTTGTCATAGGACCAGGCTCTTACAAATACAAATATCAGAGGTCATTAGATGATCCTACTAATAAGATAAGTTGTCAGGGTACCAGGCTCTTACAAATACAAAATGTCATTAGATGATTCTACTAATAAGATAAGTTGTCATAGGACCAGGCTCTTACAAATACAAATATAAGATGTCATTAGATGATCCTACTAATAAGATAAGTTGTCATAGGACCAGGCTCTTACAAATACAAGATGTCATTAGATGATCCTACTAATAAGATAAGTTGTCAGGGGACCAGGCCCTTACAAATACAAAATGTCATTAGTTGATTCTACTAATAAGATAAGTTGTCATAGGACCAGGCTCTTACAAATACAAATATCAGAGGTCATTAGATGATCCTACTAATAAGATAAGTTGTCAGGGTACCAGGCTCTTACAAATACAAAATGTCATTAGATGATTCTACTAATAAGATAAGTTGTCATAGGACCAGGCTCTTACAAATACAAATATAAGATGTCATTAGATGATCCTACTAATAAGATAAGTTGTCATAGGACCAGGCTCTTACAAATACAAATATAAGATGTCATTAGATGATCCTACTAATAAGATAAGTTGTCATAGGACCAGGTTCTTACTATACAAATATAAGATGTCATTAGATGATTCTACTAATAAGATAAGTTGTCATAGGACCAGGTTCTTACTAAACAAATATAAGATGTCATAGCTGATTCTACTAATAAGATAAGTTGTCAGGGGACCAGGTTCTTACTAATACAAATATCAGAGGTCATAGCTGATTCTACTAATAAGATAAGTGTCAGAAAGCTAACTTTGTATAACAAGAACTAATCAGATGTGACAGACATTATCCTGAGCTAGCAACTCCTCCTTCCAGCCATGAGATAGCTATGAAAACATTTGTAAGAGGCAAGCTCCCATCAACATGGATGTATGCATTATATATGAGGAACAGCAATAACATGTTTCTACAACATGCAGAGATATTTTGTTCAGCCAGTCATTTAGAAGTTAGTCCTCATTCTCCTTTGTTCACTACTTACAAGTTTGGCCATTATAGATCTCACTTGTCTTCAACAGTTTGGCCATTATAGATCTCACTTATCTTCAACAGTTTGGCCATTATAAATATCACTTGTCTTCAACAGTTTGGCCATTATAGATCTTACTTGTCTTCAACAGTTTATGCATTATAGATCTCACTTATCTTCAACAGTTTGGCCATTATAGATATCACTTGCCATCAACAGTTTGCGAATACTAAGATAGTTAGATACCTCAGAACAACCTCATTATATAAGCGATGTTAATGAAATAATTAAAAAAATATATCTTTTAAAAATGTATTTATGACGTCAAGGTTAAATAATATATGATACTTAATGTCAGATGTAGACTGTATATATCTTTAAAATTATGTCAAGACTTTTTGCATCAGTATTAAGAAAGAGTAGCTAGAGTTTGATATCAAAGTCTCATAAATAACAATGATACAAATTGTAGTCAGCACCCAAACCAATAGAGGAATTACTTACAGATATATCTGAAAACATCCCAGAGGTAGTCCATAACAAGCCAGAGCCTCATCTTCAAAACAAATGTCTTGTTTAGGCCTTACAAAGTCTTTGAGATCTTCATCCTGTTTGTCAAGACTTTTATTGAGACATGCCCTACAGAGCTGCTTGTCTACAGAGGAGCTGTATACATCAGAAACAAAAAGGGCATCTAGTGACCTTTCTTCAAATTCCTGCCCACATCTCAGGCACAGTTTAATGTCCTTCCTGTCTGAATACAGCTGGTCATAGAAGAAGTCAAAAACTGACTTGGGTTTGATAGAGGGAGAATAGACTTTGCGTGGACACATGTCCATCAGGCAGTTCTTGCTCTGGTGCTTAGCACAGCAGTGGCAGTGACATCCACAGCACTGAATACAACTGGCCTCAGACAGCTTTCTTAATAGCAATACATTCTTTGTCTTTGTCACTTTTTGACTAGCATAAGACATGCTGCCTCAGTGAAACTTGAAATCAGTTCTAGAATGTAAGAATCCTTGATAAGAGAATGTACAATCCAGACAAGGTTTGAAGAGTCCTTGAATATATCCGTTTTTTTCTGTCCAACCAAATAATAAGTAGTTAAAGCCAAGAACAGTCCACTTGATCACAGAATCCTCCAGCTTTGTTTTTTGAAATGCTTGACATTTGTCACAAGTTGATTACCAACATTTACAGTGTTTGTGGGGAAGTGCATCATTACACTAAATGTGAGCAGATACAGAGTCATAGAAATAGACAAGAATTAAGACCAGACAGCTCCACTCTGAAGCAATTCACTCTAATGATAAACCAATGTTGACAGATGGTTGAAACTAGTTGAATGCTACACTGATGGGGAAGCAGAATGCTAAGGGTTTAAACTGGTCTAATGATCAACTGGGAAATGTCAACATCTTCAATTAGCTCTGCTATTCTCTCTTGGACTAAGCACTGTGACCTTTGACACTTTGTATTTGCCAAATATTTGTGTCTATATGAAGAAGAACAAGAAGGTGTTCTTTCCCTATCAAATCTCTTGCTTCTATATCAAACTTTGACAAATATATTTTTAGAGAGAAAACACTTGATTTAAAATAAGTTTTTAGGTCTTTCATTTCAAGCCTGGCCTGCACAAAGGGAGGACTACAAGGAATGTATTTTCAATCCAGATTGGGTGCTACAATGTTAAGACTTGAACCTTCTATTAAGTGAAGATACTTCCTTCCCATCCTATGTATTCAGACAGATGTAGAGTATAGTGTGGTCAGACTAGTGAGACGGTCAGACTAGTGAGACGGTCAGACTAGTGAGACGGTCAGACTAGTGAGACGGAACAAAAGTGCTGTACTTTAGGAATAAGAAATGAACACTTACAAAACTGACCAAAAGAGTTTCTTTGACAGCTTCTCAAACTAAAAGATATAAATCTTTGCCAAGGCAAAACAATGTTAATAAAGTCTTACCTCCCCCAACCTTTTATAACTGAAGATTGGAATCTATTTCACTAGACTCTCAGGTAAAGACTGAACTTTAATGTACTATAATAGAATACTAAATAACATGGAGGAGGCCACAAGGTGAGGTGTCACATAGTAGAGTTATACAACAGTTGGTTCAGAATTTATACATCACATGATGTTTGACATAGATTTGAATAAGAATAAAAATATTTTATCCATGAAAAAAAAATATCCAAGGAAACCTAAACCCAATTTCAATAAAAAGACTTCTAATGATACAAGTGTAAACTCCTCCTTAGTATAGCTTACAACACAACTCTTGTGGACTTATCAGCTCAGTGACAGCCTGCAGACTTTTTTTTTAACTCCTAAAGCAGCCAATAGAAGATATGTTGAAAAGTTTATATTTCTGTACTATCGATGGTGGATAAAGTTAAACAGGACACTAACCCTTAAGCTAAATAACATGAAAAGTTTTGTCAAACATAAAGATGCCGGCCAGAGTTGGAATAGGCTGTGAACAAATAGAACAGTGTATAATGAAAAGCTTAAGATGTTGAAGGACACTAAAAATGGGATTGAACAATGTTGGATTCACTGTGACATGAGAACATTGAGCACTAGGAAAAAGCTATCAGATATGAGCCAACATAGCTGTCATACTCCCCGTCTAAAAAAATCATTGCTGTTTAGATCTAGCAGAAGATAATATAAATCTAAAAAGATGCGGACGATGCAGGAAATGGTAGAGATGATGAGACCGATGACGTAGATGACAATATCTTTAGAGCCCTTTCAGCAGAGGACGTACATAAAAACTGAATCTTATTAAACTTGGGAGGACACACATTTTCAACTCAATTGCCTCCTGTCACACGCTAGTGTGTGTGAGTGTGTGTGTTTTTAACATCATGGCTTCTCAAAGTGGAAACACGAGGCCCAAGATTGAATTTTGAATAAGACTAAATGTTAAGACACACTGATTGTTCTTAGCGTCCAATGGAATGATGTAGTAGAATATTTTTAGCGTCCAATGAAATGATGTATTAGAATTTTTTTAGCGTCCAATGGAATGATGTATTAGAATGTTCTTAGCGTCTAATCGTGTAATGGAATGATGTATTAGAATGCTAGTAGCGTCCAATGGAATGATGTATTAGAATGTTCTTAGCGTCCAATGGAAGTGTGTACATTCAAGTTCAACTTCAGAACGTCACAGAAAAGGCATTCTACTTTCCTACCAAACACTAGCTACAACAAGGAGTGCAGTAACACTTTCTGTACGCACGCGAGAACTTGGTTACCGAAATCACACCTCCCCAAATTCACATTTGTGTGTTAAGTTCAAGACACTAACAACTACGGTACATCTACAACAGACTGACTGTGATGTGTGTCTGTCTGTGTGTTAAGTTCAAGACACTAACAACTACTGTAAATCTACAACAGACTGACTGTGATGTGTGTCTGTCTGTTAAGTTCAAGACACTAACAACTACGGTACATCTACAACAGACTGACTGTGATGTGTGTCTGTCTGTGTGTTAAGTTCAAGACACTAACAACTACGGTACATCTACAACAGACTGACTGTGATGTGTGTCTGTCTGTGTGTTAAGTTCAAGACACTAACAACTACGGTACATCTACAACAGACTGACTGTGATGTGTGTCTGTCTGTGTGTTAAGTTCAAGACACTAACAACTACGGTACATCTACAACAGACTGACTGTGATGTGTGTCTGTCTGTGAAGTTCAAGACACTAACAACTACTGTAAATCTACAACAGACTGACTGTGATGTGTGTCTGTCTGTGTGTTAAGTTCAAGACACTAACAACTACTGTAAATCTACAACAGACTGACTGTGATGTGTGTGTGTCTGTAACAAAGTCTTTTGAGAATTGTACTAGTTGACAGCCAATTCTACCATTCACAGCAGACTGCTTAACTTAGTTATGAATCAAGTTGTACAAGGAAATGTCCACAAAACATTCTTGAATGGAAGTACTAGATACTTTTGTTCGATGTGGACATGAGATTGTTTTCTTCATTGTCCAACGCTTAAGAATGTTGGTGTGAAACCTTAGTCAACGTCCCCAATGACAAAGACAATTTCTGCTGCTGTCTAAAGCCTGGTGACGTTCTGTCAGAGCCATGACTTTGCTCTCCGTAATGCTAGATAACTATTTCTTGAGTTCCACGCATCAATGAAGACATGCGAGAATAATCGCTAACGTGTGTGTGTGTTTAAGATAAAGACTGTCTAGACCACATTGAAGTAGAAGATTATTATACTTAGAAAAAATATAACGGTCTAACCAGAGCTTCCCCCCCCCTCCCCCCGTTTTTTTTTCAAAACATATACATCAACTATCACATTTCTAGGAAAATCTTGACCGCCGTATTTTGAGATCCGTGTCCAGCCACTGAGGTGTTTATTGACCAGTTCAGAATTGGCAAGTTGATAAGAAGAATTGTAAAAGAGCTCCGGACCAATTCAGCACTTACAACTATATCTTTTAACTATGTACAAGTCATTTCTATTATTCGATATCAAACAAAATAATTAATTACCAATAACCAATAAAGTGGTTAATTTTTTAACCAATTCATGTTTTGTTAGGTACAAGAAATAATTGTTTAAAGTTTGAACTTGATCCGAGATTGGGCGTGGGAGAAATCACTTCTAAAAACTTTGTACTAGAAAGTAAGAGGGAGTTGTTATATAAGCTTTATATAAAACAAACGTTTTCTCCAGCAAGTTTGCATGTCATAAACTTGTGTTAGTGAACAGTTCATGTAGTGTTTGATTGTAGTTTGAATTACATTTCTTGTAGCATTCTTACTAGATTGTTTCAATGACTGCATTAACTCAATTGTTGTGACTAGTTTTCTACTATAAAGGTCTTAGACATTTTTAGAACTAATTGAAACAAGCAAACTATTTTTAAAAATCCTTTTAAAAAAAACAAAAACAAAGCTTATCCAAAGGAACGAACTCCGCACTTACAACTATATCTCCAAATAATGTAGAAGTAATTTCCCTTATTCAATATCAAACAAAAATAATTACCAGTAATTAATTATCTAATTGTTAAATTAAAAAAGAATGGATTCATGTTTTGTAAGGTACAATGAAGAATTGTTTAAAGTTTGATCCTAAAATGAGTGTGGTGGGAGAAACTAACGTACACAATTTACCTAAGGGGATGAAGCTCTCTATATGTAACCAGATCTGTGAATACTGTAGGATTACTTTCCCTTTTGGGATCAAACACAATAATAAATAACCAGAAATTAATTGACTAATTGTTTTTTTTTTTATTGATTCATGTATTGTCTAGGGCCAGTGTAGGCCTATAAGCGTGCAAAGTTTCCACTTGATCATAGAACGGGTATGTGAGAAATAGTATGCGCAAAACATTTCACCAGACACATGGACAAAGTGACTTAACATAAGCTTTGGTTAAACAACAAAAAAGGGTGAGGAACCAGAGAAAGAAACAATACAAAAGGCTGGCATGATTTTAGCGTGTGGCAGACATCTCGTTTTGGGCTGCCTAGTGATTTAATCAGAATTTAATACGTGTATTACCCGCAGGAAAAAGCTATTGATTTGTTAATTAAATGATCACATTTCACATGAACCAATAAATACAATGTATGAAGTAGTTACACCATTTCAACAAAGACACAGCTATGAAAATCACACACACACAAAAACAACAACAAAGAATATAGTCCACAGACACGTGTTCTAATCAAAGCCACTGAAGACAACCTAGCCCATGTTTGGGGCAGTGCTAATAAAGTTCCGTCTGTCTGATGCTCTGTGGTGTCACTTCACGCTCAGCGCGTATTGATCTATTTATAGCGAGCGCTCGACGTGATGTGG
Organism: Biomphalaria sudanica; assembly: GCA_036873155.1. Lineage (NCBI taxonomy): Eukaryota > Metazoa > Mollusca > Gastropoda > Planorbidae > Biomphalaria > Biomphalaria sudanica. The sequence continues at coordinate 5,034,352 of JAZGLO010006654.1, read as the reverse complement.
CGGGAGAGACGAGAGGATGGTTATATTTCGCGAGTCAGGAAAGCCAAGTCCATTAGTTATGAGTAGCGTGTAGCTCGGGGTTCAGACTAAATGTCTTATTAGCAAACTGTTGGGGAGATTTGTGGGATGGGGCGAGACAACATCGAAATGGTGACTTTCTCTAAATAAATTGAAGTCCTTACATTCCTCGTTATTTAATGCATTCTACTTTTTTTGTTCGGTTTTATCTTGGCTCTAATTTCGATGTTGTATCTACCACGAATCTTTCAAACTTGACTTTCCTATACAATAGCTGAAAAGTTGGTTTTTTTTTACAGGCTAAAACATTGGCTATGTACATTGTACACTGAGAAAACATTTCCAGGAAACTAAACTAGTGAACCATTTAAACATCGCTTACAATTGACACCATTCTTAGCGACACGTGACTTGAAATTACAGATAGAACTCGTTACTTAACAAACACTGTCAAAACAGGACGCACGTGACACCGTCAATACATCACTTGTCACTATCGAAATATCACTCACGTGACCTGACGCTATCGAAACATCACCACAAAAATCAATACTATATATTTCAATACTGGAGGAAGAAATTCCATTCTTTCTATATAAAACAAGATTATTTTTAATTAATTAAGATAAATGGATTAAAATAAACGTCGTATAAATCTAGCGCGTCATTTACACAGCTAAATCCAACCTGGACATCTCCTCACATCTCTGACAAGACTAAACTAAGAATCTTTAACTCTAACATGTCAAGGCTGTCCTACTGTATGGTTCTGAAACATGGAGAACAACTGAAGCCACAACAAAAAAGTGCAGACCTTCTGAGAAATATCCTAAAAATACACTGGTATGACAAAGTAGAAAACACCAAACTGTGGGAGATGAGTGGACAGAAAAATATAGAAGTGCAGATCTTAGAGAGGAAGTGGAGATGGATTGGTCACACCCTTAGAAAAGATACCAACAACAGAGCTAGACAGGCCTTAGAGTGGAACCCCCAGGAAACAAGACGTAGAGGAAGACCAAAAAGAACATGTCGATGCAGTATACTAGAGGAAGCCGAGAGGACAGGAAAGAGCTGGGAAGCCATAAAAAAGTAGCAATAGACTCTGGAGAGTGGCGTGTTGTTACGGAGGCCCGATGTTCCACGAGGAACTCAAAGGAAAGATGATGATGATGAATTGATTAATTAATTGGTTAATTTTTTTATTGATTCATGTATTGTCACCGACTATAAATAATTATGCAAAATTTGAACTTGCTCTGAGAAAGGGGAAATGGGAGAAAGAAACGTGTTTGACAAAACTCTCGTACCAGACAGACAGATTGAATTGATAGAAGCTTGAACACAATTGATCGCGATGAGATGTAAACTCTATAGATCACAACAAGCTCTTCAAAGTGAACTATAAAACATTGGCTTGACTTGTCTTCAGACTTGCACACATTTTCAGCACTGATAGTATAAAAAAATAAAATAAAAATTATCGAGTATTGAATTAAAAAAAGCCCAAACCCACAGCACTAATGATTTATAAAAAACAAACACAAAATAGAAAAGAAAAAGAAATAGGTCAATTGTCAAGACCTTGCTTCTAATGAACTAAATGATAAAAGCAGATATCAAACATCCACAGTGAGCTACTATAAAAAAAAAAAGTAGCCAAAGAATATCAAGCGCCTAAAGACAATGAGATCATGGCCCAGTGAAATCGCCGGGTGTTACATGACAATGGCGTGCATGCTATGGAGCCGCGCTGTGGTCACGTCATTAGATGATGAAGTTGTCCAGCAGCCGCTACAACAACAGGGGACTCATAACTCATTCAAGCGGCGGGGCCACCTGATGAATAGATTAAGAAGCAGAGCCAGAACAGACAGGAATAACTGCGTGTGTGTTAGCTGCTACAACAACAAGACATTTATTAGAAACAAAAAATGAGTTCAGGACTAAAGCGAGCCCCAGACTTTGATGCTAGACTAGTAGGTGGGTTCATCAACATATATGAAGTACCTTGGAACTGTGTAGTAGACAATGAGTTCAGGACTAAAGCGAGCCCCAGACTTTGATGCTAGACTAGTAGGTGAGTTCATCAACGTATATGAAGTACCTTGCAACTGTGTAGTAGACAATGAATTCAATTGGACTGCAAACACAGGTGACATCCCTCAAAAGGGCAACAAAGATTAAGGCTACTAAGAAAAGTGTCCTCCTTTAGTGTTAGCGAAAAAGCCTTGCCAATGTTTGTACCAAGCTTACCTCTGCAGTAGTTTAAGTTTGAACATCACTAAATGTTGCTGGTAAGATCATAGGCAACCAACAAACCGCACTTGGACACCTACTTGAGAAAAACACGGCTAAGAAAGCTAAACAAATGTCAAACATAAAAATCACACTCTTCATGATTTTAGCATTTTACCATCACAAAGAAGATTATTAGACACCGATCAAAACAACAAATAGACACAAGAACTCTTTACCATCACAAAGAAGATTATTAGACACCGATCAAAACAACAAATAGACACAAGCACTCTTTACCATTACAAAAAAGATTATTAGACACCGATCAAAACAGCAAATAGACACAAGAACTCTTTACCATCACAAAGAAGATTATTAGACACCGATCAAAACAACAAATAGACACAAGAACTCTTTACCATCACAAAGAAGATTATTAGACACCGATCAAAACAACAAATAGACACAAGCACTCTTTACCATCACAAAAAAGATTATTAGACACCGATCAAAACAACAAATAGACACAAGAACTCTTTACCATCACAAAGAAGATTATTAGACACCGATCAAAACAACAAATAGACACAAGAACTCTTTACCATCACAAAGAAGATTATTAGACACCGATCAAAACAACAAATAGACACAAGAACTCTTTACCATCACAAAGAAGATTATTAGACACCGATCAAAACAACAAATAGACACAAGAACTCTTTACCATCACAAAGAAGATTATTAGACACCGATCAAAACAACAAATAGACACAAGCACTCTTTACCATTACAAAAAAGATTATTAGACACCGATCAAAACAGCAAATAGACACAAGAACTCTTTACCATCACAAAGAAGATTATTAGACACCGATCAAAACAACAAATAGACACAAGAACTCTTTACCATCACAAAGAAGATTATTAGACACCGATCAAAACAACAAATAGACACAAGCACTCTTTACCATTACAAAAAAGATTATTAGACACCGATCAAAACAACAAATAGACACAAGAACTCTTTACCATCACAAAGAAGATTATTAGACACCGATCAAAACAACAAATAGACACAAGAACTCTTTACCATCACAAAGAAGATTATTAGACACCGATCAAAACAACAAATAGACACAAGAACTCTTTACCATCACAAAGAAGATTATTAGACACCGATCAAAACAACAAATAGACACAAGAACTCTTTACCATCACAAAGAAGATTATTAGACACCGATCAAAACAACAAATAGACACAAGAACTCTTTACCATCACAAAGAAGATTATTAGACACCGATCAAAACAACAAATAGACACAAGAACTCTTTTGTTCTTTTGGCAATTAAATCGTTATACAAACTGCAACTTGAATTTTAGTATATATTACATCTAAATGGCACGGTCCACTTTGTAACGCTACTTCGCGCAAACAAGAGAATTCGGAGACCACTATCTCACTTATTCCCCACTCCCCCCCCCCCCCCCCCCCAATTCTACGCCTAAGAAAATAGGCGTACATAAAATATGAACATTCTTCGACTTTTCAGCTTTTTATCGAACAATTTGAAAGGCTTTTCTAATGCTTTCACACCAACAATTGTTTAAATCCAGTGTTAAAAATAATCTTAGGATCGAGCGTTTCAACTTGTATGTAGATTGAATGATTCAAATGCAATAGAGCGGAAAATGATATTTCAATAAATATATATATATATACATTTAAAATGTAAAAAGTCTTAGCGAGATAAGGGACCTGAAACTCTAGCCCTACGATTAAAAGGTTGATGCTCTACCGACTGCACTAACCGAGTGTATGAGAGGAAATGAAGCACAAAAAGTAATGTGCTACATGGCAAACAAAAAACAACCCCCTCTAGTTGACGATAAAACCAAAACCAACATGTACGAAAAGTGTTCAACGTCACGAACATCGAGACATGAAAGTAGACGATTCAAAATAGCTTTAGTTACAATTGTTTATATATAATGTCTATCAAAGTAGCTTTAGCGCCAAGGAGAAATGTGCCTCAGAAGTTTAAATAGTGCTTCAAAACGGAAGGAATTCTAATGTACTTTTCGATATGTCGTCTCTCAAAAATGTATTGGGTCGACACTGTGAATAAAGAATTGTTTTTTGGTCAATTGAACAGCTGCGCGTTCGATCGTGAAATGTGCTTTGTCCTAGGCACACGGGAAATAATAACTGGTTGAATTGACGTATTTTTATCTACCACTGTCTAGTATATACCACTTTATCTACCACTGTCTAGTATATACCACTTTATCTACCACTGTCTAGTATATACCACTTTATCTACCACTGTCTAGTATATACCACTTTATCTACCACTGTCTAGTATATACCACTTTATCTACCACTGTTTTGTATATACCACTTTATCTATCACTGTCTAGTATATACCACCAAATGCAAAAAAAAAATTCTCTTTAAAAGTCTGAAAGTAAATCAGCACATTGTGAAACCTATTAAGGTCAAACTATAAGCTGAAAAGAAGAAATCCTAGAGGCAGATCATCTGGCAATCAAGCAGTCGACACTGCCATTAGACATTAGATTACGCAGGGGGAGAAATGAATGACAAGACTGTTTTTATAAGACTTGAAATAAACCAAGACACAAAATAAATACATACAGATCTATTTCAAAATCTCAACATAATGGATATATATATATATATATATATATATATATATATATATATATATATATATATATATATATATATATAGAGAGAGAGAGAGAGAGAGAGAGAGAGAGAGAGAGAGAGAATGTCACTGAAGACGAAACCATATATTTCCGTTTTGATATTTAAAATATTTAGATCACAAACCTATATATATATATATACACTACTACTGAAGAATGTTTCATATTATTATTATTAAAACTGTAAAAAACAACAACAATGAAACAAAACAATCTCAAACAAATTTAGCCGCTGCAACTATTTCTAGCACGATAAGGGTAAGTATGAAATCTGATCTGAATATCCGCTAGAAAGTATATATATATATATATATTATATCAAAATGTTCAAGATCTATAGGTGGACAAAAAGTTCTGAGATTTTGTTTTGAAATCAACAGTGTAGAAAGACCGCAAAAACAACAATGGAACAGACTTTTGCCAGAAATTTTTGACAAAGATTATATCATCTCACTCTGTCAGGTACACAGTTTGTACACGTTAGTTCTCCCACACCCAATCTCGGATCAAGTTGAAACTTAGCACTATTATTTCTTGTACCTGCCAAAACAAGAATCAATAAAAAAAAAAATAAAAAAAAAATATTGGTAACTAATTATTGTGTTTGGTATCGAACAATGGAACGACATTGTACTTTACAGATGTGACAGTATAAGTCGAATTAGTCCCCTTTATACTTTGTGTAGAGAATTTGGTCGTCTCTTAAAAGTTTGAAACTAACAATAGATAGCTTTGAAACCTTCTATTTTCATAAGCAGTTCGCTGTCCCAGTGGTCTGAGGAGGCTAGAGCCCTCGATTTCAAGTTCAACTTTTTTCATACTAAAATAATTTCAAAATCTATTATTGTAACCCCCTTCTTTCTCTCCCCCCCCCTCTTTCTCTCCCCCCCCCCCCTCCCCAAATTCTTGTTATGTATGTGCATACAATATGTAGAGCAAAAGAGAGACGCTATGAGAAGATCCTTAGTCATTGTTGTATCTCAAGATGGAAGAATGCCACGATGAGATCACATTTTCAGCAGATGTTTAAATTAAAGGGGCTTGATGGTTGAGTGGTAAAGCGCTTGGCTTCCGAACCGACGATTCTCGGGTTTGAATCTCGTTCTCGTTGAATACAGGGATTTAGGATTTTCAAAATTTATACCACGCCCCTGAGTTCACCCTTCCGTTGTTATTTGCTTCGACTAAGTGTATCTTCATTTGTGATTTAGTTCGACTGAGTATCTTCAGTTGTTGTTCGACTGAGGGTATCTGACATTAATTTGGAAAAGTTATGGTGCTGTCCACAAGACATCCTCTTAACCACCGGATACAGAAACAGATGACCTATGTATTATTTAGAAGGCAAGAGATGAAGGGGTGCTTAACTTTTTTTTCTTCTTTGACTTGTTAGACTAAGTCAACAACCTTTATTCCCAAACTATACTTCATAGTTACACATGTGATTTTCGTAAGAGAATATGATATGGTAAAGAATGATCACGCAATGTTATAGTGTACTGTTGAATTGGATAAGGTCAGACATGGATTAAATGATGCAATGGCAAGCCAAAAGTAAAGACACACAATGTAGAAGCAAAGATCACACAACTAATTGCCCACTTGTAATCAAATAAGAGACAATAATAAACACATCCTCATTAATTCGTCATGAGACAGTAGCCGCAGCAAGTCTTTAGTACCAGGATGATAAACTAATGCTGTCCACTGGGTGGCAAATTTGTATAACACAACGATACAGATCTCCATGTTCGCCGGGATAATACGATTTAGGCATTACGTATTCAGTGCAGCATATGCAATCCAAATTGTGAACCCTTCAATGTGATCTAATAACATGTGTTGTTTTAGCCAGAGTTATACAATCTAATTAGAAGAAAGGCAATGAACTTAACGAGAGAAGTGTACTGTTAGACTTTTTCTTTCTATATTGTGAGAATCATTAACTCTAGATGAATTAGGCTAGGGAGGCGGGGGAAGAACTGCGTCAAATGGTCGATTCATCAATATTAGGCTGTCAGGTGCGCTCGCACAGCTTCTGCTAGGGGACTCAATGACTCCTTCACTCTGGTCACTGGAGCCTGGAGTCCTCAGAAAAATCAAGTTTGATGACTCCACTCGTCTGAGCCTGTCTCGTCACTCTATTTTATTCCTTACACAACCCCCCTCCCTCTTTTCTTTCCTTCAATCTTCTCCGTGGTCTTCTCTGCATCTCTCCCTCTTGTGTTGGAAATGTCTCAATGTCCATTATGTGCACTGAAGAAATCCAACAGTTGTATAGCGCTATTGGCGAGGTGAGAAGGAACAAGCGCTGTAATACATGGCCCATTACACTGACACATGGCCATTAGCACCAACAAGAGCTGTAACACACACACACACACAATCCTAAGCGCTCCCCTACATTCTAGCTAATCCAATACAGGAATAATGATCATTTCATACCTTGGCAACGTGGTCATTACAGAAACTGACCACAGGTCAAAGTCCAGGGGCCAATCAAGATGAAATGACTTAAGAGAAAAGCACAGATGCCACTGTAATAATCAAGTAACAAAGAAGCGATATTACAATTCATGCATATTAACTATGGATTCAACAGAGTGTTTGCATCACATGGAAGTCCAATAGCCCGTTTGATTTCCCTGATTGCAATAGAAACAAGAATTTCACTTAAGTTTATCATACTTCAACCTAGTACATTTACAGAGCAGATCATTACAATAGTTTTGATTCGCCAGTAAGGCCACTGAAGCCGAGTCCAATGTGCAGTTGACAATGTATTACGTGACCCTGTGTCTCGACATCACGACATTCGTAAAAGCCAAGGATGACTAAAGACTTCTCTTTGTATAAGTGTCTAAGGAGCCTTTGGCTAAAGCCATACCAAATACACTAGTTATAAATAATTAAAATGAAACATTAGCTCTTGTATCCAGAAGATTATCAAGACAGTTTGTGTGTTCACAAAGGCGGTCTCAGAAAGATGCGCCCCATCTGTTTGCAATATTTTCAGCACGAATAAGAAGCTAGGAAGGAAACATAAAAAAAGCTCGAGGTCTAGTGCCTCGTGATGGAAGGCTTATCTCCCCATTTTCTATGGAAAACAAAATTCATTAATTACGATTAGGGTTAGGGGTTATTTTTTTGATGGAGTCATGTGTTGTCTTCGGCAATGAATTGATTTGTGCAAAGTTTGAACTTGATGCGAAAGTGGGAAGTTGGAGAAACAACGTGTACACAATTCCACCCGGACAGAGTTGATAGAAGCTTTGGAAAATAAACAACAACAACAACACACAAACAAACGACGAAAGCACCCATCCGTAACGCAGCTTTCAATAAAATAGTTTCTAACATGAGACAATATAATGTAGCTAAAAATGTGCCCCCGACATGTGCAAAACGTGCTTGTTTAATAACTGCACCACAAGACATTAGTTCATTAACTTGAAACAATAGTCTAATCATATCAGTTCATTAAGCCAAATTCAATATGAGATCCGGCTTTACGAAGTCCCCCTGATAATTCAACGTTCTTTTTTCAAGTGAAAATAAAGAATATTTATATTCTATTTACTTGAGAAGCCGTCTTCGAGTCCATAGGACATGAGAAATGTGCTTATCTTAAATCACAAAGGAGGAGCTATATACTTGAGAAGCCACTTTCTCTGTTCAACTAGCTGACTATCTTTTCGGTAGATTAGACCAAGGCTAGAGCCAAGCAAAGAAAAAATAATTCGTTGGACCTGTTAGATTTCTCTAGAACCTCATTTGTCCCAAGGCTCTAAGGAACCTTTGCCCTAGAGGCCTATCTAGACCTTGTTATTTGTGGTACACAACAAACAGAAAATCGCATAGAGGTGTCTTCGATAACCAGGAGGAATATTGTAGCTAACATATAACACTATGGAGAGGGCTAAGCTTAATCTTCGTGTGTCATATTGCTAGCAGCTAGCATTACAAAGTTGATACAATATTAATCAATCAACACAATTGCTACTAAAAGGGGTGTGATAAAAAACATAAAGAAACGTACGTACAGACACACACTGACAAAATAGCTTATTGCGGTCAGACCCAATTGATTTGAAAGTAGACTTTAGTACCAACGCCCGGGTACAGTTTGAGAATAGCGTTAACAGAGCAAATTTAAGCAGACTTCGTTCCATGCGATGAACCATGTTAAGAATTGCCTAGAAGCTTAGAGAAGATAATTGTCACTTGTTATCCTACCAGCTGCATGCATTGATTTGAAATTGTTACATGCTCTCCTGCAAAACTTCCGACACCACAAGAGCTTCTGTTAAACTGTGAGAGGGCCAGCCATTGAACACTGACTGTGGTAAGGTAGAGCTGGTCAACATACAAAGGACTTTCAAGTGATGTAGTGCTGGTCAACATACAAGTGACTTTCAAGTGATGTTGTGCTGGTCAACATACAGAGGATTTTCAAGTGATGTAGTGCTGGTCAACATACAGAGGATTTTCAAGTGATGTAGTGCTGGTCAACATACAGAGGACTTTCAAGTGATGTAGTGCTCTTGTCATTCAATGCGTTCCAGTTTGTTTTGATGGGCCATAAAGTCTTAGAATCAAATAGAACGCTGAAGAAAAACCATTGTTCAAAAAGTCGAATGTAAGGTTCTTTGGGGGCCGTCCATAAAGTACGTCACGCTATTTTAGGCCATTTTTGACCCCCCCCCTCCCCCCTGTCACAAAGTGTCACAAATCTCGGGACCCCCCCCCCCCCTAAAGTACGTCACACTTTAAAAAAAATTTAATTAACAACTAATTAAAATTTAATCGAAAACTTAAAACGCACTTCACTATTAAACTGCCTTAAAATATAAATATTAAAAGAACTATCAGATTATTAAATGACTTTAATAGTAGAATAACTATTGTCAACAGTTGTCACAGTTATTCTTTGAAACAATAACCCAATCAATTGAATTTGAAAAAAAATTGCAAAAATTAGACTTGACAATTATATAATAAACATCAATTTATATCTGCTACCTTTTCATTTAAAATGGGTGAGGTCAACTTTTAGATAATCTTCCGATTATGGATTCTATTGACACAGGATAAGAAATAGATTAGCGAAACTTGACCTCAACCAGTGATTAAATAATAAAAATGATTAAATAATAAAAATGGAAACAAAACAATGTGACTAAAAAAAGGACTAGATTGACAAATTATGTGAGCAGCTCTTGTGCTATATTGAATATGTTTATATAGTGGGCCAGTGAATTATGTTTAATTAAAAAAATATTCACTAGACATCATCCATCCATGGTGAAGTGAAGTGTTCATCCATAGTTACGACTGGCATATATCTTTCCCCATCATCGTGTGATATAATTATGCAGCAGACAACAAAGAAATAAAACCACTTCCGGTAAGGCTACCGTCACATAAAACAAGGCTTCGCAACAGTATATACTAGCGCTCCTAACTAGCATGAGGAATTGAGAACAACACATTGAAAGATACGCATTTCATGCTATTTTGACATAAAACAAATTCAAGTGTTTCACAAAATTTTTGAAAGTTATTTTTGAAACTATTAGTTTTACTAAAAAAATAAAAAATAAAATTAGTAATAAAATTAAAAATATATAAAATGTGACGTCACACTTGGCCTGACCCCCCCCCTCCCCCCTGTCACAAACTGTCACACTTTCTTACACCCCCTCCCCCCCCTTGGAGCGTGACGTACTTTATGGACGGCCCCTTGTTTCTTGGAATCTGTCACTTCACAACATTGACACACGTTTTAGGTTAACTATTTTAAAATAAAGTACATAATGAGCAAATAAAAAAAACTATTTGCATTTCCAGGATTTTAATTCTCAATTATTTTTTTCCTTTTTTGCATGAATACAAGTTTCATTTAATTAACATACAGCAGGCACGCACAAATGGATAAAATGAAAACATAATGAAACCACGTGATTATTAAATGCATTGAATTGGGTTTAACACAGAAGACAAAACTAGTAGCTACGGATAATCTACATGATACGGTGAGTGCACATTGTGTGAGTGACAAACCAGAAAGTACACACTGTGTAAGTGACAAACCAAAAAGTACACACTTTGTGAATGACAAACCAAAAAGTACACAATGTGTAAATGACAAACAAGAAAGTACACACTGTGTGAGTGACAAACCAGAAAGAACACATTGTGTGAATGACAAACCAGAAAGAACACATTGTGTGAGTGACAAACCAAAAAGAACACATTGTGTGAGTGACAAACCAGAAAGAACACTTTAATTGAGTGACGAACTAGAAAGTACACTTTGTGTAAGTGACAAACCAGAAAGAACACATTGTGTGAATGACAAACCAGAAATAACACATTGTGTGAATGACAAACCAGAAAGAACACATTGTGTGAATGACAAACCAGAAAGAACACATTGTGTGAATGACAAACCAGAAAGAACACATTGTGTGAATGACAAACCAGAAAGAACACTTTGTGTGAGTGACAAACCAGAAAGAACACATTGTGTGAATGACAAACCAGAAAGAACACATTGTGTGAATGACAAACCAGAAAGAACACTTTGTGTGAGTGACAAACCAGAAAGTACACTTTGTGTAAGTGACAAACCAGAAAGAACACCGGTACACTTGGTGTACAAACCAGTGATAGCATTATTGTGTCCTCTAACGAAGGATGACAGTGATACGTCCAAAAGATCAATGATCATTAACACAGAAAATAAAAAAGGAAAACAAACACTGGAGCCTTGGGCTACTTCCATTAGAAACCAAAATGAGATTAAAGTAGCCCCAGTTTGACTGGCCAAGGTCTGGACAATTCAATTTGTCCAGGGCGTGCAATTAGGCACACATTTGAACACCAGCCACTCGTGTGCCCAGGAAGTGTTTTTTCTTTTACCGGAATCTGGCACATTTAAGGATTTGTGTCTGTCATCAAATTATAGTTAATTCATGCTTCTCTATCAATGAAAATACTATCAACTTAACAATATGGCCAAGAGTGCACAGGAAAGATTCAAGGGTATTAGTTAAACTCATTTTTAGGAGTTATTATGCTGATCTAAACTGAAACACACACACACACAGAAACTTATATGTATAGATTTACACACAAAATAGTCACGAGCACACACACACAAGTAAATGTATCCAGTCGCTTTACACTGTAACAGTAACAATGGCGGCTGCTTTTCTTATGACAAAAAAAAATGTCTGTTTTAAAAGCAACTTGAGCACTCTAAAGTGTTTTACAGTGATGCGGATGTCTTTTTGGCTTAACGCTCTATTCATCATTATGGTTGATGGGCAGTGGGCACATCGGCACAACTGCTCACAACTTCTCGGTCTACAGAACTAGAAGACCAAATGTTTTGAAACAGCCATGAGCATGCCAGTTCACAAAATGTTTTTTTCCCTTGTTTCTATTGAACTCCAAGCAGACATCACCAGGAGCACCAAATAACGCACATGTCTATGTACACACGTAGTCAACTCGATAGTTTTCTTCACCTCTGCTGACCTCACAAGTATCATCCTGGTAGAACTAATGGCAGAACAAAAAGTGACTATACATAACAAAAGCAGGACAGGTCAAAACGCGGCTTTAAAAATTAAACTGTGACTATACATAACAAAGGCAGGACAGGTCAAAACGCGGCTTTAAAAATCAAACTGTGACTATACATAACAAAGGCAGGACAGGTCAAAACGCGGCTTTAAAAATCAAACTGTGACTATACATAACAAAAGCAGGACAGGTCAAAACGCGGCTTTTGAAAGCTATCTTCAAAATCGTGTTATTATATCACTAGTCGTTATTTTGCAGGGCCGACCTTAGGCCAATGCATCCTATGCGACCGCAGTGGGCCCCGCACTTTCAAAGGACCCGCGCTAATTCTAGGTGTAACTTCTGTGTTCTTTTTATCTTCTTCCTCTTCAATAAACTACTTCAAACTCATAAATGCAAAAATTGCATTGTACAACTTAGTACTGATACTACTGAACTTTCTCTATATAACTCTCGGACCTGCAACTGCTAAGAACTTGTGATACCCCAAGGATAAGTTACAACGCAAAGATCCAGACTCTCTCACTTTCTCCCAATTTATACTTTTCTAACGTGTTTTCCAGAATCCTAGAAATTTTCTAAATGTTTTTATTCGATATAATCCTCTAGAAACTGACGTATGAGACTGTTTCCTCTTTCTCTGATTGGAAGATTATAACTAGCAAGTGTTTGTTCTGCGATCCCGTTCTGGTTTGATTTGATTTGATTTTGGGCACATCGGCACAATTTAGGCCATGTCGTGCCTGCAGTCCCTCAAGGGTCACTTTCCCTCCACACAACAAGGGCCAAATTCCATCCAGTCAAATCATTAAAATCAAGGTCTATTCACAGTTAAAATAGTAGAGGTAGTAAAAATTTATTAATTTGGTAAAAATCTAATGTAAATAGTACATGTTTACAAATTCATAAATCAGATCTTCGTAGACAACCCCACTTCCCGGATAAAGCCCAGTACCTTCCCAGGGTCGACATTATTGAATAGTGTTTTTAAATTAGTGGCTCTAAAATATTTCTCCCTGACATCCTGGTATTTGGGGCAGTCGATGAGGATATGTTCCACGGTGAGGCGAGAGTCACAATACTCACAAAGTGGGGGTTCTTCTTTCTTCAGCACAAAAGAGTGCGTGATGTAGGTGTGGCCAATCCTAAGTCTGGACATGGTCGTGCTACCACGCCTTGTCAGACCCTTAGATGTGGACCGCCAACTGACATCCGCCACAATCTGCCTGAGTTTATTGTGAATCTCAGCCTCCCATCGGTCCTGCCACTCTTGGTAGGTGGCAGAGGCAATACTTTGTCTCAGGTCCGAGCAGGGAATGAGGATTCCTGACACCGCATGATTTAGGGCTCTCTTTGCTTCTCTGTCTGCGGCTTCGTTTCCCTCAATGCCCACATGGGAGGGGACCCAGATGAAGGTGACATCCCTATGGTCGGCTGTTATTTGGTCCAACAGCTTCAGGCTCTTATGTACCAATGGAATGTCAGTCTTCATCCGCCCCAAAGCTTGCAATGCAGATTTGGAGTCGGAGCAGATTATAAATTTCCTCCTTTCTGATGCTTTGACGGCCATAAGTGCAAGCGATATTGCATGCAATTCGGCCGTAAAGATGGAGCAGCCATCGGGGAGTCTACGGGAGATTGTTTTGTTCCGAAAGGAGCAGGCACACGCGACCTTTCCATCCATTTCGGATCCGTCTGTGTAGATGGTGCCACAATCTCCGTAGCTTTCTTGCAGTTCCCTAAAGTGGACTTGTAGTATGCTTGGGTCTGTATTTTCTTTTTTGAAATTAAGGAGGGATAAATTTAATTTGGGTTTATTCATTAGCCAAGGAGGATTCTGAGGGGCTTCTATTTTAGAGATTTGGTCAATGGGTGGAGTTAAATTTTGGATGGGTTCTCTCATTCGAAGGCCCAACGGCTGTATGACGTTAGGCCTTCGATTGTATAATTCTACCTCTGTGGGGTTAAATATGGAGTCGAAAGCAGGGTTCGTGGGGTTGGATTTTAGCTGGACTATATACTGCATTGCAAGCTTTTTCATTCTTATATCCATGGGGAGTTCTCCAGCCTCCACATGGAGGCTTGGGATAGGTGAAATTTTCGGTCTTTCAGGAATTCCCCCACAAAACGGGGAAGATGTCCCTTAAGCCCCATAAGCTCCAGGTCACGTAGAATGCCTTGTTTCCAGGTTGTGTCATAGGCCTTTTCTATATCGAAGAATACAGCTACTAGATGTTCTCTGCTGAGTAATGCATTTCTAATATAAGCTTCCAGCCTTACCAGGTGGTCAGTTGTTGTCCGCCCTTGCCGGAATCCGCACTGGTAGTTGGAGATCACTTTATTCCTCTCCAGGTACCAGACCAGCCTACTGTTAATCATTCTTTCCATGGTTTTGCGGATGCAGCTTGTTAGTGCTATTGGTCGATAGTTAGCTGGGTCAGAGCCGTCTCTTCCCGGTTTAGGTATCGGTATAACTGTGGCTTTCCTCCAGCTGTTTGGGAAAGCGCCTGTTTGCCACACACAGTTATAGACCCTTAGCAGGACTGCCAATGAGGGTTCGGGAAGGTGCTTGAGGAACTGGTAATGGATTTCATCTTCTCCAGGTGCTGTGTCATGTGACTTGTCTAGCGATTCCCTCAGTTCCTCAAGCGAGAACGGTTTGTTCTCTGACCTGAAATCAATGGAGTGTCTTTCCTCCCTGGTTTTGACTTTTTGGAACTCTGGCGTGTAATGTGCAGTGGATGACTTTTCTGCTATTGAGGATGCAAGGCAGTTAGCTATTTCTCTGGGGGACGTGACAGTTCGTCCTTGGTTTTTTAAATGCCCTATTGCATTTGATTCTTTCCCTTTGATTCGCCTTACTGCCTTCCAGACCGCTCTAGCAGAAGTTTTGGCATCCAGACTGCCGACAAAACTTCTCCAGGAATTCCTTTTGGCTGACCGTATGGTTTGTTAAACCTTTGCGCTAGCTATTCTGAATAGCTTTAGGTTTTCCCGGGAAGGATTCTTTATAAATGTAGCCAGTCGTTTTTTCCTATCGCCAATAGCACTTTCGCAGGCTGTATCAAACCATGGTTTGCTAGGCCGTTTTGGATTTGCGGAGGTTAGGGGGACAACTTTCCTGGCTATACTAAGTAGCCTGCTAGCAAAGGTACCAGCTGGGTTTTGTTCATCGAGGATATTTTCTTTGATATCCTCTGAGCATCTTTTTTGGAATTGTTCCCAATCGGCCTTATTCAGTTTCCACCGCTGAGGTCGTCCCAATGAGGGGAGATTGTTAGTAATGATGATTGGGAAGTGATCACTTCACCGTAGATCATTGCTAACTGACCATTTAAAGTCGTCCAGAAGTCCAGGGACGCATACGGTGAGGTCAATGCATGTGAGAGATCCAGCCCCGTTCTGGAAAAGAGGTAGAATGAGGTCACAGTATCCATTCGTGACATAACGTTGGTGTTAAACTCAAATATCTATCAAATGCCTCTTCTGAATACAAGTCAGTCAATATGCATGACATGTTAAAAGGACTAATGAGAGTTTTCCATCTCAAAGTCAGGAATGCAATCAACACTTTGAATGTTTGATTAGAAAGTCTATCCCTAGTGTAAATAGTAAGATCCACAACAGCTAGTAATGTGAAAGCCTTCTCGCTGCTGGATGTATTTGATCAGCTACACACAGTGGGTCAATAGACTCAACAGAATGGAACTGGGTGACAAACAAGGCTATAGACAAGAGTTTTACCGTCTCTAAAAGCCAAGAGGTAATTAAAGTGATTGAACTACAGCACAAAGAGCAGGGATGTGGACTGGTAGAGAATACAAGAGAATGGGGAAAGGGACACAACCGAGAAAAATCAGATATGGCTTTTCAACTCGCCTTTGAAGGCTATTGTTTCATACTACACATCATGTCCGGCCATAAACAGCCATTGTGAGAGAGGGGGAAACAAAAAGGGGAGATAATACAATGTTTGATTTCAGACAAAGTTTCTACGAATATATGGACAGAAGACCTCTTAGCTATAACTGTAATGAACAAACTCCGTTTGAAACTTTCCAGTTCATTATGTCCATAAAGGAGAAAAATGTAGGCCATTGCTGAGGCAATGTGAAAATATTTTAGATAAGCAAAACAAGTAAGCTTTTAGTCACATTCATAATTATACATGGTTTCTCGTCCTCATAGCATGGCATATTAGGATTCATATAATCAATAAGTTAAATCTAATTGTGTGCTTGATACAAGGTTAATCTAATAGCTCTAATCAACTCTAATGCATACAATGCAACAATTTAGGGACAATGAAATCTGATACGATATTGGAACTCAAAGTTGAAATGACAAAAAATGTGTTTGGAAGTCAAGCTGAGTCACTCTGAGTGTGTGTATAGGTAGGTAACAACAGATCACTTAAAGAAGAAGCTTCAAAAAGATTGTTTAGTTGGACTAAAAATTGATTTTGGAATGACTTACATTGGTCGACCATGTTCATCTCTGTCAACTGTGTCAGATACACCCTCTTTAGCCATCAGCATTTTACGAAACATGTTGACTTTATCTCGAACTTCTTTTTCTGAATACCTGGCAAGAAAACAGAAGGACATGATTCAACACCAAAAAGATGACCAAAGAAGATATTCACTTGCCCTTAAAAGCAAATAAACTGTATGATGCAAGGTTAGACCATCAAATCCCTTATGTAAGCAAGCTTATGTATGCAAATACATTTAAACCATTAAAAAAAACCCCCAGTGTTTTGCACTCTCCCAAATGAGATGTGCTGAATGTTATTTCTCAGCTATAACACTGCCACCCCATAGAAGGGTAAGCTGGAGAGAGAGAGGGAAGGGGGTCAGGGAGATTTAGCATCAATCACCCCCAGCCAGTGCTACTATTATCTATCACTTGTTCTCAGTTGATGGTGTAAGGGTAGTGAGGATTGGAACAAAGGTAGAAGAGAAACACTGGATCAGGTACAAACACCTCTACAATTTATATATTTACAAAGGATGGAATTTTACATTAGGGGGAAAAAGGATGAATAATATAAGAATATGTATTATATATGTTGAAATATCACTAGCATATACATAACTTACATTAGTAAATAAAATTGTTTAATTTCTCCATAAAAATATGCCAGTGAATGATGTCTAGAGTTTTAGTGAAGTGAAGCAGATTAGTAGTGAATAGATGTGTTATATTCAATATTTTAAAGGTTCTTGATGGCCACTGCATACGGTTTACTATGCTTTGTGTGAGAGGTGGGTATGGTACTATTAGGCCATGCCATGTAGTTTATTGTACATAAGCACTATTTAGGCCATTCCTTGTGATTTATTGTGCTTGGTACTATTTAGGCCATTTCTTGTGATTTATTGTGCTTTGGTACTATTTAGACCAGGGGTTCTCAGCCTGTGGGTCGCAACCCCTTTGGAGGTTGATTGACCATTTGCTATGTTTGCCAACTACCATTGGAAAATGGGGAGTTTTTTTTTGCTATTTTTCAGTGGAAGTTTTTTTTTTTTTCGTTTCTAACTTGTTGTAACAAACATATTTGTACAACTGTTGATATGTATTTATATTTATGAACTTCGATGTAAGAGAGAATGCTCAGATTACATTATTATTTTTAAAAATATGAAACGATCTTGAAGTATCAATAAAATAAAATGTGACAAATATAGATCTAAGAACAAGGACATATTGCTTAGAGAATACAGAGGGCACTTTTAGTGAGTGTAACATCATTGTTTATAGGTAGACATTCTTTTTCATTGGTAGTATCATCTTTTTTTTTTTTTTTAATTGTCATTCGAAAATAGATGTTGCAGAATACATCTTCACTGTTGCGGAATAACATTGTTCAACTATTGTAATTATTGGCCATTAAATGCGTCGTAACACCATTATCTGCCGAAAGTATGAGGCTGAACAAACGTCTGAACTTTGCAGATAAGGACATTCAGTACTAAAATTTTGAAGGTTGGTGGAGTCAAGCAATCAAGACTTCACTCAAATGGCAAGTACTATAAACATAGCAGTACTTGAAACTTCTTATTCACACCATTACTAAGAAGTTATTGTCAGCAGCCAAGTACATTGCTTGAGTTCTGATTGGAGCCGAATACGTTAATAAATTTAGTGCAAATTTCCATATCTAATGACACCGTCCACAGGAGAATAGTTGACATGTCTTCTGATATTATCAATCAAGTGATTCAGGAAATGATGTCTAATCTTTTTACAATATTTAGCATCCACAGACGTAAATAATGGTGAGTTTAAGATTAGTGTCACGTATTACGAATTGAATTCTACTTTTAAATGGCTTGCCTAGGGGAACGTGACAATAGAATAGCAGTTGTGTCACTTATAATAAGTCTGAATTTAATCAAAGACTTACAATGAATAACAAAAAAAAAATGACACAAGAAATCGGAAGGTAAACTATCAACTTAATGTTTAATCAAATATAAAGTTACAAGAAAGAAAAAATGAACATTTACTCAATACAGAATTGATGTGTTGACCAAAACCCTTTTACAAAAATGGCATGTAAAAATATTACAATACAAGAGTTTGAAAATGTAATTACAAATACAAGCAAGCAAGGCCTTACATAAAAAAAGATATTAACTTACACGATCAAGTGGTTAACCACGCACGGGTCACGCAATGTCTCCGCTATTCTGTCTCACGGCTGTCTCCGTATGTCTGTCTGTCAACGTTACGCGAGCGGTCTTATATAATCTACCGCGCGTCGATATCCAGTATATTCTAGAACAGAAAGTCGTCAACACCCAGATCTAGAACGCTCTTCAAAGAGACAGAAGAAAAAAAAAAAAAAACACCCTCCTTTCAACCAGAGGTACACACACAGGTCAAGGACCGGTCACTGTCTGTGTGGCTTGACAAATAAAAAAAAACTTATTACACAAGGGGCAGACAACCTCCCCGTCTCTCGACCGCAACAGGTCAAAGAAGAAAAAAAACAATGCCTAGATACGTAACACCTCCCTCCTAAAAATAAAAAGTTTACATTTCCACGAAATGGAAATCTTTTTAGAACTAAAAAAAAATATTTACATTACAGAATGTATTTATCATGATATATATAAAAAAAAATATATACATCAAAATACTTTTTACAATCTAGATAAGGCATCGGCGATAACATTTTCGCTGCCTTTTATGTGTTTAATATCTAGGTTGTACTCTTGTAAAAATAAACTCCACCTGAGAAGTCGTTGGTTCTTGCCAGACATTTTGTGGATAAATGTAAGGGGATTGTGGTCGGTAAATACAACCAGTGGCCATCTGGACCCACTGATATAAAAATCAAAGTGTTGTATAGAAAGAATCAACCCAAGACATTCTTTTTCCACAGTAGAATAATTTCTTTGATGTCTATTAAATTTCTTGGAAAAGAAACAAATAGGATGCTCTACTTGGAAATTATCTTCTTGGTAAAGGACTGACCCAACACCTGTGTCACTGGCGTCAATAGCTAACCTAAAAGGTTTTCCGAAGTCAGGAGCCATCAAAATGGGAGAGCTAGATAATATCTGCTTGATTTGGTTAAAGGCTTTCTGACATTCATCCGTCCAAGTAAATCGGACGTTCTTTCTCAGGAGGTTTGTTAAAGGACTGGCAATGACAGAAAAATTTTCGCAAAATTTTCTATAATATCCAGACATTCCCAAAAATCTTCGGAGTTGTTTCCGATCAGCAGGGATAGGGAAAGCTTGGATAGCTTCTACTTTGGCCATTACAGGTTTCACCTGGCCTTGTCCTACAATATGGCCTAAGTATTGGATGGAAGCCTGGCAAAAATCACTCTTACTCAGGTTTACAGTAATTTTTGCATGTAAAAGTTTAGTAAAAAGACAATGCAGTTGTTTACAATGGCTAGAAAAATCTTGGCTAAAAATTACTACATCATCTATGTATGCGTGGCAATTCTCCATGTCAGCAAGCAGGGCATTTATCATTCTCTGGAAAGTGGCAGGAGCATTCTTCATGCCAAATGGCATCACTTTGTATTGGTACAGACCATCAGGGGTGACAAAGGCGGAGATTTCCTTTGCCCTATCAGTCAGGGGAACCTGCCAATAACCTGAAAGTAGGTCTATTTTTGGTGATGTACTTAGCGTCACCAATACGATCTATGAGATCGTCTATCCTAGGGATAGGAAACGAATCGGTCTTTGTTACAGCATTTACCTTACAGTAGTCTGTACAAAAACGATAAGTCTTGTCCTGTTTAGGTATCAAGACACATGGGGAGCTCCAACTACTGGAACTTGGTTCAATGAGGTCATTTTCAAGCATATACTTGATTTCTGACCTAAGTATGGCAAGTTTTTCAGGGTTGACCCTGTAAGGATGCTGCTTGACTGGAGTAGCCTCGCCAACATCTACATCATGCATTATAACATTAGTCTGTTTTGGTACATCAGAAAAAATGTCATTAAATTCATTAATGAGTTTCATGATAACTGGCATTTCTGTCGAAGACAGATGAGACAGTTTTACATCCAAATTCTGTAATACAAAAGAATTAGGTATTTTGTATTGTCCAAATTTCTCCTTTACAATATCATCATCAATAGGAGAAACATGGCTATTTGAACAACTTTTGACTGTATTTAAAACACAATTACTCTTATCTGAGTGATCTGGCCGAGATACATAAGGCTTCAGCATGTTTATATGACATAACTGAGTCTTTTTCCTACGGTCAGGGGTTTTGATTGTGTAATTGAGGTCACTAATTTTGGTCTCAATTTCATAGGGACCAAAATATCTGGCTTGCAAGGGTTGACCTGGTATGGGCAAAAATACAAGCACCTTATCCCCGGGAGAAAATTCTCTAACACGAGCCTTTCTATCATACCAGCGTTTCATGCTGGATTGGGTGTTTTGTAAGTTATTTTTGGCCAGAACACAAGCATCATAAAGTCTAGTTTTAAACTTAATTACATAGTCTAAAAGTCCTTCAGTGGCTGTTGGTGACAACAAAGTCTCTTTTATACATTTCAAGGGACCGCGCACCGAATGGCCAAAGACTAAGTCAAAAGGGCTGAATCCCAACGATTCCTGGACGGATTCACGGGTTGCAAACAGTAGCATGTGGATTCCTTCGTCCCAGTCTTTTTCGTGCTCAAAGCAATAGGTTCGGATCATGTTCTTGAGAGTCTGATGGAATCGCTCAAGAGCGCCTTGCGACTCGGCATGATACGCACTCGACATGCAGTGTTTGATGCCCAACTGAGTCATGACTTGCTTGAAAAGATTGGCCGTGAAATTCGTTCCTTGGTCCGATTGGATGGACTTTGGTAGACCAAATAGAGTAAAGAACTTGATTAAGGCCTTCACAATGTTTGATGCTTTTATGTTCCTTAGAGGAATAGCCTCAGGAAAACGAGTTGAAGCACACATAATGGTCAACAGGTATTGGTTGCCAGCTTTTGTCCTTGGGAGAGGACCAACACAGTCAATAAGTACTCTGCTGAAAGGTTCTTCAAAGGCTGGAATCGGCTTCAGAGGAGCAACAGGGATCTTTTGATTTGGCTTGCCAACCATCTGACAGGCATGACAGGATCGGCAGTACTGGATGACATCTTTCTTCAAACGTGGCCAGAAGAAGTGTGACATAATCTTGTGGTATGTCTTGTGGATGCCGAGATGACCTGACATTGGTGTGTCATGAGCCAGATTCATGATGTACGCTCGGTATCTTTCTGGTAACACGATTTGATGGCATATTCTCCATTCTTCTTCGTTGGATGCGTCTGGAGGTTTCCATTTCCTGAAGAGCATATCATCTTGGATGTAGTAGCACGTTGATGCTAGCTCTGCCTCTTGTGATGTCATTGCGGTTTCTCGGAGTTTGGCGAGCTCTGGATCCTTCTTTTGGTCCTCAATCAACTGTTTTCGAGTTGATGCCGGCTTTTCAGAATTTGGCGTTGGTTCTTCTTCAAGAGAAGCAAAGAATGTGGTGCTCAAGTCCACATCATCTTGGTTACTGTTGGCCTTGACGACGTTCTCTTCTTGAGATGCTTTCAATCTCATTGCCCTTGTTACTGCACACGCTGGATATAACTCTAGGTCTTCCTCGGGTGTGGCAGATAAGTCGGGTGTTTGAGTGACGATGGGTTCGGCTATCACCTTTCCACCTGCTAAGTCATTGCCTAACAGCAACGAGATGCCTTCCAATGGTAATGTTGGTCGGACACCTACAACAACCGGTCCAGTAATGAGATTTGACTTTATGTCGATTAGATGTAGAGGCACATCTATACATCCAAGCTCTACGCCTCGTAACAGGATGCTCTTCCCAGTCGATGATGATTTTGACAAGGGCAAGATACCCTCTAAAAGTAACGATTGTGAGGCACCTGTGTCTCTCAAAATGGTGATAGGTCGTAGACTTGTAGAATCACCGGGTAGTGATACGAATCCTTCCGAAATGAAAGGCTTAAAATCCTCTAATAAAACATCAATTTTGGTTGATGCAGACTGGACTTGGGTCGAACTCTCGCTGGAGTCATTGACATCTTTAGGAGATGCAGTGGAGAAACTCTTTCTTGAGTCAGTAGAACATCTTGTGGATGTATTTGGAGAACTCTTGATGGAGTCATTGGAACATCGGGGTGATGTCTTATGGGAACTCTGGATAGAGTCATGGGAACATCGGGATGATGTATTATGGGAACTCTGGATAGAGTCATTGAAACATCGGGGTGATGTCTTATGGGAACTCTTGATAGAGTCATGGGAACATCGGGATGATGTATTATGGGAACTCTGGATAGAGTCATTGGAACATCGGGGTGATGTATTATTGGAACTCTGGTTAGAGTCATTGGAACATCGGCTTGATGTATTTGAAAAACTCTTATTTGAGTCATTGGAACATCGGCTTGATGTATTTGAAAAACTCTTGTTTGAGTCATTGGAACATCGGCTTGATGTATTTGAAAAACTCTTGTTTGAGTCATTGGAACATCGTAAAGATGAATTTGAAGAACTCACTGTTGAGTCATTTGAACACCGTGGAGACATTTTCGGAGAGTCTTGTACAGTCAATACATTTGAAACAGGTGGTGTCGAGGTATTCTTGATATGACTTGAGGATGAGGGAGTAAACCTCGACGACCACTGTACTGTGCAAGCGCTGACTTTTGAAGGAGCTTTTTCGTTTCTCTTCCTCAATTTCCAACAATCGTCAACTTTATGGCCTTCTCGTTTGCAGTAGGAACAAGTAGCTTTACTTGTAGTAGGTTTTCTGTCGTTTGTACTGCTGTTCTTGATGGAGTTGCTAGCAATGGACTCAGGCTGTTTGACTTGTTTTGGCTTGACATCCGTCGTATACTTGGCAAATTGATGTGATATTATATAATCGTCTGCCAACACTGCAGCCTTGTGCACATCTTCCTCGCCACGATCAGCTATATGCGTACGGACGTCCAGCCGCACACAACTCTTGAACTCTTCCATCAGCATTAGGTTCTTGAATTTTGCAAAGTCGGTGCCGATTTCCCTGGAAGTGAGCCATTTCTCAAAGCGTCGCTCCTTTTCCCGCAGGAATTCTACATGGGTTTGGCCATCCGATTTGCGACAATCCCTGAACTGCTTTCGGTAAGCTTCCGGAACAAGTTCATATGCCTTAAGAATTAAGGCCTTAACAACATTATAATCTTTTTGTTGTTCACTGGTCAAAGAACAAAATACCTCTGCAGCTCTACCAGTCAAAACTGTTTGCAGCAAAGTGGGCCACAAAGTTTCAGGTACATTAAAATTTTTCACAGCAAGTTCAAATTGTGGAAAATAATTGTCAATTGTGGCTTCATTAAAGCGTGGAATTATTTTCAAAAATTTTGTTGCTTCAGCAGTATGACTGGCAGGGGAAGAATCTGGTCTTACATTAGCAGCTAACTCTAATTTTTTTAACTCTATTTGTAATTTCATTTCCATTTCTTTCTGCTCTCTAGCCGCTGCAAGCTCTAATTCTTTTTGTTTAATTTCTCTCTGCTCTCTAGCCGCTGCAAGCTCTAATTCTTTTTGTTTCCCCAAGATAATTTCCTTCTCTTTTAAAGCTAACTGGGCTTCTATTTCCATTTGTTTTAATTTTATCTGAAGTTCTACATCTGATTTACCCTCATCGGGTCTAAGGGTTTCTAAAAGGTCTTCAGAAAACACTTCCTCGTCTACATAATGGACTACAATGTTATCTCTGATTTCTTGTTTAAGGGCATTTGATTTTATTTTTAACCCTAAATGTTTAGAAATAAGGACCAGTTCCTTCCTAGTAAAAGCATCAAGCTCTTCCACAGAGGGATTTGCAAGAAAAACCTGAATATCCATGACTAACTAGCAAACGATCAAGCAAAAATATGTATACAATGTAAATATACAGTACAAAATCAGTACAACAAAAAAAACCTTAAGAGAGTTTGGTCAATACTATTGATACTTTACTTCCGACTCTTTGACACAAAAAAATTTTTTTGTTAAAGTCAACTTCGCCTTTACAAAATTACTCAAGTAAGACGAAAATAGGTTCAGAAAAATATCCCGGACAGGCCCCCAAACTTCTTTTGTCACGTATTACGAATTGAATTCTACTTTTAAATGGCTTGCCTAGGGGAACGTGACAATAGAATAGCAGTTGTGTCACTTATAATAAGTCTGAATTTAATCAAAGACTTACAATGAATAACAAAAAAAAAATGACACAAGAAATCGGAAGGTAAACTATCAACTTAATGTTTAATCAAATATAAAGTTACAAGAAAGAAAAAATGAACATTTACTCAATACAGAATTGATGTGTTGACCAAAACCCTTTTACAAAAATGGCATGTAAAAATATTACAATACAAGAGTTTGAAAATGTAATTACAAATACAAGCAAGCAAGGCCTTACATAAAAAAAGATATTAACTTACACGATCAAGTGGTTAACCACGCACGGGTCACGCAATGTCTCCGCTATTCTGTCTCACGGCTGTCTCCGTATGTCTGTCTGTCAACGTTACGCGAGCGGTCTTATATAATCTACCGCGCGTCGATATCCAGTATATTCTAGAACAGAAAGTCGTCAACACCCAGATCTAGAACGCTCTTCAAAGAGACAGAAGAAAAAAAAAAAAAAACACCCTCCTTTCAACCAGAGGTACACACACAGGTCAAGGACCGGTCACTGTCTGTGTGGCTTGACAAATAAAAAAAAACTTATTACACAAGGGGCAGACAACCTCCCCGTCTCTCGACCGCAACAGGTCAAAGAAGAAAAAAAACAATGCCTAGATACGTAACATTAGTTTTGATGCAAACCTCTTGAAACTACATCTACAGCACGTGATGTAACTGACAAAGTTGGTTCATTTTTGGAAAGTACAAATATTTGTGGTGATTGTGCTCTAACTATGCTTGGATGTCATTCTGGATTTCGATGTTTGGTACAGAATGAGTCGCCAGAAGAATCCACACTAACTCACTGTGTGATTCATTGACAAATATTAGCGACGAAGACATTGCCACTAGCATTACATTAATGCAGTTAAATATGATTTCTCTTTAATGTCTGTTATACAATTCTGGAACAATTGTTTGCAGTAATTCCGATTTATTTCTAAATATCTTAGCAAAACATGGTTTTTCTGCATGCTAGTTATCAAGTGTAAATACAGAAATAAGCTTGATGCAGTAGATGTGAATTCCTACTCTAGTGAAATAAAAACAAGCTTAATCTTCGCACTAACTGTGGCGTGTTTGAAAAGACAGTTGCTAAAATTTAGTAGCAATGTAGTTTACTGTATCGAATACCGTGCGTTTTCCATGCTTGGCAATACTTTTAAAACTGTCAGTTATGTATGCAACATGGTTACATGAATATTTTAAACAAGCAAAAAAAAAAATGAAAATAAATGAAAGGACACACTTTTGTGTGTAATTTAAGCACAAAATTATTTTAATTCTAAATAAAGTATTTGTTATGTTCAGACTCTAACAATGGAATTAACATCATGGATATCACTAGTATCAAATATGTACATTTTGATAACAATTTTATAACACTAGCTAAATCCCATTTACCTAGGCCTATAATCAAAAAACCTTTTTATAGTTGGGGGTCGCCACCTAGAGGAAAATTGTGTTGGGGATCGCGGACTTAAAAAGGCTGAGAACCGCTGTTTTAGACCATGCCTCGCATTTATTGTGCTTTGATACTATTTAGGCATGTCCTGCAATTTATTGTACTTTGGCACTATTTAGGTCATGCCCTGAGGTTGGTATATTAGCCTTGATACTATATGCATATGCCTGTGCAGTAGACTGAGTGTGCATTAAACATCTAGCACTTGAATGACAGTCCATAAATAATTGAAAGGGACAGCAGGGCTCTGCTAACAAGAATGCTTCATCACACCAGCCAGAATTATACAGAGTGTAATGAATTATTTAGTTACTGATGACACACCAGAGAAAATATGTAAGCATAGACATGCCACATAGGGAGGAGTTGGACTTAAAAATAGAGATGTAACATATGAAGAGTGGGACTTTAAAATAGACACGCAACACATGAGGATTGGGTTTTTAAAACATACATGCAACACACGGGAAGAGTGGGACTGTCAAAAATAAAGGAATTAAATAATATTAAACAAATCAGCATGGAGAACCATTATATGCTATGAATTACTATCAACTATATACTATTACTATTAGTTTTTAGATGGTTGAAAGCTGACAAAGTCTGGTAGACCAAGGGCTCTGCGTTCCAGTACCACCTCATCGTGGTTGCCGGGTGAACACCCCTGCTCCCAGAGGGGTGGCCGCTGATGAATGAGCAGCCGGCAAGTGTAAAGGCAATCAAAGGGGTTTTGTCCAGCCCCCCACCCCCCCGTGGGGCCCAGGGGCTACGGTGAGTAAAAGACCTAACGGGATCTCCGAAAAGCAGGTAGCGCTGGACACCAACTCGAGGGTTGGTCGGGTCCTCCTGGGACTCGGCTGATTCGCTGGGTCTCTCTATGGGCAAAGACTGGACTGACTGGCGCGGCATTAGCGGGCTGCGTCGGGCAGACTGGTCGGCGCCCACGAGTAAGGCTCTAACTAGCCCGTTCCCTGGCGCGCTAGTGGAGGAATTCGCCGCGACAAATGGTAACTCTGACACTGGGAATGTCGAGAAACGCCTGCCGCCCCACTCCTACCTTGCAGGAAGCTTATATGCCAAACTGTGGCGGTGATTGCTTGGGCAGGATTCTGCCTTGCCCTTAGTGGCGACACAAGTATAGGCCATGCACGCTGTTGCATTAGAGCAGTAACTAAGGCCACCAACGGCCTTAACCATACAACTATGATAGACACAGACACGCAAAAAAGCGAGCACGAGGAGACCCTAACAGGCTTCGTGCGCCTCCTTCGGAGGTCCAATTCGAACAAGGTTGATGGAAATCTGCCACAACCTCCTGCCGACTCAGATACACGGCAGGCAAATATGACTGGAAGCGAAATAGTGACGGGAGCCGCTGGCCCCCAAACAACCCAAATTGACACTAGTGGGATCCAACCCACCCCAGGGACTAAGCCCATAAACACTAGGTCCCTCCTGATCTTGCAAATAAACATCTGTGGGGTAATACCCAAGATGTTAGAGCTCTCAAAACTCCTCCACGAGAAGGCAATAGACGTGGCTTTATTACAAGAGACACTAACTGGCAAACGCAATGCCAGTATCACCGGTTATACTGCATTTAAGTGCAAGTGCACAGACTGCCGGGGGCTCATTACCTACGTATGCAACAATCTGGTTGCTACACAAGTCCCCGGTCCATGAGTGCATGGGCGTACTGACGCCATTACCCTTGAAGTACACAAACTCGGGCATAAACTCACGGTAACTAATCTGTACAACCCCCCCAAGCACGAAATTAGTCTCGAATATAACTGTACCAATATCAATACTCACAACGTCATCGCAGGAGACTTTAATGCTAAGTCTCAACCGACTCATTGGACATAAAATCCATGAACTCTTTAATAACTCTAATACTCTTAACATACTCCCCCAACCTTATACCATACTGGAAATGGCAGCCAATCTAGACCTGACCTTACCTTAATTACAGCCAATTTAGAATCTCACACACAATTCCAAGTCATGGACAACATTGGGAGCGACCTCTCAGAGGCCAGTGGTGTAACCCCAAAAATTCTGCGGAAGTGGAGATACACCAAGGCGAACTGGCCAGCGCAAGAGGCAGCAGTCGACGCTGCCCTGATGAATTTAACAGTGGAGGATAGGGACGTCGATACCATATACAGCGAATTAACAGCAGCTATGTTGGGTGCGGCCATGAGGTTTGTCCCACGGACTTATCCCGGCGTAAGGCAGAAACGCGTGTGGTTTCAGGAATTGAATAAGCTGGTCCTGAGACATAATCGAGCCCGGAGACTTGCTGAACGGAAGGGTACCCCTGAAATCCGGCGGGAGTACAATCGGCTCTGTAGAGCCACGAGTGAACTGGCCCGATGCGTCCGGTCGGACCATTTGAACGCTGCCTGCGCCGGGATGGATCTTCGGGACTCCTCGAAAGCCTGGCGTCTTCTGCGAAACCTAGAGGCTAAAGACACAGCACGAACGGCTGCCCCTCTATTGTCACCCATAGGGCCGGTCTCTGCGGTAACCAAAATGGCTGGCTTGTTGAATCGACAACCGAAAAGAAGTTAGCCATGTCCAAAGCCCTCAACAAAGAATGTAAAAGAGTCGAGAGGGAGCCAGATGAGCCTGAAATTCAAGCAGCGCGCCGAGCTGGATAGAGCGATAGCTAAGTGTAAAAACCGAAAAGCTCCGGGGCCAGACAAGGTTACCCCTGAGATGGTAAAACACCTTGGGGGCATTGCAAGAGGTAAACTCCTGGAGTTTACGAATCGAATCTGGGCAGAGTCCAGACTGCCCGGGGCCTGGAAGAGTGCTATCATTGTGCCAGTCCTTAAGAAGGGAAAAGACGCGACTAACGTGGAGTCCTACAGACCCATTTCACTAACCTCAACACTTGGCAAAGTTGCTGAGCGAATGGTTAACGAGCGGCTAGTTTGGTCCTTTGAGAGTGCCAGTATCCTGGCGCCAGAGCAGGCTTGAGCTCGACCGACCATGTCACAACATTCGCACAGGAGGTGGCCAATGGGTTCCAGAGGTCCGAAAGCAAATATGGGGTGTTCATAGACATAAAACAGGCTTACGACCGTGTGTGGAAGCAAGGCCTCTATCTTAAGTTAAGAGCCATGGGTGTGCGGGGCAAGATATACAATTGGATACAATCCTTTCTGTCTGGGAGGAGCACACGTACAAAATACCAACACTCCCTTAGCAAGCCAAAAAAACAACTCAATGGCCTGCCACAGGGCTCCGCCCTGTCCTGTACACTTTTCATGGCCTTTCTTAATGAATAGCCTAGCTCACTATGGTAAAAAAACCCTGCTATATGCTGATGACATTGTCCTCTGGTCAACCGGGAAGAAAGCCGACCAAATTCAGGTGGTACTCCAAGCAGACCTCCATATCATCTCCTCGTATTGTGACAAATGGCAGATTTTGATAAACATTGCCAAAACGACCTGGTCCTTGTTCAGCCTAGGGATCGACATTTTTAAGGCTCCATTTGAGCTTCAACTTGGTGGGCTGCGACTCCAACATGAAAACACGCCAAAATATCTAGGAGTGACCCTGGATAGAAAGCTGACAATGCTCCAGCATGTCCAGGAAGTTGAAAGAAAAGCCTAGGAGAAGTTAGCGTTATTAAGAAAGCTGGCCAGCACAAAGTGGGGTGCCAAAGCTGACATGCTACGCACATTGTACTTAGGGGCAGTCAGATCACAAATTGAATACAGCTATACAGTTCAAGTATACGCTAGTAAA
This sequence comes from Biomphalaria sudanica, assembly GCA_036873155.1. NCBI lineage: Eukaryota > Metazoa > Mollusca > Gastropoda > Planorbidae > Biomphalaria > Biomphalaria sudanica. The sequence goes on along the minus strand of JAZGLO010006654.1, from coordinate 5,003,834 downwards.
ACTGCCCTCGAATCACTCGACCGAGTACAAGCACAGGCCCTACGGTTCATTAGTGGCACCTTTCGGACAAGCCCCAACAAACGCTGCTGAAATTTTAACTAACGTGGCACCCTTACATCTTAGGAGGGAGAGGGCTTTACTTACGGCCTATGAGGGCTACAAAAGGGGCAACTCTAGACTACCCACCTCTATATTAGTGCGACAGTGGAGAGAGAGGAACCGCATCAAAATGCCATCATTCCTCCACATAGCGGCCAATTAGTCTAAAACAGCTGGGCTCTCCACTGATAGAATTCCTATTAGGAGAATTAGTACGTGCCCTCCGTGGAGGAGATTGCCGGCCCCACAAATAAACCTGTCCCTGATAGGGCAAGAGGAGGCCACCAAGAGGCGACTAACACCTGCCATTCTTCAAAACTTGGCATCCATAACCATAAAATCCTTCCCCTCAGATGCCATTTTCTGCTATACCGATGGGTTGGTATTGAGGGACCCCATTAGATCGGGGTATGGGGCCCTTATTGCCTACCCCGACGGGACTGAACCAGATAGGCTCTCTGGTCCATGCGGCATAGCCGCATGCTCCATGGATGCCGAACTCACAGGGATAACTCGGGCGTTCGAGGCCATTAGGGCCCAAATGCGCCAACGCGAGACTAGTGCCACTACGGTGGTGCTGGTCACTGACTCTCGTTCCAGTCTCCAAGCTATGGGTGGCCGCGGGGGAGGGTCGCCCGTAATAGAAGAGGCAATCGGCGCCGCAGATAACATCCGCCGAGCTATTGGAGCTGTCGTTTTCATGCAGTGGGCGCCTTCACATTGCCTCGTGAGGGGCAATGAAACAGCAGATGCCCTCGCAAGGGACACACCCCGAAGCACCAAGCACGTACTTACAAGCAACGGGACAAATCCGAGCACTCATTCATGAGAAGTGGTTAAAGTCCTGGGAGGAATCCGACAGAGCATGTGGTGTCTGGCAGCACATGCGTCATCCAGATCGCGACGATCCATGGTGGCGACTGATCAGGTCAGAGAAGTCAATTATTGCGCAGTGCAGAACGGAACACTGTCCTATTGGGGCATACTTTGCCCGGTTCCGCACGAACTTTGTACGAGTGTCCCCAGCTCCGCGAGCTAAGGGGAACCTGTCTGTGCAGTCACTCGACTTGTATGGTAGCCGTAGCTATGATTCACTACGCCGAACGGCTAAGTTTCTTGCCAGAGCACTACGGGAGGACTTCTTCCTGCTCTGATTTTTCAATAGGACAAAGGGACCAAATTCTGTCAATTAACTGGACTGGCGAATTATTTTTTGGATGTTATTTTGCTGGCACTCTTGCATCCATGTATTACCTAAGTTGTCAACACTATATTTTATTAAAGATACTTGATTTATTATTGAACAAACATGGTCTCAGTTCCTTTTTTATTGTTGAGGTATAAGGGAACTCAAAATGTATTTTTTTTACACTGAAAATAAAATTTGTTTGTTTTTAAATGAGAGAAAAACAAAAATTACCATTTAGAAATAATTAAAGCAACATAATAGTAGTGAATAGCATTTTCTATCAGTTTCTCACACTTAGATACATAAATTTTTTTGGATGTGCCATTTTCTCAATATATATTCCATTAAACCATTTTCTTTTTCCAACCCAACTCAGTCTGTGGGTTAACTAAATGACAACAAATAAACAGTGAAGTAAACAAAAAAATGTTTTTCGTTGAATGTAGAGAAAAGAACACCAAAGCTTTACCCTTGCTCCTCCATTAGTTCCTGCATCTCCATGCATTTCAGTTCAACTTTACGTTTTCTTTCATGGTCTAAAATTTCTTTATTGGGCTGTTTATTTAATCCCTGGTCAAGCTTGTTTAATTCTTCTTCTGATTTATAGTCCGATCTTTCTTTTTTAGATTTGACAAAAGCAAGGTTCCGTTGTACATAGCCATTTGTGCCACTCCCTCGAGGGGTTTGGAGACCAATACCATTATACATATTTCTCTTCTGTAGAAATATTAAACATATTTGAGAAAAACAATACAAGCAAAAAATGTATACAATTTAACTTTGGTACTATTAATTTTTTTTTTTATAGATATAAGCTTTTAAACGTATATTTTAAATAAACAACGCTATATAATCTACATTTATTTTTGCTACATGTAGAAAAAATTAAGTTATTTAAATAAGTATTGAAATTAAATATTATAATGATTTTTGAATGAATAGAAGGATAAATATTGAAAGGATTAACTAAGGTACAAATCATATATATATATTTGTGTATGAAATAATTACATTGATGAGATGTGAAAATTAAAGTCACGACCTGCTTAAATGAAATCTATTTTTGTAGACCCCAATTTATTTTTTCACTTTCGTCTTCCATTGGAACTCTTCATAGACCCCTGGGGGGCTATATATATATATATGTGTGTGTGTGTGTGTGTTTATGTAGTTTACACCAAGCCTTTTAAAAAAAATCTTGCAAGAACGTTTGTAAAAACATCTTCTGTATGTGAATGTATCATCAGCAATGTGTTGACGTTTGTTAGGGTTAGGGTGCAACTACGTCTACCAAGTAGATCAGTAGTCAGTACTAGAAATTAAGAATCTAGATCTAGATTAGGTACTCTCACAGGCGGCCACATTGGATCTAAAAACACATTTGACATCAAAACAATTTCCTGTTCAGGTTTTACAAAACTGAAATTAAGCATGTCCTAAGAAAAGACATTGCTTTATAACTGAGTGTTTTTATGACATTTTCTTGAGTTTATTGTTAAGATAAGAGGTTCCTCTAACGGCTAGTGGGAAATTTTTTTTTTCTCTTACTATGTCCAAAATATTTTAATCTGAAAAATTTGAAATTTTCAAATAACAAGGAAAAAAATAAAGGGTCTCCGTATATCTTTAGTTTTAAACCATACACTTAGAAAATTCATTCAGCTTTCTAATGATACCAAATTTATTATGATTAAACGAGTCAACGATATTTTAAAACTTAGCACACTTTTTTCAGGTACTAGAATTTCAATAAGGTCTGGATGACCTTTTATCATCCCTTTTTACATAAGAAAAAAAAAATTAGTGTACACTAAAACATGTAAAATTGAATGAATCACTTCTTTATACCTATATCATTGCTTATTAACATAAAATATAATAAAGATCTGTATTCTTGGGAGTTCTTTCGGTCAGTCGATGTCGAAGCTAAAATCTGTAAATCTAGGTATCTAAAATATTCTTTCAAATAAATATAATTAAATAGATCTAAATCTTAAATCTAAAGATTCTTTTTCTAATCTACACTATTGTTTTATAACTAGATAGATCAAGATCAATTTAGAAGCCTACTGTGTTGAAAACTTGACAACCAGGAGCATTTTTCTTTTTATATACTATTTTAAGAAAATTAGAAAAAATTTTATTATTTCATAATTTACTAATGATATTTTAAATTTTTTATTTCATATTGATTTGCCACTTATAAATTAAAATTCCTCGTTTATAACTGTACAATTTGATATATACTTTTGTATATGTATTCACAATAGTTTTTGAAATATTCACATAAAAAAAAATTTGCTTCACTTTTTATTTTTATTTCTCTATACTCTCTATAAAGTCCATAGGATGTCAGGACGCCTCGGACAAACTTAAATTCACAATAACTTTTGAACCAATAATTATAATGCTAGCATAATAAATTTGGTGTTGTTGGAAAGCATTTTTCATTCTCTTTCATTCTATTGCACATTTGTTGGTATAGGATTAATTTAAATTTTGGGTGCAACTACCTAATCTAGATAGTACAGTCCCAGGTACGCTGTTCTGCCTCATCGTGGCACCTGGGTGGAAACGGCTACTTGAGGGGGTAGCTAGGCTAAATGAATGGCGAAACATAACTCCCATGGGGATGCCCACGGGTAGACGAGAGTTTACCTCTTACACAGGCGGGGTTGTAAAAAAGCCCCCACAAACAGGTCCCACATCCATGCGCCGTTCCTCAAAGGACCGTTACATAAATGGGGAGTCCCCCACGGTTAGCTTGGTATAACGAAGGAAAATGATGGAGGCTCCCGGTGTCCTCGGCCTTCGGCCATGAGCGGCGTATCATGCATCAGGGGCCAAAGGCATTGGAAACATCAATGTTTACATAGGCATTGACTCGGGTCGCTCTCAAACAGAACTGTACGTTCACACAGGTTTTTTTTTTTTTTACTGTTTCGGCTGGACGACCAAACAGTTTTTTTTTCAAACTTAGAGCTCGAAGAGCCTTCGGCTCAGCTCTTTTGGGCTTTAACAAGATAGTACAGTAGTATCTAGTAATCTAGATATATGATCTATCAGTCAGTATCAGACTCAATTCAATATGTCACTGTCGTCATTACACATCACTGTGACACAGTCGGTCACAGTTAATAAGTTAATGGTGACAGTGACAGTAGACTTAGTAAAAAAGTAAGATTAAAATTAAAGATATAAAATTAAAAAGATGTCAGAAAGATTACTAAGATTTTTTCAGACTTGTCTTACTTAATCATATGACATCCATCTAGTCTCTAGACTAGTCTAAAAGAGAGATCAGAGACTACTCTAGCTAGACCTAAGCCTAATAGTAAGTAGCTAAGCTTAAGCCTAGGCTAGTAAGTAAGACTACTCACTCTAAGTCTAGAAACAGTTGACTTGAGTAGAGACTAGAGTAGAGAGAGACTTCAGTCTACAGTTTGTAACAGTAGAGTCATAGTCGTCATTGTAGACTAGATTAATTATTATAGATAAAGATACTAAGATAGGTAAAAAGATCTATAGAATATAGAACTAAGATATAGACTAGGTATAAGATCTATTATATATTCTTAACAGATTAACTTACATTTTTAAGACAAAACGCTAAACAAAATTCAATGTAACCAAGAATTTATGATTTTAGGTTGTCATTGTGTTGCTAAACGTTTGCTCATTAACGATACCGGAAGTGACTTAGAGAAGTAGTGTTGGAAATAAAAATCACTAGCCTATAAAAAATATCTAGCAACTAGATCTAAGTAAGGAAGGCTAGTGACAATAAATAGCCCCCTTAAAAAGATGAAGATTAGGCCTATGGATCTAGATCTAGAATCTTTTCATAAACTCCAATAAAATATTTAGAATTAGAACTGAAAATCAGAAGAACAGTGAGATAGTGTAAGTAAGGTGATATCAGGGGCGGACTGGCTATATGGGCATTCGGGTAAATGCCCGGTGGGCCGGTCTGGTCGTGACCAGAGAAATTGTTGTTGTTTTTTTCAATTAAGACAACCAAAAAAAAAAAAAAAGAGACCTCAGCAAGAAACAGATGCCCGAACAAGTTTTTTTTTGGACAATTAATTTTGTTTGAAATTTAATAAGAATATCAAAATCTTTACACTATACAAATCGTACTTATTATCATTTGCAAAACGTGAGACCGTATTTTTTAAAATTATTTTGTACGAGCGGCATGGACTTCAACACTGCTTTGATGTATTCGAGGTTGTGCTTGACGGATCATTTTGCTGGTCGGCGTGGACGTTTGATGGCACTCCCATTTGTTTCTGATCCTTCCCCTCCCCGTCTTTCAATGTTTCCATTGACAATGTTAACGAAAAAGAGGGATGAGAGAGGAGAAGCTAGAAACCATTGATGTAATGCAGCAAAAAATAGGGGCGACAATTAGCTCTTTAACATTAGTTACCGGTACTAGTAATTAACTTTAAGACAAAGCTGCAAAATTGCAAACCTACCTGTTTATTCAAATCACAATATGGGTATAGAGTTCTTCTTTCAGTGTTATGTAAAGGGAAAAGTAAGCATTCTTTTGTTTATTTTTAATTACACTTAGGGCTTACAAAAAAATTATTGTAGGCTATGTTTTTAAAAATCAAAATCTAGATCTAAATCCAAAACTTTTTTTGATTTTGCTAATGGCAAACTTTTGATTAGTATGAAGTCACTAATGACGGCAATTCTTATACTAATGAACTCGTTTTAGATAGCGCTGACACATCCGATATATAATGAAAGGACATTTATATTTTTATTTTATATAATCGGTGGCTAGATTTAAGGAAGGGCAGGAGGGGCTACATCCCCAGGAATATATATATATATATAAAATATAGCTTTTATATAGCGCTACTTATATGCTTATAGGATGTTCAGAGCGCTATGGTCCAATCTCAGTTATGGACCAGTGGGGGTTGTGATGGATATCTGGGAGAAGGTTTTCAGAGCTGCCTTTAGGCGCTCAGTTAACGTAACTCTGATTGAGTCGGGTGTCGAACGCTTCATAGGTAGCCAAGCCAAGTTAAAGCTTAGCCTCTCGACCTCGTTTCCCACTAGGTATTTTGGTATTTCGACGTCTCAGAATCTTTTAATTATTTTTTTCGCGTTTTTAACGCTAACACTTTAAATCTTAAGCCGGCTGGCAACACTGTCGTGAAGTTTCCGCTTGTGGCATGCTCGTAATATAGGCCTATGAATGCAGCTCCGGAATTACGGCAGTACGTCTGCCAAGGGCCTTACCCAGGAGTACCCGCAAGATTTTTTGCAGGGGGTTGCTAGTTGCGACCTAATGGCTTTAGTCGTAGCTTTAACTTTCTTAAAACTTTCTAGTTACGCAAATTATTTAAAAAAAAAGAGCAAGTGCGCCCTCCTTTTTTTTTTTAACCTATATGATATTAAGAGCACTGTAAATACTTGTTTCATGAAATAAAAAAAAAAAGCAACTAAAGAAGCAACCAAACTATTAACTGTACACGTTGTTATTTCAATCCGTGCGGCCCGTGCTTTCCTATAGGGTCGAAAAGAAAAACAAAACACTGTAAACGTTGACTGTGGCTCTCTAAACTGTCAATAACTTTACTGAAGAATTGCTTCTCGTCGTGATGGACAAGCTGACGATGAACGCTTATCGTGCACAGTGCTGAGAGTCTTTTTCACGTTCCAGGTCTTGCATCGTTTTAGGAACCCTAACAAAAAATCCAGTTCTGGAGGACCACAGGCAGAGGGATTGTGGTAAGATCTGAGCTCTCGGGCAAGCTCTCCATTCACCTGACACCCAATTGCGATGGCTTTCCATCACTTTGGATCTAGTCAGTATGGAAGAGTGACGATTGTTGATGTATGGGAAACCCAGCATTCGCAAATTTATCACCCAAGCTTTCCCCCAGCAATGGAGAGATCACTCCTTCTCAAGTTGCAAATGGAAAAGATCTTCTCTCGAGAACTAAATGCCACAGACATGGCTAGCCATCTACTCCTGTTTAGCTTTTTTAGTCTATTACAATAACAGCTTATCCTTGCAAATGTACTTAAGTGAACGCATTGCTGGTTAAGTTGCTACTTTCAAGAAGTTCATTGATTTTAAGGTGCAAAATATTGTCTAAAATTTGTATATTTAGGGAGGGGGGTGAACGTGTGGTGTAATGCAAACATTGAAGAAAATTTCCTTCTCGATAATAAACACTTTTTATTGTTACAATACAATTTCTTATCTTTACAACTGTACTTCAGTGGAAGCACTTTTGGTTTCTTAGTGTTTCTACGTAGAAAAAGTTAATGTATTTGAAGGTGCAAAAATTGGCTAGAATTCAGCTACTCAGAATCCAGGGGGGGGGGGTGCACGACCTTGCACCCCACGGCGGGCGCCCATGGCCTTACCCTCCACAAACTCAAAATTATATATTTCTTAAAACTAAAATTTGCATATTAAATGTTTAAAAAATGAAAATTGAGATTAAATTTAGCATGCTTTTAGACATAAGTATTTTTATTCTTAAGTGGAATTTGATTAAAGCTTATGAAAAACTGTAGGGGCCTTCACAAAAATCCTGCTCCGGGGTTTTCACATACTTGCCATGTAAGTAATGGGTCATGATAGATTCATATAAAAATCGCGTTTTTGTGAATGTACTAAGACGAAGCAAGAGCTTTTCATATAAAGTAATAGCCTCTAACCGTTCTGCTTTCTCTAATCCCAGGAAAACCAATGACCTATCAGAGTTTAAGTCACTGATCAAGATGCATGACTAGAATGACACATGAAATGCGAAGGACGCAATTATCTTCTTTTTTGAAGTAACTTTTCAAATTATAAGTAAAACCAAAAAGTTTCCAAAACATTTAATAATATTCTAACGAATCTAGGGTAAACACTCAACAAAGAATAAAGGTGAAGAAATGAGAGATGTTTATCTACACGATTTTTTTATACAAGATATTAGACTATCAGAATTTACATAAATTTCTTATGTTGTCTATGTATTCATATAGCTGCTCTGGCCCGCATCGTTCTCTGCCTCCGCCACTACCTTCCACTAACATACACCGTTCACTGTTGCCACCTACCTCTTAACGTCCCAGAAGGGTTATCTATCTTGCCACTAACACAGGTCACATTACGTGGTCCTAGGAACGATAGTATAGGCTTAAATACACTCAAAGGAATGTCTTTTACTAACACAGGTAACATTACGTGGTCCTAGGAACGATAGTATAGGCTTAAATACACTCAAAGAAATGTCTTTTACTAACACAGGTCACATTACGTGGTCCTAGGAACGATAGTATAGGCTTAAATACACTCAAAGGAATGTCTTTTACTAACACAGGTCACATTACGTGGTCCTAGGAACGATAGTATAGGCTTAAATACACTCAAAGGAATGTCTTTTACTAACACAGGTCACATTATCTTATCTTATCTTATATAATACAGACGTTACTTCAAAAAAGAAGATGATTACGTCCTACGCGTCATGCATTTAGTCATGCATATTAACCAATGACTTAAATTCTGCCAAGTCACTGGTTTTTCTGGCTAGCTCAGGCAACCCATTCCATGCTCTAATAGCACTAGGGAAGAAGGAGTATTTGTACAAATTTGTCCTAGCATATGGGACGAGGAATGTGCCTTTATTTTTGTGTCTTTCAGAGTATTTTATTAAATTTTGTTTTTGTATTTGAAGATTATGGTTCAGTGTTTTATGTATAATTGCTACTTTACTTTTGAGTCTTCTGTCCTGAAGGCTTTCTAAATTTAGTGATTTTACTAATGGCGTTACCCTAGTCAAATGTGAATATTCGTTGGTTATGAATCTCACTGCTCTATTTTGTGTTTGTTCCAGTTTCTTAATGTTTTCTTGAGTTGAGGGGTCCCACACGGTGGATGCATATTCTATTATTGGCCTAACCAAGGTTAAATAACATTTTAGTTTTATGTTCTTATTTGATTTATAGAAATTTCTTTTAATAAACCCTAATGCTTTGTTGGATTTTTTTTTTATAGTTTCATCAATATGTGGATTCCATGACAGTTTTTCATTTATTATAATACCTAGGTATTTTGAGTTTTTAGTCTGTGTTACTGGTTTGCTATGAATAAGATAAGTGGAATTAATTTGTTTTAGTTTTTTTGTTACTCTTAACAACTGACATTTTTCTGGGTGGAAAGACATGCTCCAATTTGATTCCCATTTCTGTAATTCATCTAATTCTCTTTGTAAAATATCTGTGTCTTGCTTTGTTTTTATTGTTCTATATATTATGCAATCGTCTGCAAATAATCTGACTTTTGTTCCTGAACTAATGCAATTTGGTAAATCATTTATGTAAATTAAAAATAGTAGTGGACCCAAGACTGTTCCTTGAGGTACACCTGAGTTTACTGTTATTGGTGTTGATTTAGAGCCATTTATTATTACAGTTTGTTCTCTCCCTATCAGAAAATCTTTAATCCACTGATGCAGTGGACCGTTAATGCCGAAATATTTTAATTTTTTAAGCAAACTATGGTGGTGAACTTTGTCAAAAGCCTTGGAAAAATCTAGTAAGATAGCATCTATTTGTTCACTATTATCTAAACCTTTTGAAAAATCATCAATTAGTCCTATTAGTTGTGTTTCACATGATCTATATTTCCTAAAGCCATGTTGGTATGGGGTGAGGACATTATGTTTGTCTAAGTGGTTTATGATATTGCTACATATTATGTGTTCTAGTATTTTACATGTGATGCTGGTAAGTGATACTGGTCTGTAGTTTCCTGGATCAGATTTTTCTCCTTTTTTAAATAGGGGGGTGACATTAGCTTCTTTCCAGTCCTTTGGTACTCTGCCCTGGTTAAGCGATGCTTGAAAGAGTATTTTGAACACTGGGGCTAGCTCATTGCTTAGTTCTTTGAGTAATCTAGCTGGAATACCATCAGGTCCAGACGCTTTATTTGGTTTGGTGTTGGCTAATAGTTTTTTAATTCCATTTTCTTGTACTACTAAATCTTCTATGTTGTCTACTTGGTTCAAATTAAGAAATATGTCTTTGTCTCCTGGGGCTGAGAATGCTGATGCAAAGTATTTGTTTAGGATGTTTGCTTTAGTTTCATTATCATTATGTATTATGTTATGTTCATCTTTTAATGGCGCTATGCCTGTTGTTTCCATTTTCTTAGACTTAATGTATGACCATAGGTTTTTGTTGTTATCTTTAGATATTACATTGTTTATGTATTCACTCTGCAGCTGTCTGCTTACTTTTTGGGTTAGGTGTTTAATTTTTATATACTTTTTGTAAACTCTTTCTGCCTTGGTTTCTTTAAATTTTCTATATAGGTTTTCCTGCTGTTTACAAAGCTTCTTTAATCTATTATTAAACCAGCATTTATTTATTTTGTTTGATGTGTATTTAGTTGGTATATGATTTTCTATAATGCTTTTAAGATGGTTTTTAGTGAAATTCCAGAGGTCATCGACTGGTTGGTTAATGTCTTTTTCTAATAAGAATGTTTGTTGAAAGTTTAATGCAGCTTGGTGTAGTTGTGTTAGGTTACATTTATTCCAGAGTAAGATTTTTCTTTTGGTTTTTGTATTGGCTACTGCTTTTATCTGACTGCGTATTTTTATGATCTCATGGTCTGATAGACCAGGGATAATATCATAATCAACTAGTAATCCAGGTCTGTTGGTTAAGAAGGGATCTAATGTGTTGTTTAATCTAGTTGGCTTTTTAAGGATTTGATCTAAACTTAGGTTGTGTAAAGTTTCTATGAAAAGCTCATTTATGTCCTTAAGGTTTTGGTGTTTATCTATGGTTAGTGTTTTCCAATTTATATCAGGTAGGTTGAAGTCACCCATAATCCAAAAAAACTGCATTTTTATTTGTCTCTTTAAGTGTAGTAATCTGATTACATAGTTCCTGCATGTATTCTAAACTAGAATTTGGTGGTCTGTAAATGCTGCCTATTATAAGGGATGTTGAGGTGGTATTAATTTTACAAAATGTAGATTCTATGTTTTTGAGTTAGGTAAGGTAATTTCTTCTGCTATAAGAGTGTTTTTTATTGCCAAAAGAACTCCTCCATGATTATCAGCCCTATCTTTTCTAAAAATTTCATAATTACTATTGAAAATTTCTACATTACGTGGTTCTAGGAACGATAGTATAGGCTTAAATACACTCAAAGGAATGTCTTTTACTAACACAGGTCACATTACGTGGTCCTAGGAACGATAGTATAGTCTTAAATACACTCAAAGGAATGTCTTTTACTAACACAGGTGACATTACGTGGTCCTAGGAACGATAGGCTTAAATACACTCAAAGGAATGTCTTCCGCTAACACAGGTCACATTACGTGGTCCTAGGAACGATAGTATAGGCTTAAATAGACTCAAAGGAATGTCTTCCACTAACATAGGTCACATTACGTGGTCCTAGGAACGATAGGCTTAAATACACTCAAAGGAATGTCTTCCGCTAACACAGGTCACATTACGTGGTCCTAGGAACGATAGTATAGGCTTAAATACACTCAAAGGAATGTCTTCCACTAACACAGGTCACATTACGTGGTCCTAAAAACGATAGGCTTAAATACACTCAAAGGAATGTCTTCCACTAACACAGGTCACATTACGTGGCCCTAGGAACGATAGGCTTAAATACACTCAAAGGAATGTCTTTTACTAACACAGGTCACATTACGTGGTCCTAGGAACGATAGTATAGGCTTAAATACACTCAAAGGAATGTCTTTTACTAACACAGGTCACATTACGTGGTCCTAGGAACGATAGTATAGTCTTAAATACACTCAAAGGAATGTCTTTTACTAACACAGGTCACATTACGTGGTCCTAGGAACGATAGTATAGGCTTAAATACACTCAAAGGAATGTCTTTTACTAACACAGGTCACATTACGTGGTCCTAGGAACGATAGTATAGGCTTAAATACACTCAAAGGAATGTCTTTTACTAACACAGGTCACATTACGTGGTCCTAGGAACGATAGTATAGGCTTAAATACACTCAAAGGAATGTCTTTTACTAACACAGGTCACATTACGTGGTCCTAGGAACGATAGTATAGGCTTAAATACACTCAAAGGAATGTCTTTTACTAACACAGGTCACATTACGTGGTCCTAGGAACGATAGTATAGGCTTAAATACACTCAAAGGAATGTCTTTTACTAACACAGGTCACATTACGTGGTCCTTGGAACGATAGTATAGTCTTAAATACACTCAAAGGAATGTCTTTTACTAACACAGGTCACATTGCGTGGTCCTAGGAACGATAGTATAGGCTTAAATACACTCAAAGGAATGTCTTTTACTAACACAGGTCACATTACGTGGTCCTAGGAACGATAGGCTGAAATACACTCAAAGGAATGTCTTCCGCTAACACAGGTCACATTACGTGGTCCTAGGAACGATAGTATAGGCTTAAATACACTCAAAGGAATGTCTTTTACTAACAGGAACGATTTTTCCACAGTTTCCTCACAAGACTTCTTCCTGACCAGCCAACCTACACTGCTTTTCACCCGCTGACCACACTGGCTATGATCCCTTCTACAACTGTAGTACAACTCAGGCGGTTCTAAACTTCTAACCTATCTTGATAGTTCTGTTTCTCTATCTACGTATCCGGAATCAACAGTCCACCATCTTGTTTCTACCCACTCACTAGTCTTTAACAGTGCCCTGGTGCGCACCATATGCTTCAATATAGGAGCAGAGATATAACAATATATTCATTTCAAACAGACGGACAGATAGGCCACACAAAACTAATAGCGTCATTTCCCCTTTCGGGGGCCGCTAAAAAAACAACTTAATGTGTCATTGCCAAACTTTCTGGAAGCTGATTGGCCGAAATAACTGTGCAAGCACATCAATTAGTTCAATACAGGTTAAGTTACAGTACCAAGTTAGGAACCTTTCTCATACACCCTCAACCTTTTTTTTCCATTGCAGACTAAATTAACAGTATATTTAATGTATAAGCACCCATTCTTTTTATACTGTAATGCGACATAACAGTGCTGTATGACACCTTTAAAAAAGAACAGTGTGTAAAGTAATTAATGAAATGGGAAATAGTTATCTAAAGGTTGGGATGTCCTGTCAAGTCCTGTGATACTGTTCATGTCCGAAACTAGTGTAGAGCCAGCAATTCTCTGCCTTGTACACTTAGGATTAGGGTTGTAAATTTTGGCTAGATTTGGATACTTGTCTTTCAATTGGGTAAACAGTTGAAGTAGTTTCTATAATGTTCTCAGATTCTTCAGTACTGACTAATAAAATATTGATACTAAAAAAAAACACCCAAACTATCAGATACAAATCTGCCATTTTCAATAGTATATGAAATGAAATACTGTGAAAATCTTACCTTCGTGTGCGGTCTTAGAACGTATAACCAGCAAAAGTCAATAAAACACTGTATATTTGTTTATTAATTTTCATTTTTTTCAAAATCAATTTTTCAAAAGTTACATTTATGTTATAAATGACTCTTTCATATACAATTTTCAAAATTCAAACAGTAGTTTAAATCTTATCACTACACATTTTCCTAATAAAAGCTGTTTGGACGTCGATGTTTAAATACGAAATAAACGATTTGAATTAGCTGCTTCCACCTACGTGTTTTTACTGTTAACTGTTAAACGATGATAGCCTCTTGGAATTGGCAGGTCATTAGATGCTGTCTTTGCCGAAACTAAACTGTATTTTAAAATAAAAAAATGTATGTTAAGAGTTTAAATGGTAATTGGTATCATAAAGAGACTGGGAAAATATTGAGTAACAAGTCCTAGTTTAAGACAACTGATTTGGTTTTTGAAGTTGGTGACAATAAAATCTCCGATCGTGAGGCCCCCGTCAGGCGGTTGCCCCACTTGTCACCACTAGCGGATCCAGAACTTTGGAGTGGGGGGGGGGCGATTATTTTCCAAACCCTAACCCTAACTCCCAGTAAACCCCACTGGCGGATCAAGAGGGGGGGCGGTAGGAGCGATCGCCCCCCCCCACTCGGGGGGCGGACGAATTTTAGTATAGAATTAAACACAATTTGTATACGAATTTATTACTTATGTTAATAATATATAATATACTAATTATTTATATTTCACCTTTTTTTTTAGATTTTTTCGCCCCCTCTAGTATTTAGGCTGATTTGGTGGGGTCGAGAGGGGGGGGGATGGCATCAATCCGCCCCCCCCCTTTCAATAAACTTTCGAGTGGGGGGGGGCGGTCCAATTTATTTATGGAAATCAAAGCTTGCTAACAATTTCAATTAAATATCTATATGATTAAAACTTGTTATTGGTGTTTTAACTAATCTTTATATTATGTCGTTCCCCTGTGAGCCGATTTGGTGGGGGGGGGGGGGGTGAATACTTCTACTGCCCTTCCCACCTAAACCCTTTGAGTGGGGGGGGGCGGTCCTACTTTTATGGGGAAATCAAAGTTTGTGAGCAAAATTAGTTAAAGTAAAATATAAATTCTATATTATGTCGCTCCCTTTCTGGTATCTTGGCCGATTCGGTGGGGTGGGGGTGGGGAATTGCATGTACTACCCTCCCCACTCTAGCCCTCTGAGTGGGAGGGGGCGGTCCTATTATTATGGAGAAATCATAGTTGAATATCTATATAATATAAGCTACATATTGATATGTGAACCCATTGTATTTTATGTCGCACCACACTCTAATATCAAATTTTATCATTAGTAAATATTAAAGGAAAAAGGGTTGTACCAGGTGGGAGGGGCGATTTATGCAATCGCCTTCCGCCCATCGGACAAAACAATACTTTTTTTGTTTGTTTTATAGTTAAGATATTACCATTTTTTAAAAATCTGTCACTAATATTATTTATATATGCTATAAATTAAATTCTTATATCGAGTCGACCCACCCCTATTCTTTAATGCCAAATGCAATCATTAGTAAATATTATAAAAAGGAGCGAGGATTAATCGTTTTCACTCTACCGCCCCTCTTTTTCCAGACGAAAACGCGATGTTTCAAAACAGAAAAGTCAAATATGGCGACAGAGTTTATGTAATTTCATCATTTTTTATCATAATGTTTTAACGAAAGACTTTGCTTTGGAAAATTTAGAATTCCTACCAAATTTCTCAGTAGAAGAGTAACGATTGAGATGAGTTCTGAACACAAATATTCTTTTGCAATCCGCATTTTTCCAATCTTTACTCAATCTGCAATTTTTCTAGTTAAATTTGGGACTTTAGCTCACAATTTATGCTTGAATCCTAAAAATGCAAAACAATTTAGAGAAGAATCTAATTGGCCCACCTGATTTCTCCTCCCACTTCAGAAATTTGTTGTTAGAGCTTTTGATTATAGTTCTGCAACAAAACAAAGTTACAAACATGCTTATTGAAATAAATGTATAACTGACAAATGAGCTTTTTTTTTATAAATATTATTTTTCGAACTTTTTTTTCGGCGGCGATCCTAAAGCCATAATCTAAATATGTGTGTGTGGGGGGGTATCTTCTACTCGTTTTATTTGCAATGTAGCAAGGGCCTATAAATTCATATTACAATATTTTTCAAGTAAAACATTTTTCAAAAGTTCCTTTTTTAATAGGATGAATAATGAGCTGTAGATGTCATTGAAATGTGTTTCTGCAGTGAAGAATGCAAGAAAACGCTTTTGGCGTCGGGGCTTCGCCCCAAACTCCACTAATGAATAATGAGCTGTAGATATCCGGAGAATGCGTTTTTGCAGTGAAGAATGCAAGAAATCGGTTTTGGCGTCGGGGCTTCGCCCCGAACCCCACTGATCACTAATGAGCTGTACATGTCAGGAGAATGCATTTCTGTAGTGGAGAATGTAAGAAAACGCTTCTGGCGTCGGGGCTTCGCTCCCGAACCCCACAGATTGGTAATGAGTGAAGATGTCATGAGAATGCGTTTCTGTAGTGAAGAATGCAAGAAAACGCTTTTGGCGTCGGGGCTTTGCCCCTAACCCCAAATGAGGAAGCTTACAGTGCTCCCCCAGAACCCCAAGCTATCAAGAGAAAGGCCCCAGCATGACTGTTTATATATATATATATATATATATATATATATATATATATATATATATATATATATATATATATATATATATTAGGGTAAGGGTTCGGAAAAAAATCGCCCCCCCCACTCCGAAGTTTTTAATCCGCTAGTGGTAAACCCTAACCTTATGCATAAACGTGCGTACAGCATATATATATTGCAAGCTTGGGGTCTGGGGAGCACTGTAAGCTTCCCCAGTGTGGTCCGGGGCAAAAAGCGTTTTCTTGCATTTTTCACTGCAGAAACGCATTCTCCTGACATCTAGCCTACAGCTCATTATTTATCAGTGTGGTTCGGGGCGAAGCCCCACGCCGAAAGCGTTTCATTGCATTCTTCACTGCAGAAATGCATTCTCCTGATACCTACAGCTTATCATTCATCCGTTAGGTTCGGGGTGAAGCCCCGACGCCAAAAGCGTTTTCTTGCATTCTTCATTGCAGTAACGCATTCTCCTTAATCTACAGCTTATCATTCACCAGTGACGCCAAAAACGTGTTTTTGCATTCTTCATTGCAGTAACGCATTCTCCTGACATATACGTCTTATCATTCATCAGTGAGGTTCGGAGCGAAGCCCCGACGCCAAAAGCGTCTTTTTTTTTGCATTCGTCACTGAAGAAAAGCATTATCCTGACCTAAAGCTCATTATTCATCGTATTATAAAGGACCTTTTGAATAATGTTGAAAATATTCTTATATGAATTTATAGGCCCTTAATATATTGCAAATAAAACCGATTTGTTCTGTTAAAAGATAAGATACGCCACATATTTAGATTAAGGCTCTGAGGATCGCCGCCGAAAAAAAAATTATTCGAAAAAAATATTCAATAAAATTCAAGCATACCTTGTGAGTTATAGTCCCAAATTTATTTAAATAAAAAAATATCAGATTAAGTAAAGGTTGGAAAAAGGCGATTAGGAAAAGATTATCTGGGTTTAGAACTCATCTCAATTGTGACTCTCTTACTGAAAAATTTCGTTTGAATTATAACTTTTCCAAAGCAAAGTCTTTCTTAAAATAATTATGGTGAATTCATGTGAAATTACATAAACTCTGTCTGTAAAGGGGTGGGGCGGTAGAGTGAAAATGATTAATCCTCGCTCCTTTTTATAATTTCTGCTAATGATTGCATTTGGCATTAAAGAATAGGGGTAGGGCGACTCGATATAAGAATTTAATTTATAGCATATAAGAATTATATTAGTGACAGATTTTTAAAATTTTGTAATGTCTTAACTAAAATACAAAAAGAAAAAAGTATTGGTTTGTCCGATGGGGGGAGGTGATTGCATGTATCGCCCCTCCCACCTGGTACAACCTTTTTTTCATTTCATATTTACTAATTAAAAATTTTGAGATTAGAGTGTTGTGCGACATAATATACAATATGTTCACATATCAATATGTAGTTTATATTATATAGATATTCTACTAATTTTGTTCGCATACTATGATTTCTCCATAAAAATAGGACCGCCCCCCCTCCCATTCAGAGGGTTAGAGCGTGAAGGGTAGCAGAAGCAATCATCCTCCCACCTCACCGAATCGGCTAAGATACCAGAAGTGTAGCGACATAATATACAAATTATATTGCTATCCAACTAATGTTGTTCACTAACTATGATTTCTAATTAAAAGTAGGACCGCCCCCCCCCACTCAAAGGGTTTAGGTTGGATGGGCTGTAGATGTACTCCCCCCCCCCTCATCCACTCTATCGGCTAACAGGGGAACGATATAAAACAAAGATCGGTTAAAATATCAATAACAAGTTTTAATCATATAGATATTTAATTGATTCTGTTAACAAGCTGTGATTTCTACAAATAAATAGGACCGCCCCCCCCACTCGAAAGTTTATTTGGGGGGGGGCGGGATTGATGCCATTGCCCCCTCCCGACCCCACCATATCGACCAACATACTGGGGGGGGGGCGAAATAATCTAAAAATAGGTTGAAATATAAATAATTAGTATATATTATTAACATAAGTAATAAATTCGTATACAAATTATGTGAATTCAAAACTAAAATTCGTCCACCCACCCCTTAGGGGGGGGGGGTCGGCCGAGTGGGAGGGGGTCGATCGCCCCTACCTCCCCCCCCTGGATCCGCCAGTGCTTGTCACCCCCTTAGACCGCTACTGTCAACCTATTTAACCTATAATACTTGTCTTCTGACTAGAACAACTAAGATATTTTCAAGACCGAAATCGCAGCGGTTAAATTCACAAAAAACATTTTTTTATTCTCGATTTCGACCCTTAAGGCCTATATTTTTGTTTAAAGTCGACCTATTGAAAAATACAAGATTTGCTTATTTAATGAAGCTTATATCAACTGTCTATCTATCTGCCTCTCTGTTAAATCGTTTGTTCACTTTGTTGATCTTTAATCAAGTTGAATTTGACAAAACAAGAATCAATTTAAAAAAAAAATAGTTACTTAACTTTTAGTAATTAATTGTTTTGTTTGATATCGAACAAGGGAAAGAAATTGTACTTGACAGATGTGGTGGTATCAGTTGAATTAATCCGCCTGAGAAGGCTTAAGCCCTCGAGTTCGAATTAAAGTCGTACAACTTTTTTTTTACAAAACTTATATCAACTCACTCCGTATCTCTGTCTGTCTGGTAAAAAGTTTGTACACGTTATTACTCTTATACCCAATATCGGATCAAGCTGAAATTTTGTTAATTATTTCTTTTACCTGACAACACAAGAACCAATTAAAAAAATAGTTTATTAATTATTGGTAATTAATTATTTTGTTTGGTATCTCCAACAAGGGAAAGAATTTGTGCTTGACTGAAATGGCGTGTAAGCTAAATTAGTCCTCTTTATAGATCGTCGTCTGAGTGAATACAAAATGAAAATTAGGACGAAACTAACGAAACTATAGATAGCTCTACTATAACTTTGTCCTATCTTCCATGTTTATAGGCTCTCCACTAGCGGAGTGGTTTAAACAGGATATGGAGATTTAATAATGTTATTATTATGCTCTGTAATGTTCATATGTATAAAATTAACTGATAGTTCTGAAGATATAGTTAAATGTGAATCTGACATAACTGATGTTATTGAATGATTATCTAATTGATTTCATTGTTTTGTAAAGGGCCATTCTTTCAATAAAATCCTCAACAAAAAAAATAAAAAATTCTCCTTAAGTTCAAATTAATAAAAAAAAAATTAACACATGCACACACAAAATCTAAAATCGTTTGCATAAATATGTTAAAATATGCTAAATAATCATCTCCCTCAATAAATATTCTCCCGTGTTTAGTTGTTTTTTTTTTTTACTAAAAATGGTGAATAATTGTACAAATTGTGAATTTTTATGAAAAAAAAATATTCTTGCATAGTAGATTGTAAAAATAACATTTTTCGCTTTAAAAAAAAAAAGAAAGTAGACGTTGCATCCATCAGAACTTTATAAGATTTAAAATATCACGAAATCGAATTTTCGATATCTTTTCTAGTTTTTGAAAATAAATATATAAATGGGATGGACGGACAAACAGACAGACAACACAAGACCAATAGCAGCTATTCCCCTGATATTTTGAACAAAATGTAACTCCAGCAACAACACGTTTTTACACTCTGACAACACATGCTGTTGCCAGTTGTAGTATCAAATAGGACTTGACTCCTGCCCTGATTTAATTCAAATCAACATTGAAGAATATCCGAGAGAGAAGCCATGGGAACGCTCAGACCAGCCACGACCTGTGTTGTGCAATTTGTGTACGCAGGCGACCAGGACCTGTGTTGTGCAATGTGTGCACGCAGGCGGCCACAACATGTGTTGTGCAATGTTTGCACGCAGGCGGCCAAATTTGGATGAGGTCCAAAATATTATTCCATGTTTTTTTTTTTTAAAATGAGATTTAAATCCAAAGGCTTTTTTTTTTTGTTTTGTTTTTGTTTTCCCCACCGTGTTCAGTTTTGAAGTCTTAAATTACCCGGTACTTGATGCCGCAAAAATATCCATCGAAACAGTAAATAGTTTTCAAGAGCAATACCGTTTTTTTCTCTGCATCCATTTGTAGATGGAAAGTTGGGACAGCAAAATTCACAAAATGATATAAATTCACTTCAAAATTTATTTTATCTGAAACAATGAAAAACACGATGGGAAAGTCGAAGGGATGTAATACATTCTCTGAAAACACAAATCGGTGAAACGTAGGATACATTGCTACGTGTATGATACATTGCTACGTGTATGATACATTGCTACGTGTATGATACATTGCTACGTGTATGATGCATTGATACATGTATGATACATTGATACGTGTATGATACATTGCCACATGTATGATACATTGCTACATGTATGATACATTGCTACGTGTATGATACATTGCTACGTGTATGATGCATTGATACATGTATGATACATTGATACGTGTATGATACATTGCCACGTGTATGATACATTGCTACGTGTATGATACATTGCCACGCGTATGCTACATTGCTACGTGTATGATACATTGCTACGTGTATGATACATTGCTACGTGTATGATACATTGCTACGTGTATGATACATTGCTACGTGTATGATACATTGCTGCGTGTATGATACATTGCCAAATGTATGATACATTGCTACGTGTATGATACATTGCCACATGTATGATACATTGCTACGTGTATGATATATTGCTACGTGTATGATACATTGCTACGTGTAAGATACATTGCTAAATATATGGTGCATTGTTACATGTATGATACATTGCTACGTGTATGATACATTGCTACGTGTATGATACATTGCTGTCGCGTAGTTATCCTAACTCTTTTTTTTTTAATTTCCTCTACTCGTAGTACTTGTACGGGGCGAGAGTGTCTTGTATTTTTGTATTGATTTCTTTTTGCTACGTCCGTCACTAAGTCCGGTGACATCTATTGGTCATTCTTTGTCATGAGGCAGTTCACCTTCTGATTTTGGTTGGAACGGACGGTGTGTTGGTCCGTAAAAGGTTATTATATCTATAGACTGTACTAGTTTCTCGGACTTATTATTCAGTAGGATTTTTGGACCCCTGTTTAGGGTGAGTTATTCGTTTGTGATATCTCTTATTGTATGTTGTATGAGGTTGTCACTATTTCTAGTTTTAGAGTAGAAGTTAAGTTTTGTGTTTATTTCGTTTATAGGGTGCCAGTGTTGGAGTTGTATATACAGAGCTTGAGTCTGTGCTAGTGTGGGCGTCGTCTGCCGTCTCAGAATTATATATTACAGTTTTCAGTGTCATTGTCAAATTGGCGATCATCTGAGGTCTAACTTTACTATTACCGAGGTTGGCAGTTTTGTGACGCCAGTCGGTCAGAGTCTGGTGGACTATGAAACCAGGGTGACAAGTTGATAGCAGTAGCAAAGATGCTTAAATTAATAGTTGAATAATATCTTTATATTTATATATTATATATATATCTAATATATATATATATTGTCTATTTATCATCTTCATTGTACATACACATATACCAGTTTCATACAATTAAATTCATTTAATTTTTGTTATTTAAACTATTCACGTAGTTGGTCACTACTATAATACTATATGTATGACTGTGTGTGAGTGATGTCTTGTCAGGTGGAACCCCGGGACATTAACTGTATACAGCTATTCTAAACCTGACAATTCCCACATGTATGATACATTGGTGGAGAGAAAAGTAAAGAGGTGTAAAGTTGTAGTGAATAAACCCGTTATTTTACTGACACAAGCATAGTGTATTTATTATGGTATTATATGGCATAGAATATTACTTAAAATTTTTGCTCTATTTTAATGGTGACGAAAAATCGTATTTTTTATCGGGAAGGACTCCAGCGAATTTAGTTTTTATTTGTTTTTACAAAGCATATATTAACTGACTCTGTCAGTCTGTCTATGTGTCTGCCTGGTAAAAAATTAGTACACGTGATTTTTCCCTTATCTATTTTCAGCAGGGCGGCACTAGCGATTGCGGGGCCCAGTCTGGGTGAGGATTTAACATAATGTCAAAATCAAGATGTTGTATTTGAAAATACATTCGTCTTTGCAATACAGTTTCATCTCACAATGCCGTTTTTTTTAAACGCGCGTACGATTGGCACCCTAAATTGACAATTTTGTATATTTTTCGGATCTCAATAATTTCTGGCGATTTCCAGGACTTTTCGTATATTTTGCAGTTTCAGGAGATTTTCAGGAGGTCCTGGAAAATCAAGAGGTGTCAGAAATCCTTTTATTATTTATGTTAAAATGGCCTAATGTGATAATGTACACATAGAATTAGAGCGGGACCTATGAAAGTGCAAGTCTCACTGCGGCAGCATAGGTTGCAGTGGCCCAGATTCTCAGATCAAGTTGAAACTTTGCACAATTATTCATTGGCGTATACAATACATAAAATTCACCGATTAGTCAATTAATTAATGGTAACTAATTATCTTGTTTTATACCAACAAGGGAAATTAATCCTTCAGTATTCACAGATACGGTTAAATATGCAGGGTTTCGTCCCCTTAGATAATAGAACACGTTATTTCTAACACACCCATTCTCGGATCAAGTTGAAACTTAATGTACCTATTTAAAAATGAATCAATTAAAAAATGAACCAATTATTGAATTAATTATTGGTAATTAATTATTTTCATTGATATTGATTAAGAGAAATAGCTTCTACATTTTTGAGAGATATAGTTGTAAGTGCTGAGTTTTTTCCTTAAGTAAACTTAGTTTTTTAGAAAAAGGATTTTTACAATGCTTTTACAACTCACTCTGTCTGTCTGTCTGTCAGCTTGGTCAAAGTTTGTACACGTTATTTCTACCCAATCTAGGATCAAGCAGAAATGTTTCCTCCGCGTTTAGCGTTTTAAGATAATAATTCTGATTTATTAATGGCAACGTACAGTGGAAATCCCGAGATCATGCAACAAACTGAGCTACCTAACAATATTAGGCACCTGACTGGACAAAAAACCCATGTGTCAATGTTAGTAACAGTCGTGTTTTATGCTAGTGTCCAACTGTCTATAAAAGATCTTTCATAGAAGGTATGGCGAAAGTAACCACGAGACTCAGAGGGGTCTTGTCTGTTAATATTATACAAATGTCTTACAGACCTTGCTCTCATTGTCTCATGGGATGCTGGCCCACCTGACATTCTCTCTCTCTCTCTCCATTTATCAAATCTTTTTTTAGTTGTATATTAGATGAAATTATGTTTAATTTTTATTTATCTAAACGATTCACCATATTGTAATGTGGTTCAAGGTGTCTTCTATTGGTTAACGGTGTAGTGATTCTATGTTATTGTTGTCAATCTAAGGCAGGCAACTCAAACGAAGTTCTACAGTAACTTGTGTTTATTCAACAGGACAAACACTTAACAGCCTTCTACATCCAAAGAGTCTTGTTCCTAATTCTACCAGTCCTTTCTCCACCAAACCGGAATACAGACCAACGACAGCATTCACTGCTTCGCTCCAGGCCCTACTACAGTCTTCAGGCAGCACAAAAGACGGCTCCTTAGTTTCTAACAATTCAAACTCTTCAGAATCACTTGATACACTGTTCTATTCTCTCGACTTCCTGTTCTGGTTCAAAAGTGCGCTCGTACGCACCACAAGCACTGATGCAAGGCAGCGTTATAACATTATGTCTTTCGGTGGACTTACTCTTGTTGCTATTAAAATAATATTTTTTACGCAATAAATTTTTGCTGTCTTTTGACGCACTTTTTTCTTCACTTCCTACTATTTGCTTGTATTCTCTTCCTGGGTGTAAGTAAACATTTGGAAGGGAAAAAAAGGTCTTGTATTTCGAAAAGGGCTCTTTCGATTTGACAGTTTATGCATATCTTTGGAACAAAAAATACTAGCTATTTGGCCATACATTGAAAACTCTGATTTGACCATTATTATTTTGTAAAGATTTTTAATTCTCTTAAAATGACATTTAACTTACGGTTGTCGGACAATTTACGTCTCACGGCATCGGGAATTACCGCACTCCACTCAAATGTTTCTTCCATTTTATGTGCTTTCATATTCATTAGTGAGCTTAGGCGTCAACTTTCCTTGGCTGACACAGAAGAGAGCACCTGGTTGCACGCGGCCTTAGAACGAGACAGCTGGAGGTTACTCACGAAGGCCGCGGGATACACATTTGAGACCAAAAGAAAATCTGCTGCCGAGGACAAACGCAGACGGCGAAAAGAAAATCTAAATTGACTACCTGCGGACAATGGTTATGCTTGTCTTGGATGTGGCAAAATATGTAGGTCACAGCTGGGACTGCGCATCCACGGGAAATACTGCATTCCTCACTAATCTTCGGACTCGAAGACTAGCCTTAATGAGCGGAATAAATAAATAGATGTACATGAACATTTTGCGCATCGTCTTATGTAGACTTGAAGGTTTTGTTCACTGTCTACTTTTTTTTGACTGATGAACAGCTCCAAGAGTGTTTTAATATATACAATTGTGAAATATTAGACTAGCAGGACCGGATTTACACTTGAGAAGGCTCTAAGTAGTTTGAGAAATTGGTCCATTCTAATAAAAAATAAAGCAATTTTTCTTTTGCTCTTTCTTCCAAATGATTGAAAATATCCCTGGAACCATCTTTTGGTAAATGGAAACGAGGCCCCAGGCTACAACTTGTGATGCCTTAAGCTTTCAAGTAAACCCAGCACTGTAGACTAACCTAGATCTAGATTTTAGATAAATGACTGTGTGAAGTTAAGTGGAAAGACCTCTGGCAATCACGAAATTTTACAAGAAATAAGAAGAATAAGAACTCACAGATGACTATTATTATTATTTATTTTGTTTACCTATGTGTCTAATTACTAGTTTGCTGTGTGTATATGGACAGTGGAACGGTAAGTGTTATTCGAAGGTGTTTGTGGTAAACGGTTATTAAGATTTAAGGACTAACAAGCCTACGGGTTGGGGGGACGTTTTAATGCAGGCTATTCCATTGCAAGAAATGAAAAGTAAACAACATAGAAACTTTAAAAATCTAAAGGCGTTGTTATTAATATAAAAACGCTCTAATGACTTTTTTTGTTTTGGATGTCCCTTTAGAATTGAATATTATTACATCCAAACCCAGGCAGCAGGATGGCGAGAGATGAAGGCAGGCAGGGGTCGAATCCGGAACCACCGAGTCGACAGTTCAGAGGGCATATCACACGACCAGGCAGCCGTCCTTTCTATAACATCTCGAAACTTCTCGGCCACAGATTTCTGTTTCGTTAATACTAAAGACGATAAGAAATATTTATCTATTGAATAAACTGAATCCTACGAAATCATCTGAGAATAGAATGAAAAGGTTTGAGTCTATCATGTAGTCTATAATCTACATACATTTGTACTATTTTTTTCTTTTGTACTTTTAATTTAACTAAATAACCTTTTCCCTCCCCCCGCCCCAAAACAAATCTAATTTCTTTTACATTTGAAAGAGGAAAAGAAATAGTTACTCTAAATATGTATATCTGGAATTATCTCTTAATTTACGGTACAATAAAAAGCCATTTATGTATTTTTTTAATCTCTCGATGTCTAGGTAACAGGGGAAACGTAAATTTGAGAACCATTGAAAGAATGCTCACATCTTCAGCAGAACCGGAAATATAACTTGACCCAAACCAACGGTCTGTTAATTATGTTTAAACAAACGAGTCAGGGGTGACGAATGACCACTGCCAAAAATCTCAAAACCCGACCATTTATCTGTGTCCACGTATGGTACCAATGTAGTGAATGTCCAAGTCCTGCTGACACAATTGTGTTGAGCCAGTGTGTTGATTTATCTTCCTGGCCACGCCTGACCTATCACAAGTTTATATCGCCGCTGTTTGCTTGAACCTTCTCGACTCTTGTAGAGTTGACACATCATATGTCATGAACGTAGGGAAACTTTAGACGTAAAATGGAGCGTGAATGTGTGCTTTATTTGTTTGTCCTCCGTAGTGTTTGTGAGTGTTGGTTGTTTGGTGCAGAGGTCAAGGCCGATTCATATTGTTTTTCACATACCGCTATGATGCATATTTTTAATTATCTAATCACATAAATAAACCAAATTAAACCGAACGGAGCTTTTATTGGAGATTTTTTTAGTAGCTAGCATTTTTGGTGTATCCGGTGTACAGATTACGAAAGTAGCCTATTTAAAAGGGAACTATTTTGATAAACCATATACAACTTTGTGAACACCTTTCAGCACTATAATATTTATAAAAGAGAATTTATAAGTTCTTTCAAGTGTAGCACAAAATAAAAAAAATCATTTAGTTGGCAACTATTTTGGTTACATTTGATTCATTCTTCACTAAGTACAAAATCACGATCAAATTAACGTTAAGAGCTTTGTGTGTCATCAAGTTCTGATTCCTACATAGATCACGCCTAATAATAATTTTATTTAGATACTGTAGCGAGTACTAGTGGAGTAAATATTGCCTTTTATTTAGATACTATACATAGTACTAGTAAAGTAAAAATTGTTTGACCTCATGTTTTGTTGGACGGCTCGTATCTTCATAAACACAACCTCTGACACTTGGGGGGGGGGGGAGTAGTAGCCTACAAAGTTTGATTTTATTTGTCCTTTTTCAGTATGGGGATCGAACGCACAACTTTTGCGTTATTAGAAATACTGACTAGAATTGTCATTTCTGAACATTTCCGTGAAATCAATAAATTCAAAACATTCCAAAAAATATGTCGACTTCCTGTGTTCTTCTTATCTCGCACCACTCTGTTCAATGTGCCACTGACCAACTTTCAACTTGAGAGCTCCTTAACCCAGGGAAACAGTGTACGGGGCTTCTAGAAGTAACTGTATTACTAAGAATTTTGTCATTTAATTGTTTTTTCTTTAAAAATTATTCCAAATACTAACTACTACTTTTGTTCCTATGCACAATCTTCTATGGTGTTTAAAAGCCAAGTTCCTTCCCTTCAAACAAATAATGAAGAAGACCAAATTCTGTGACGCTGTTGTAAAGTAAAAAGTACATATCAATATATACACATACTACCACCTTGTCCCCGCTGATACTGGTTTACTTATGACAGTTGACGGGCATAGGGATTAAAACTTCCTTAAAATATTTGCGAAACATTATGACTTTAAAAACCAGCTTGCCCTTTCACTTGTTTATTTCTGCCATCCATCTGGACACAAGCCAAAATTTTCCTTAAGATTTGAAGATTATTACATCCTAGCCTAAACAGATTTTAAAAACTAAATGTTTAGACACACGACATATATTTACACCTGAAACCGATTACACAATAAATATATATATATATATATATATTAGTAAACAACTACCCCTTTCAGATTTCTGAATCTCTAAGCTATACTTTCCCCAACTAATGTCAGGTACCCATTAGAGTTGGAAGAACTCAAGCGCGTCCTAAAAATTCCAAATACCAGTCTTCAGCGAGATTCAAACCCGAGGCCACTCGACTCGGACGCTAAGCGCCTAACCACTTAGTCACCACACATATAGTAAAACTATGAAGAACTAATTAAAAGTCACACTATTAAGTCGAAGTACATTATTGTAAGTCAATGACCATTCTATATCTATCTATAACATCCTCCCCCCTCCACTAAACAAAAAGTGGACAGTGACGTTAGAGCCTCTGGAAAAGTAAAACTACGTCACAATGTTATCCGACTACGTCACACGTAAGATTGTCTCAACGTCACCACTTCCCCACCCCCATCATTTTCCCTCCTGGGTCCCTCTGCTGGGCCAATGTCATGTGTCATCTGGTTCTCTGCGCGTGATATATTTGTGTGTATCTTCAACAACTCCAAGATGTCATGGGTTAAATATGATTCGCCCTGAAAGTAGAACTCTTCAAGAGGTGCATAGAAAACGTAATAAGACACACACACACAAACAGATTAATATGAATAACTAAATGACTGGTAAACAGTTAATTAAAACATCGCTGAATGTGTAACTTATCGAAGCTAACAATGTTTCCAGTGCTGACCTTAGCTCTCAATTTCTGTTTTAAACTATTGAATGGTAAGGCAGAAGACGAAGTCAACTAATTGGAAGCTGTATAGTCTGCAGATAAAGGGCGAATTCGATATTTAGGAGTGCTAAGGGGCGATTTAAACAAACAAATAAGTAACCCAACCATGTTAACGATCTATAGACATCTCACAAATACAGGCTTCTAACACGATTTGTAATGACAAGCAACGGCATAATAGAGATGGGAGAGGAAGATCGGTGTACTCGCCCCTCCATTTGAACTCAGTCACAGCCATTTAGTTCATGCAATGTATGTGTTTAAAATCTGACAATTTTACATCTTGTCACAGCCATTTAGTTCATGCAATGTATGTGTTTAAAATCTGACAATTTTAATCTTGTCACAGCCATTTAGTTCATGCAATGTATGTGTTTAAAATCTGACAATTTTAAATCTTGTCACAGCCATTTATTTCATGCAATGTATGTGTTTAAAATCTGACAATTTTACATCTTGTCACAGCCATTTATTTCGTGCAATGTATGTGTTTAAAATCTGACAATTTTACATCTTGTCACAGCCATTTAGTTCATGCAATGTATGTGTTTAAAATCTGACAATTTTACATCTGGTCACAGCCATTTATTTCATGCAATGTATGTGTTTAAAATCGTACAATTTTACATCTTGTCACAGCAATTTATTTCATGCAATGTATGTGTTTAAAATCGTACAATTTTACATCTTGTCACAGCAATTTATTTCATGCTATGTATGTGTTTAAAATCTGACAATTTTACATCTTGTCACAGCAATTTATTTGATGCAATGTATGTGTTTAAAATCTGACAATTTTACATCTTGTCACAGCCATTTAGTTCATGCAATGTATGTGTTTAAAATCTGACAATTTTACATCTTGTCACAGCCATTTAGTTCATGCAATGTATGTGTTTAAAATCTGACAATTTTAAATCTTGTCACAGCCATTTATTTCATGCAATGTATGTGTTTAAAATCTGACAATTTTACATCTTGTCACAGCCATTTAGTTCATGCAATGTATGTGTTTAAAATCTGACAATTTTACATCTTGTCACAGCCATTTAGTTCATGCAATGTATGTGTTTAAAATCTGACAATTTTACATCTGGTCACAGCCATTTATTTCGTGCAATGTATGTGTTTAAAATCTGACAATTTTACATCTTGTCACAGCCATTTAGTTCATGCAATGTATGTGTTTAAAATCTGACAATTTTACATCTGGTCACAGCCATTTATTTCATGCAATGTATGTGTTTAAAATCTGACAATTTTACATCTTGTCACAGCAATTTATGTCATGCAATGTATGTGTTTAAAATCGTACAATTTTACATCTTGTCACAGCAATTTATTTCATGCAATGTATGTGTTTAAAATCGTACAATTTTACATCTTGTCACAGCAATTTATTTCATGCTATGTATGTGTTTAAAATCTGACAATTTTACATCTTGTCACAGTAATTTATTTGATGCAATGTATGTGTTTAAAATCTTACAATTTTACATCTTGTCACAGCAATTTATTTGATGCAATGTATGTGTTTAAAATATTACAATTTTACATCTTGTCAAAGCAATTTATTTCATGCAATGCATATGTTTACAATATTACAATTTTACATCTTGTGAAAGCAATTTATTTCATGCAATGCATATGTTTAAGAATCTTACAATTTTACTCTTACTTGTGCACGACAGTAATATCTATCTATCTATCTATCTATCTATCTATCTATCTATCTATCTATCTATCTATCTATCTATCTATCTATCTATCTATCTATCTATCTATCTATCTATCTATCCATCCATCCATCCATCCATCCATCCATCCATCCATCCATCCATCCATCCATCCATCCATCCACCCATCCATCCACCCACCCATCCATCCACCTATCCATCTATCTATCTATCTATCTATCTATCTATCTATCTATCTATCTATCTATCTATCTATCTATCTATCTATCTATCTATCTATCTATATCTATCTATCTATCTATCTATCTATCTATCTATCTATCTATCTATCTATCTATTTATCTATCTAATCTGTCTGTTTATATATTATTTATAGAATTAAATCTAAAGGTCACACGTCGCACCACAAGGCCAAGACCTTTATAAAAAAATTTATGCAAACTTTTTTAAAAATTATGAGCATAATTGCATTATTGCATTAAAAAGTCTACTGCGTTGTGGCCTGGAAATGAAACAGTAAAAATGAAAATGATGTCAACCAACATCTTGACATCACGAAACATCCATCAAATGGCATCATTCTACTTTAAGGTGACATTAATCTTGGGATATGAAAAACCAAAATGAGGCTAGGACACGCCCTATGCGTAAAAAGAAAACAAGCTTCAGGGCGCAGGTATAAAAAGGGTTAAAATCTGGCCCTACACATTGTGTCCAGCTTTACGCTAATTTGAAACTAGTCCACAAGGTTAGCAGCACGTGTAAGTACAGTTTTGTTTCTCTTTCATTTAGTTCGGAACAGGCCTAGGAATGTTTTTTTTTTTTAAATTCGTTTTGTTCTAGGTTTACGAATTATTATTGTCAATAATGAACACCTAAAATAGAACTTTATCTACAGAACATATAATCAATGGGTTGTGCACAATACATACAAACGACACGGTAAGAGAATATAGATCCGAGATATTTCTTTCCTGTATTAAGGATAATCTTTTATGAGCAAGGCAGATTGATTGGGTGTGTGTGTGTTCTGGATCCGCTAGTATGTTAAACGGATATTTATACAAAAGATCAAATGCTTAATTCTTGATCTTAGCGTGCTATGGGTTGTGTTAAGTGAAAACTATACAATTATTTTTCTTTTGTCTGGTGATAATGAACTTCATCTAAATTGTAATTTCTTACACAAAACCTTGAACAAACTGCACAGGCTTAATAGCGTAATGTACCAGTTTGTCAGTTTCATCCAAACTGTATCATTCTACCAAATCTTAGTATTTTTGTATCCTATGAAATTTGTAATGTTGCATTCCAACTAAATGGATTTTGAGGGGGAAAAAGTTTTTTTTTTGTTGTGTAAGAAAATAGATTGTGGAAAATTTTTTTTTTTCAAATAATAAATAAAATATGGGAACTTAGGCTTGGAGATTAAGTGTTTATGGAGATTATCTAAAACAACAATATACCCTATTGTTATATCAGCCAAGGGGATAATAACAACTGACCTCACAGATACCTTCAAGGCCATTAGCATTCCTAGGAACATTCTCGTTGTCTGTAAGAGCGCGGTACTGCTGCAGACCTGCCACACCACCAGAAAATTCCTCTGTGGAAACTGATAAAGGGACTACGCTGAATTTTGTTTCCCTTTAACGAAACTCGACCCTGACTGCGCCAGAGAATGAATACTCGCTCTTTTATAACATAATAATAATAATCTTTATTTTGCAAGAAGAAATTAGGTTACAATGGTGCATTCCACATAACACTATTAACATTATTAAAGTAAACAATTTCTACGATAACACACAAACTACTAGATCTAGATATAAATTGTTTTTTTGCTTCAAACTTTTAGTTCTGGACTATGTTCTCGATTTTTTTTCAACCTTTATCCTGTAAACGTACAAATAAAAAAAAAAAAAAAAAAAAGAAACCCATAAAAAACTTTTTAAAAAAAGACAAAACCTCCTTTATACAAATTATAGAGCGATGTCTATCCACTTGAGCCAATGTGAAGGTTAGATTACAAAAACAATGGAACCATAGACATTTATATATTCTATCTAGACTGGAAACCGGAAATAAATTCTTATCCGCGACTGATCGATTCACAGACTAATCTATGTATAGATTTGTATGTACGTAAACTCTCTTTTCAGGCTCTAAGGGGAGTCGCCCCAATCAATCTTTTCTGTCATAGAAAAGTAATGATCTTTAGTTTTCAAAGTTTAGAAGTAATGCAAAATCATTTCTCAGATATTCACGCAACTATATGAAACAAAGCCATTTCCTGTTTGTTTCCTTTGAGATAATGTTTCAAAAATCCTAAATGGAAATAATTCATGTTGATTTAAATCATCTTATGTACATTTAAATAGATTGATTACATAGATCTTTCTAAATTATGTTTCTAAGAATTGCAAAATAATAATTATGAGACGAGAGTACTCTTATTTTTGATGTTCAATTAGTAGATCTAGTCCGCCACTTTTAAATCTAAAAACAAAAAGAGAAGAAATAAAAGAACTACTTTAGAAGATATAATTGTAATATCAAACAAAAAAAATAGGAAGGGAAGGGTCAATGTAAAATATGTAAGTATATATTTAACTAGTTACTAATGTAAATCTCTCAAAAGTAAAGTGCAATCTGGCCACTGGCGGATCCAGAACTTTGGAGTGGGGGGGGGGGCGATTTTTTTCCAAACCCTAAATATATATATTAAAATGTTAAAAAAAAAATCGAATCGAAAATCGAAGCCCCGACGCAAAATTCGTTTTCTTGCATTCTTCACTGCAGAAACGCATTCTCCTGACTACAGCTCATTATTCATCTTATTCAAAAAAGGATCTTTTGAATAATGTTTTACTTGAAAAATATTCTAATATGGATTTGTAGTCCCTTAGTACATTGAAAAAATAAGATACCTTACATATTTATAATAAGGCTTTGAGGAAACAAAAAATCTGCTATGTTTAGGCCTTATTCTGGACAGCTAAGTGGTCTGGGGGAGCGCTGTAATCTCCCTCAGTGGGGATCGGGGCGAAGCCCCGACGCCAAAAATCGTTTTCATGCATCCTTAACTGCAGAAACGCATTCTCCTGACATCTACAGCTTATTATTCATGCTACTAAGATAAGACCTTTTGAATAATGTTTTACTTGAAAAATATTCTAATATGATTTGACAGGCTCTTACTACATCGCAAATACAACCGATTTAGATTTAGACTTTAAGGAACGCCGCCAAAAAACCCCCATTTATTCGAAAAATTATATTTAAAAAACAACAACAACTCATTTTTAAGTGATATATTTTGTTCAATATGCATGTTTGTAACTTTGTTTTGTTACAGAACTGTAATTCAAAGCTTTAAAAATATACATTTCGGAAGTGGGAGGAGAAATTAAGTAAATATATTCGATTTTACTCTTAATTTTTTTGCATTTTTAGGATTCCAGCATAAATTGTGAGTTATCATCCCAAATTTTTTTATACTACAGTATGAGTAAAGGTTGAAAAATATGACTAGGAAAATAATATTTATCTTTCCTAAAATACCTAAGATAAATTCGTATACAATAACATAAACTCTGTCGTCATATTTGACTATTCTGTTTGAAAACGTCATCATTTCGTTTGAAAAGAGGAGGGGGAGGTAGAGTACAAAACAATTAATCCTCGCTCATTTTTAACATTTCTGCTAATGATTGCATTTTGGCATTAAAGAATAGGAGTGGGGCGACTCGATAAAAGAATTTAATTTATAGCATATATAAATTGTATTAGTGACATTTTTTTTTTAAATTTTGTAATTTCTTACAAAATATAAAAAGTATTGGTGTGTCCGATGGGGGGAAGGCGACTGCATGTATCGCCCCTCCCACTTGGTACAATACTTTTTCAATTTTATATTTACTAATGATAACATTTGAGATTAAAGTTTGTGTGCGAAATAATATACAAACGTGTTAAAACATCAATATGTAGCTTATATTATATAGATATTCAACTAATTTTGTTCAAAAACTATGATTTCTCCATAAGAATATGACTGCTCCCCCCCCACTCAAAGGGCTAGAGTGATGCAATCGCCACCTCCCCATCCTACTAACTCGGCCAACATACTAGAGGGGGGGGAGCGAAATAATCTAAAAATAGGTTGAAATATAAATAATTAATATATATTATTAACATAACTAATAAATTCGTATACAAATTGTGTGATTTCTTTACTATAATTCGTCCCTTCCCTCCCCTGTGGGGGGGGGCGATCGCCCCTACCGCCCCCCTGGTTCCGCCAGTGAATCTGGCTTGTATAGTGGGTGAATGTATGTATTCATGAATTTCAGACCAACAACTGATCATCAGGCTTGTAATTTAAAGTCCAATGACCGGTTCTGGTTCTGGCTTCAAGGGCTTAATACTGATACATCTTCCTTAATTGTTACGGATTTTATCGTGGTTTCTGTAACTCTTACAAAAGGGCACGATAGTAAGCCTATGGGTGTCAGGTGTGTAAAAAGTCGAACTGGCCTGATACACAGTGGCTAAGTATGCATCGTACGTAAAAAAACAACAACACTAATACCTAGAAGTTACTGAACTCTCTCCAATTAGTAAGAATAGCGTGATCAAAGCAAGACACCTAACGCAGAAGTAATAGTCAAGTTAACACGTTAGGTAAAGTAAATCAACTGTACTATTTATGTACAGTCTAGTATGATTTCTTTGCTTTTTCCATTCTGGCTTAAACATTGTCAATGTCTATCATTGAATTGAGTGCCAAGAAAAAAATAAATAAAATAAGAAGAAGGGGGTGTGTGTTTAGCTCTCCCTTTACGCTAATATACACAAATCTGAGCCTTGTAGTTTTTTTCTACAAAATAATTAGTTACTGGCTTACTGGGCTATGAAATCGGTTTGTGTTCTGTGTAGCAAAAGGTCTCTCGTTTAATAATTGAGATTTATATCCAAGTAGGCAAACTAGGCATTCGTAAAGTGGTGTGGCCTGTAGTCCAGCAACGTGATTGTGATTAAGCAAACTCATTGTCTGTTACCCCTGTAGAGGTGTGGCTAAAAGTCCAGCCCCTAATTAAAATTAGCTAAGTAAACAAACTCAGTTCCCTCGCGTGACTTCTAGAGAGTACATACTACCATTGTATTTGACTTGTGGTCACCTGTCTATCAATGAACTCAATGTTATGGACTAAACAAATAAAAGGGGGTGGGAGTTGTTCATCTATCTATCTTGTTACCTGTGTAGAGGTTTGGCTTGAAGTCCAGCCCCCTAATAAAGATTCTTCTCCAAGTAAACAAACTCAGTTCCTTCATAAGGTGTGACCTCTAGACAGTGTCAGCATGTTGACATCTGGCTTAATATGGTCACCTGTCTATCTATGAACTCAATGTTATGGACTAAACAAAAAAAAAAGAAGGTGGGGGCTGTTCATCTCTACCCCTGGAGAATGGAGATATACTCGCACATCTAGACAGACGTCTGGTCAGCGTGACAGAGTTAAGGAATATTACATGTTAACTAGCCCACTCAAAGGTCAAGAAAAAATTTTAAAATGTGTCAGCCATCGTTGCTATGTATGTAATGCGAATTTATATTGTAAAGTCATATTTCTATATAGATTAACACACCTTGTCTTTGTACTAAAAGATGTTTGGTGCATAGTCATAG
This sequence comes from Biomphalaria sudanica, assembly GCA_036873155.1. Classification (NCBI taxonomy): domain Eukaryota; kingdom Metazoa; phylum Mollusca; class Gastropoda; family Planorbidae; genus Biomphalaria; species Biomphalaria sudanica. The sequence goes on along the minus strand of JAZGLO010006654.1, from coordinate 4,967,945 downwards.
TTTTAATAGCACATTCTTTTATTTGAAACATAATCGTTAATGTATTTCAGAACTGACATTATTGAATCATGTCCACTTTATGAATATTGGCAGTTTTTGATTGAGATTGAGTTTGACGACATTCGACTGTTCCCTTCATTAAGTATTAAACTTCTTGTTCGACATCCTTTATCAGCTTCGATTACCCTTATATTGTTGGCCTTTCGCCTGCGTTGTTTCGATATTTCAGTGTTACCTCTGTTTGACTTATCTGGAAAAGCGGAGGTGCCTAACAAAATTAATAGAAATATAGGTACTATGGTGCAGTTTTTACTAACCGGCTAACTAATCGCCGACTAGTGAAAAATTGCCGAATATTCGGCCGAAGCTACTATCCGGGGGGGGGGTTGGGGGGATTTTCCTCCCCCCGCCAATATATTTATATATATATATATAATCATGTCATGTTCCAAAAGTCACTCAATAAAATCTAGTCTTAAAGATCACCGTGACGTGGTAGACAACTTCAGATATATGGGAAACACAATATCAAACAACGCATCGCTTTTTAAGGGAAGTTGATAACGCCAGGCCAGGCCACTAGTGTTTTTGGGCGTGTCCAAGCAAGAGTGTGACTGAATAAATCGATCCGCCTTCCAACAAATATCAGTGTCTACCAAGCAGTGGTTCTCTCAACTCTTCTATATGGATCTGAGACATACAGATGACTACTAAGACTTCTTAAACACTTTCAACTAAGACGTTTGCGCTCCATTATGGACATACTATGGCTAGTCCACACTACAAACAGCGATTTTCTTGCGAATGGCGATAAGGAAAGTATAGAGGGATTTTTTTTATAATCCGACAGTTACGATGGACAGGGTACGTATCCCATATGGGGGAACGAACGTAGGCCAAAAGGCAGTTTTTTTTTTTTGTGAGCTGAAAGGTGGTTGGCGTCGTAGTATTCACAAAGTCCGCTGGAGACACATTTGAGACCAACAGAAAATCCAGTGCCGAGGACAGACGTTGACGGCCAAATCGACCGACCCCAAGCAGAGAATGGATATGTCAGTGTGTTGTTTGTGGAAAATATGTAGATCGCAGGTAGGACTGCGTATTCACGTGAAATATTGTACTTCTCATTAATCTTCGGACTCTTTAAGACAAGCCTTGTATATATAGCTGATATAAGTATGTATAAGTATTTAAACCTAGCCTAGGTATTTCAACTATGTGTAATGTGTAGTTATTGAAGTCTTCTTCTTTGTATTTTGCAAACTAAATCTTTCACATCTCTTCGTATAGATCTATTTAAACAATAAACTAAAGGATTAATTGCTGCATTCGAATATGTAATCCACATTAGCCCAAGTACTAGTTCATCAGACACAGACATCTTTGTTAGATATTTAATACCGGAAAACATTCCCAACGGTAACCAGCAGACAACAGATGAGACTATAATACAGCCAATATGGCGGTAAGCTTTCATGTTTTTATTTACCGCCTTTTTCAAGTCTATATTTGACGACTGATTTTCACGTCTTCTTGTTGTAAAACCATGTCTTTCGGCTACTGGATCTCCCACAGATGAAAAACAAGTCTCTATTTCGGGTAGAACAGAATCAACAACACGGTTTGGTTGTGTTTCACTGATAACTGTCCCTGTTGAAACTATACTGAGGCTGTTGTCGATTGCATGATTAGTTATTGTTGGCTCATCAGAGACTTTATAGTTCAAAGTTCGCTTGTGAAAGTTTCGGACTTCAAGCAGAATGCGAACATATAAAAATGTGATGAGAAAGATAGGAAGAAGAAACATGACGACGAAGATGAAGATGAAAATACCTGTAGTGTCAGTGTACAGACAGATCTCTTCAATGTCCTTACGTGCATTGGAATAATTAACAATGGAATAAATTGAGTCTATGATTCCAGGGACACCCCATGACAGAGCCACAATGATGTAGGCATGACGTGACGTCAGGAGCCGGTAGCTTAACGGATGACACACTGCCATGTATCTGTCCACTGCCATGGTCAACATGTGAGCCAAAGTCAATGCGCAGATAAAGTTGTGCATGAAATTTTGCAACCAGAGCATGGGGAGTCCTAGTGTCCAAAGCTCGCGGTTTGAGGTCCTGATGATTAATAATGGCATGAGAGTTATCCCAAGCAGAATCTCCACCACCAAAAATGACGTCATGGTGCACTTTGAGATCGTATTCTCATTGACTAATCTGTTGTTACTCTTAGAGAGAGACTTAACAAGGGAAAAAAATATAATACAATTCGAAATGACTGTAAACACGGTTATAATTGTCGCCACAGCGTTAATAATAACAATTGCTGAACTCGTTATGATTGGATTCGCGTCGATTGGATTGAAACAATCCGATAAATTCATTGCTATCAGGTAGAACACTTTTAATTTAAATAAATGCCTTCGAAATTTTACTTGTCAAATAACAACAGATTTCATTTTTAATCCGATTACCTTCAAAACCGAAAGAGGGAAAGCATCATTCCGAAACAAAAGATGAATGCGATGATTGAAATATAGCCTCACTTTTTAATACCCATGATCTAATTGCTGTTGAACTCAGATAAAGTGGATTTAGACAGGACAAACATTTCATATCGAGTGTTGGACTCGCCTGAATCGATACGCTTATCATCGGGAGCCATTAATGTTTGCTTTATTGGTGGGGATTCTTTCCAATGTAATGGACTATTTTGCATATTGAAATAATGTTGTCAATTTTAAATAATTCTTGAACATCACCGACCGTGTGCTCAGGTCTGCATAGTGAGAAGAAGAATTTAGATAGTAAAAAAAGAAATAAATGGCATTGAGCTAAAGCAGTGATTCTCAACTTGTATCAGGCTGCCGCCCCAAAAACAAAAAAAAAAAAGCTCCCCCTTTTTTTTTTTTAGCCATCTGGGGTCTAAAGTAGCGCAGTAATCTCCATCAGTGAGGTCCGAAAGGGCTTTAAAAGTGCAATGATAAGAAAAGAAACTTTGGGACATATAATTATATGACAATTTTCCAGTTTTTCTATAAAATATGTATGGAATCCAAATTTACCTATTGAATGCTCATAAAAACTAGTCAGCGTAGTTTTTTTTTAAGCAAAAAATGTATTTGGCAGATAATTAAAAAAGTGTATTGTCTACAAAACAGCCGGCTCTTCCTCCAGTCGGCAATGGAGTCTGTGAGAACGATGTACCCCGACACGCCAGGCGTTTGTCTGCGTTCTGAGGAGCAATGAACTCTCCCAGAGTCTACTGCGCATTTTGTTTTTCATAGTAAGAAGAGTTCATGTCAAAAAACAAAATAAAAAAATACTTTTAAAAAATAAAGGGCAATATCTCTCAATACTGCACGGTTACACTCCTTTTTTTATGTAAAACAACAATTGATTAATAACCACTTATTTATAACCGATTGCTTATTTTCTTTTCATGATTCATTCCTCATCATCGACTATGTATAACTGCAACATTGCCACTTGATCCGATGGTGGGAAGTGGTAGACAAAACATGTACAAGCTTTGTAGAAGACCAGGCCACAAGTGAGGGGGGGGGGGTTGACTGTCACTGGCAAGATCTCCTCCCACCTGGTGTCCACTGCTCTGAGGTGCTCCATCAAAGTGTTATACTAGGACGTCCATATTTGCGTTTTCCTCATATTGGCATCCATGTCATCGCAACTCTTGGTATGGGTAGTTCATTTTGTTGGAGAACATGTCCCACAAAACTCATGGGACGCTCTGTCACAACCTCACTAAGTGTTCGACTCCCAGTTTGGCATAGGATTTCCTTGTTTGAGACACGATCCATATTACTGACTCCCAAAATCCGTCTCAGCCATTTTTGTTGAGCCACATTTAGTCTTTTCTTAATTTTGGTAGATGACTTTCATGTCTCACATGCATATGTAGCAGTTGGGATGACGATTGTGTTATGAAGGTGTATTTTTGTCTCTAATCCAATGGCTTGTCTTGTCCAAATAGGCCGCAGCCTTTGGAAAATGCACCCTGCCTTTCCTATTCAGTTAGAGTGGTTCAACAGCCAATACGCATGTCGAATTAAGTCTAATTAAAAAAGATGGAGCTCTGGCCAATACTATTATGCGAGGGTCATTTGATGTACATATAGCGCATGTGCATCAGTAATTGGTATGATCGACGTAAGATCCTCTTTCTGTTCAGTAAGTATTCTTGTCGAGGATATTTATTTTATTTTGTGACTCAAAAAGTCGTTCAGATGAGAATGTTACGAGAGTTTGGAGAAAGTGGACAAAATATTGACCGTGTACCGTGTGGGTTACCTCAGTTTACATCAGGACTGTTTGATTCCTTTGATGCGGACACTTCTAACCCATACAACATCCTAAACACCATCCCAAAACCAACTCACCAACCACTAGCCAGATCCACTCCTGTTAAACCTAAATCTACTAAAATTAATACAACAGCCTCACTAAACAAACCTCCTAAAGAAGTAATACCAAAATACCTTAAAACCTTAGTAATAAATTTTCAAAGCATTAGGAACAAAACAGCAGACTTAGAAATTTTATTAGAATGTGAGAAACCAGACATAATTGCAGGAACAGAAACTTGGCTACATCCTGAAATTTATAATGCAGAAATTTTCAATAGTAATTATGAAATTTTTAGAAAAGATAGGGCTGATAATCATGGAGGAGTTCTTTTAGCAATAAAAAACACTCTTATAGTAGAAGAAATTACCTTAACTAACTCAAAAAACATAGAATCTACATTTTGTAAAATAAATACCACCTCAACATCCCTTATAATAGACAGCATTTACAGACCACCAAATTCTAGTTTAGAATACATGCAGGAACTATGTAATCAGATTACTACACTTAAAGAGACAAATAAAAATGCAGTTTTTTGGATTATGGGTGACTTCAACCTACCTGATATAAATTGGAAAACACTAACCATAGATAAACACCAAAACCTTAAGGACATAAATGAGCTTTTCATAGAAACTTTACACAACCTAAGTTTAGATCAAATCCTTAAAAAGCCAACTAGATTAAACAACACATTAGATCTCTTCTTAACCAACAGACCTGGATTACTAGTTGATTATGATATTATCCCTGGTCTATCAGACCATGAGATCATAAAAATACACAGTCAGATAAAAGCAGTAGCCAATACAAAACCCAAAAGAAAAATCTTACTCTGGAATAAATGTAACCTAACACAACTACACCAAGCTGCATTAAACTTTCAAAAAACATTCTTATTAGAAAAAGACATTAACCAACCAGTCGATGACCTCTGGAATTTCATTAAAAACCATCTTAAAAGCATTATAGAAAATCATATACCAACTAAATACACATCAAACAAAATAATAAATGCTGGTTTAATAATAGATTAAAGAAGCTTTGTAAACAGAAGTAAAACCTATATAGAAAATTTAAAGAAACCAAGGCAGAAAGAGTTTACAAAAAGTGTATAAAAATTAAACACCTAACCCAAAAAGTAAGCAGACAGCTGCAGAGTGAATACATAAACAATGTAATATCTAAAGATAACAACAAAAACCTATGGTCATACATTAAGTCTAAGAAAATGGAAACAACAGGCATATCGCCATTAAAAGATGAACATAACATTATACATAATGATAATGAAACTAAAGCAAACATCCTAAACAAATACTTTGCATCAGCATTCTCAGCTCCCGGAGACAAAGACATATTTCTTAATTTGAACCAAGTAGACAACATAGAAGATTTAGTAGTACAAAAAAATGGAATTAAAAAACTATTAGCCAACACCAAACCAAATAAAGCGTCTGGACCTGATGGTATTCCTGCTAGATTACTCAAAGAACTAAGCAATGAGCTAGCCCCAGTGTTCAAAATACTCTTTCAGGCATCGCTTAACCAGGGCAGAGTACCAAAGGACTGGAAAGAAGCTAATGTCACCCCCCTATTTAAAAAAGGAGAAAAATCTGATCCAGGAAACTACAGACCAGTATCACTTACCAGCATCACATGTAAAATACTAGAACACATAATATGTAGCAATATCATAAACCACTTAGACAAACATAATGTCCTCACCCCATACCAACATGGCTTTAGGAAATATAGATCATGTGAAACACAACTAATAGGACTAATTGATGATTTTTCAAAAGGTTTAGATAATAGTGAACAAATAGATGCTATCTTACTAGATTTTTCCAAGGCTTTTGACAAAGTTCACCACCATAGTTTGCTTAAAAAATTAAAATATTTTGGCATTAACGGTCCACTGCATCAGTGGATTAAAGATTTTCTGATAGGGAGAGAACAAACTATAATAATAAATGGCTCTAAATCAACACCAATAACAGTAAACTCAGGTGTACCTCAAGGAACAGTCTTGGGTCCACTACTATTTTTAATTTACATAAATGATTTACCAAATTGCATTAGTTCAGGAACAAAAGTCAGATTATTTGCAGACGATTGCATAATATATAGAACAATAAAAACAAAACAAGACACAGATATTTTACAAAGAGAATTAGATGAATTACAGAAATGGGAATCAAATTGGAGCATGTCTTTCCACCCAGAAAAATGTCAGTTGTTAAGAGTAACAAAAAAACTAAAACAAATTAATTCCACTTATCTTATTCATGGCAAACCAGTAACACAGACTAAAAACTCAAAATACCTAGGTGTTATAATAAATGAAAAACTGTCATGGAATCCACATATTGATGAAACTATAAAAAAATCCAACAAAGCATTAGGGTTTATTAAAAGAAATTTTTTTAAATCAAATAAGAACATAAAACTAAAATGTTATTTAACCTTGGTTAGGCCAATAATAGAATATGCATCCACCGTGTGGGACCCCTCAACTCAAGAAAACATTAAGAAACTGGAACAAACACAAAATAGAGCGGTGAGATTCATAACAAACGAATATTCACATTTGACTAGGGTAACGCCATTAGTAAAATCACTAAATTTAGAAATCCTTCAGGACAGAAGACTCAAAAGTAAAGTAGCAATTATACATAAAACACTGAACCATAATCTTCAAATACAAAAACAAAATTTAATAAAATACTCTGAAAGACGACATTGTTGGAGCCGACTCCGAAAAACGTGTTTGAAGATATTACTTAGAAGATAAAACATTATCTCTTACTTAAAATATTTAAATAAATGTGTCATTTGACTAGGTTACTTTTCAAACCTTGATTTATAAGTAATATCAAACTATTTTTTTTGTCCCATGAAAATTTTATTGACGACCCCCCCCCCATGCATCAAGTTAGAGAAACGCTGAGCAAAATGATTGTCAGATTAGCCCTAGATCAGTGTTTCCCAAACATTATCAGATTAGTCCTAGATCAGTGTTTCCCAAACATTGTCAGATTAGTCCTAGATCAGTGTTTCCCAAACATTGTCAGATTAGTCCTAGATCAGTGTTTCCCAAACATTGTCAGATTAGTCCTAGATCAGTGTTTCCCAAACATTGTCAGATTAGTCCTAGATCAGTGTTTCCCAAACATTGTCAGATTAGTCCTAGATCAGTGTTTCCCAAACATTGTCAGATTAGTCATAGATCAGTGTTTCCCAAACATTGTCAGATTAGTCCTAGATCAGTGTTTCCCAAACATTGTCAGATTAGCCCTAGATCAGTGTTTTCCAAACATTGTCAGATTAGCCCTAGATCAGTGTTTTCCAAACATTGTCAGATTAGCCCTAGATCAGTGTTTCCCAAACATTGTCAGATTAACCCTAGATCAGTGTTTCCCAAACATTGTCAGATTAACCCTAGATCAGTGTTTCCCAAACATTGTCAGATTAGTCCTAGATCAGTGTTTCCCAAACATTGTCAGATTAACCCTAGATCAGTGTTTCCCAAACATTGTCAGATTAACCCTAGATCAGTGTTTCCCAAACATTGTCAGATTAGTCCTAGATCAGTGTTTCCCAAACATTGTCAGATTAACCCTAGATCAGTGTTTCCCAAACATTGTCAGATTAACCCTAGATCAGTGTTTCCCAAACATTGTCAGATTAGTCCTAGATCAGTGTTTCCCAAACTTTTTTTCTAACGAACATTTCACACATTCTGTGGGTTGAGAGGGACACTTTTGTTGATTGTGGGTTGAGAGGGACACTTTTGTTGATTGTGGGTTGAGAGGGACACATTTGTTGACTTGTGGGTTGAGAGGGACACATTTGTTGACTTGTGGGTTGAGAGGGACACATTTGTTGACTTGTTAGAGAGATTTATTTCCGCGGTGGCCTACTAGTTAATTTTTCCAGTAGTTCGAGGAACACCTATTCAGCGGAACACTAGGGTTCCGCGAGCACAGTCTGGGAAACACTGACCTAGATGAAGAAGGATGAAAGGTCACAAACGAAAAACTTTTAAAGACTTTTTAGCTGTACATTATCATATTTGTCTTTCCTATTCATTTTTTTAAAGCGTTTTTTTAAAAAAAGAGGAAATGTGTCTATTATTTCATGGTGTGTAAATCATTGCGAGTACACACGGTACAGGACGACTTTAAAAAACAACAACTCTGTTTCACTGTTCTCATTCTGTGTCAGTCTTTATATGTGAGGAGAGAGAGAGAGAGAGAGAGAGAGAGAAATGGAGAGAGAAAGAGAGATTATTAAAAAATAAGATAAGATTAAAAAAGAAAGCAGTGAAAGTATTTGGATGCTTGTGTTACGAATGAGGGGTTCAAGTCAAATGTGTGCCTATAAAGCACCTATAATGCTGACACACTAGATGTCTCACATAGCCATTGGAAAGATTAATCGCTTTGACTTATAATAATAATAACAAGGGGGGGATTATTTACCATATTTTAAAGACATTTATGCAAATGGTTTTAGATTTTTTGTCAAATAAAAAAAAATGTATTACGAAGTTAAATAAGTTCTGTCAAACTAACTACTACAGTTACACACACACACAAACAAAAAGAAGGCGTAGAGTTATCAACTAAAGGCCCTTTTTTGTTTTACGGAAATGTTTGTTTTTTTCCTTGAGGATTTGAAGAAGAGATTGACCCTTTACAAAACAATTAGATCAATTAGACATTCATTATAAGACATTAGTTAGGACAGCTACAAGTGTGACTATACATTCACTTTCACCTATCCTTTTGTCTGCTGGATCGCTGGGGTACCACACAAAATGTCAACCTTCTTTCTCCATTCTTCTCTGTCATTTTTCTATGATAGAATTTCATTCTGATTTTCTTTCTGAAAATATTGAAACCTGCCTTTTTACCTGCCAGGGTGGACCACTTCGGGGGCGATGTTGAATTTGTGTTTCCAACCAAATGTCTTTGTACCTTATTTTTTTTTACATTTAATATCCGGATGTTGTTTACATTTCAATGAGTAGTCCTAGCCAACTGGAATGCAATACTTACATCTGCGTTCAAATTAAATGTGTTTTGTTTCTCAGCTTTTTCTTTTCAACTGAAGCAAACTAAAAGAAATCCTAAAAAAACCGACAGAAAATCACTAGAAGTGTCTATTTACAAGATAGTGTTACTGCTAACATTCAGGCATCGAATTTTTCTGTAAAGCTTCTAGATTCTATTTATAACTCAACAAGTTTTCTATATTTCATTTCTTATCCCTACCCCCACCGAAAAAAAAGCTTCAACGATGCTCTGTTTGCTGTTATAAGGAGTAGATATTATTTCTTTCATTTTCATAGAAATTTATTGAATTGTATTATTTCCAAGTTTCCTGTGTAGCTTCCTCTCCAGACACAAACCAAACTTGTTCAGTCGGGACGGGGTGGAAATCGCCACTGAAACTTTGGTTTTAGGTTAAGTATAGGGGAGCGACACACATGTCTCTACAACTGTCTCACTCTGTAGGATAGTTTCTATGGTAGTTCTTGTCATTACTGTAAGACACTGAAAAAACAACATTAAAACACTCTGTTGTGTAATACTTTAATGAAATAAATACAACTAGAATCATTTTATCACATGAAATAGATAAAGTCCAACTGTAAGTATGACATAAACTAAAGAGAACCCAATGAGCCTCAACACAAAGTTCGCGTTTCCGTTCTATCATGCTCTGTATATTCTAGAGATTTCCTAACACAGGATGTGGCGTCAATAGCTGTTCATTCAGTAACGGATGGTCTCTCGATTCAGCAGTGCCAGGACGTAGACATAATATCTGTCCAGTTGCTTTTTGGTAGTGAACAGGATTCAAGGTTCAGTCACCAAGGCACACCTACTCCTGAAAGTGATGCTTCTAATAAATAATATAACAAGAAATATTTTTTTTAAAGATAATTCTTATGAATTTTTAAAAGATCGATTTGAAAAAAAAGGAAAATTATTTTTACCCCAATTCAGCCCCCCCCCCCATCGGAAAAAAATCCTTAGTTATTAAGAGCAAAGAATCGCTCTTACAAACGTAGGTCAGCTGTACAAAGAAGGCAATGTTTCATTACAAAAAAAAAGTTTTTTTTTGTTATATGTTTGTTTTTACCGATGAAGAATTTGCAAGCTGAATAGAGGAATTGTAAAAATAAAATGAATAAAAACTGAGCAAAACCATATCACTTTATTTTTACTTGCATGCATATAGCGACTGTAATCCTTTAAGGATACCCATACCTCGACACTTTTTTAAACTTCAGTCAAAGTTAATGCCAAATAAGTTTCAGACTCGTGTCACGTATTACGAATTGAATTCTACTTTTAAATGGCTTGCCTAGGGGAACGTGACAATAGAAAAGCAGTTGTGTCACTTATCTTAAGTCTGAATTTAATCAAAGACTTACAATGAATAACAAAAAAAAAATGACACAAGAAATCGGAAGGTAAACTATCAACTTAATGTTTAATCAAATATAAAGTTACAAGAAAGAAAAACAAACATTTACTCAATACAGAATTGATGGGTTGACCAAAACCCTTTTACAAAAATGGCATGTAAAAATATTACAATACAAGAGTTTGAAAATATAATTACAAATACAAGCTAGGCCTTGAAAAAGAAAAATCTTAACTTACACGATAAATAGGTATACCACGCACGGGTCACGCAATGTCTCCGCTATTCTGTCTCACGGCTGTCTCCGTATGTCTGTTCGTCAACGTTACACGGGCGGTCTTTTTATAGTCTACCGCGCGTCGATATCAAGACAAATCTAGTAGTTTCTAGAACCAAATAAGTCATCAATTTCCCAGATCTAGAACGCTCTTCAAAGAGACAGAAGAAAAAAAAAAAACCACCCTCCTTTCAACCAGAGGTACACACATAGGTCAAGGACCGGTCACTGTCTGTGTGGCTTGACTCGCCGTGAAAAATAAAAAAAAAATAAAAAATAAAAAAAAAAACTTATTACACAAGGGGCAGACAACCTACAGGTCAAGAAAAAAAATAGTATCTAGGTAACAATGCCTAGATACGTAACACCTCCCTCCTAAAAATAAAAAGTTTACATTTCCACGAAATGGAAATCTTTTTAGAATAATTACAAAAATGATATTTACATTACAGAATGTATTTATCATGATATATATAAAAAAAAATATACATCAAAATACTTTTTACAATCTAGATAAGGCATCTGCGATAACATTTTCGCTGCCTTTTATGTGTTTAAGATCTAGGTTGTACTCTTGTAAAAATAAACTCCACCTGAGAAGTCGTTGATTCTTGCCAGACATTTTGTGGATAAATGTAAGGGGATTGTGGTCAGTAAATACAACCAGTGGCCATCTGGACCCACTGATATAAAATCAAAGTGTTGTATAGAAAGAATCAACCCAAGACATTCTTTTTCCACAGTAGAATAATTTCTTTGATGTCTATTAAATTTCTTGGAAAAGAAACAAATAGGGTGCTCTACTTGGAAATTATCTTCTTGGTAAAGGACTGACCCAACACCTGTGTCACTGGCGTCAATAGCTAACCTAAAAGGTTTTCCGAAGTCAGGAGCCATCAAAATGGGGGAGCTAGATAATATCTGCTTAATTTGGTTAAAGGCTTTCTGACATTCATCCGTCCAAGTAAATCGGACGTTCTTTCTCAGGAGGTTTGTTAAAGGACTGGCAATGACAGAAAAATTTTCGCAAAATTTTCTATAATATCCAGACATTCCCAAAAATCTTCGGAGTTGTTTCCGATCAGCAGGAATAGGGAAAGCTTGGATAGCTTCTACTTTGGCCATTACAGGTTTCACCTGGCCTTGTCCTACAATATGGCCTAAGTATTGGATGGAAGCCTGGCAAAAATCACTCTTACTCAGGTTTACAGTAATTTTTGCATGTAAAAGTTTAGTAAAAAGACAATGCAGTTGTTTACAATGGCTAGAAAAATCTTGGCTAAAAATTACTACATCGTCTATGTATGCGTGGCAATTCTCCATGTCAGCAAGCAGGGCATTTATCATTCTCTGGAAAGTGGCAGGAGCATTCTTCATGCCAAATGGCATCACTTTGTATTGGTACAGACCATCAGGGGTGACAAAGGCGGAGATTTCCTTTGCCCTATCAGTCAGGGGAACCTGCCAATAACCTGAAAGTAGGTCTATTTTGGTGATGTACTTAGCGTCACCAATACGATCTATGAGATCGTCTATCCTAGGGATAGGAAACGAATCGGTCTTTGTTACAGCATTTACCTTACGGTATTCTGTACAAAACCGATAAGTCTTGTCCTGTTTAGGTATCAAGACACATGGGGAGCTCCAGCTACTGGAACTTGGTTCAATGAGGTCATTTTCAAGCATATACTTGATTTCTGACCTAAGTATGGCAAGTTTTTCAGGGTTGACCCTGTAAGGATGCTGCTTGACTGGAGTAGCCTCGCCAACATCTACATCATGCATTATAACATTAGGCTGTTTTGGTACATCAGAAAAAATGTCATTAAATTCATTAATGAGTTTCATGATAACTGGCCTTTCTGTCGAAGACAGATGAGACAGTTTTACATCCAAATTCTGTAACACAAAAGAATTAGGTATTTTGTATTGTCCAAATTTCTCCTTTACAATATCATCATCAATAGGAGAAACATGGCTATTTGAACAGCTTTTGACTGTATTTAAAACACAATTACTCTTCTCTGAGTGATCTGGCCTAGATACATAAGGCTTCAGCATGTTTATATGACATAGCTGAGTCTTTTTCCTACGGTCAGGAGTTTTGATTGTGTAATTGAGGTCACTAATTTTGGTCTCAATTTCATAGGGACCAAAATATCTGGCTTGCAAGGGTTGACCTGGTATGGGCAAAAATACAAGCACCTTATCCCCGGGAGAAAATTCTCTAACACGGCCTTTCTATCATACCAGCGTTTCATGCTGGATTGGGTGTTTTGTAAATTATTTTTGGCCAGAACACAAGCATCATAAAGTCTAGTTTAAAACTTAATTACATATTCTAAAAGTCCTTCAGTGGCTGTTGGTGACAACAAAGTCTCTTTTATACATTTCAAGGGACCGCGCACCGAATGGCCAAAGACTAAGTCAAAAGGGCTGAATCCCAACGATTCCTGAACGGATTCATGGGTTGCAAACAGCAGCATATGGATTCCTTCGTCCCAGTCTTTTTCGTGCTCCAAGCAATAGGTTCGGATCATGTTCTTGAGAGTCTGATGGAATCGCTCAAGAGCGCCTTGCGACTCGGCATGATACGCACTCGACATGCAGTGTTTGATGCCCAACTGAGTCATGACTTGCTTGAAAAGATTGGCCGTAAAAGTCGTTCCTTGGTCCGATTGGATGGACTTTGGTAGACCAAATAGAGTAAAGAACTTGATTAAGGCCTTCACAATGTTTGATGCTTTTATGTTCCTTAGAGGAATAGCCTCCGGAAAACGAGTTGAAGCACACATAATGGTCAACAGGTATTGGTTGCCAGCTTTTGTCCTTGGGAGAGGACCAACACAGTCAATAAGTACTCTGCTGAAAGGTTCTTCAAAGGCTGGAATCGGCTTCAGAGGAGCAACAGGGATCTTTTGATTTGGCTTGCCAACCATCTGACAGGCATGACAAGATCGGCAGTACTGGATGACATCTTTCTTCAAACGTGGCCAAAAGAAGTGTGACATAATCTTGTGGTATGTCTTGTGGATGCCGAGATGACCTGACATTGGTGTGTCATGAGCCAGATTCATGATGTACGCTCGGTATCTTTCTGGTAACACGATTTGATGGCATATTCTCCATTCTTCTTCGTTGGATGCGTCTGGAGGTTTCCATTTCCTGAAGAGCATATCATCTTGGATGTAGTAGCACGTTGATGCTAGCTCTGCCTCTTGTGATGTCATTGCGGTTTCTCGGAGTTTGGCGAGCTCTGGATCCTTCTTTTGGTCCTCAATCAACTGTTTTCGAGTTGATGCCGGCTTTTCAAAATTTGGCGTTGGTTCTTCTTCAAGAGAAGCAAAGAATGTGGTGCTCAAGTCCACATCATCGTGGTTACTGTTGGCTTTGATAACGTTCTCTTCTTGAGATGCTTTCAACCTCATTGCCCTTGTTACTGCACACGCTGGATATAACTCTAGGTCTTCCTCGGGTGTGGCAGATAAGTCGGGTGTTTGAGTGACGATGGGTTCGGCTATCACCTTTCCACCTGCTAAGTCATTGCCTAACAGCAACGAGATGCCTTCCAATGGTAATGTTGGTCGGACACCTACAACAACCGGTCCAGTAATGAGATTTGACTTTATGTCGATTAGATGTAGAGGCACATCTATACATCCAAGCTCTACGCCTCGTAACAGGATGCTCTTCCCAGTCGATGATGATTTAGACAAGAGCAAGATACCCTCTAAAAGTAACGATTGTGAGGCACCTGTGTCTCTCAAAATGGTGTTAGGTCGTAGACTTGTAGAATCACCGGGTAGTGATACGAATCCTTCCAAAATGAAAGGCTTAAAATCCTCTAATAAAACATCAATTTTGGTTGATGCAGACTGGACTTGGGTCGAACTCTCGCTGGAGTCATTGACATCTCTAGGAGACGCAGTGGAGAAACTCTTTCTTGAGTCAGTAGAACATCTTTTGGATGTATTTGGAGAACTCTTGATGGAGTCATTGGAACATCGGGGTGATGTCTTATGGGAACTCTTGATAGAGTCATGGGAACATCGGGGTGATGTCTTATGGGAACTCTGGATAGAGTCATGGGAACATCGGGGTGATGTATTATGGGAACTCTGGATAGAGTCATTGGAACATCGGGGTGATGTATTATGGGAACTCTGGATAGAGTCATTGGAACATCGGGGTGATGTATTTGAAAAACTCTTGTTTGAGTCATTGGAACATCGTGGAGACATTTGCGGAGAGTCTTGTACAGTCAATACATTTGAAACAGGTGGTGTCGAGGTATTCTTGATATGTCTTGATGATGAGGGAGTAAACCTCGACGACCACTGTACTGTGCAAGCGCTGACTTTTGAAGGAGCTTTTTCGTTTCTCTTCCTCAATTTCCAGCAATCGTCAATTTTATGGCCTTCTCGTTTGCAGTAGGAACAAGTAGCTTTACTTGTAGTAGGTTTTCTGTCATTTGTACTGCTGTTCTTGATGGAGTTGCTAGCAGTGGACTCAGGCTGTTTGACTTGTTTTGGCTTGACATCCGTCGTATACTTGGCAAATTGATGTGATATTATATAATCGTCTGCCAACACTGCAGCCTTGTGCACATCTTCCTCGCCACGATCAGCTATATGCGTACGGACGTCCAGCCGCACACAACTCTTGAACTCTTCCATCAGCATTAGGTTCTTGAATTTGGCAAAGTCGGTGCCGATTTCCCTGGAAGTGAGCCATTTTTCAAAGCGTCGCTCCTTTTCCCGCAGGAATTCTACATGGGTTTGGCAATCCGATTTGCGACAATCCCTGAACTGCTTTCGGTAAGTTTCCGGAACAAGTTCATATGCCTTAAGAATTAAGGCCTTAACAACATTATAATCTTTTTGTTGTTCAATGGTCAAAGAACAAAATACCTCTGCAGCTCTACCAGTCAAAACTGTTTGCAGCAAAGTGGGCCACAAAGTTTCAGGTACATTAAAATTTTTCACAGCAAGTTCAAATTGTGGAAAATAATTGTCAATTGTGGCTTCATTAAAGCGTGGAATTATTTTCAAAAATTTTATTGCTTCAGCAGTATGACTGGCAGGGGAAGAATCTGGTCTTACATTAGCAGCTAACTCTAAGTTTTTAAACTCTATTTGTAATTTCATTTCCATTTCTTTCTGCTCTAATACTATTTGTTTTAATTTTATCTGAAGTTCTAAATCTGATTTACCCTCATCGGGTCTAAGGGTTTATAAAAGGTCTTCAGAAAATACTTCCTCGTCTACATAATGGATTACAATGTTATCTCTTATTTCTTGTTTAAGGGCATTTGATTTTATTTTTAACCCTAAATGTTTAGAAATAAGGACCAGTTCCTTCCTAGTAAAAGCATCAAGCTCTTTCACAGAGGGATTTGCAAGAAAAACCTGAATATCCATGACTAACTAACAACTATTACAAGCAAAAAAATGTATACACTGTAAATATACAGTACAAAATCAGTACAACAAAAAACCTTAAGAGAGTTTGGTCAATACTATTGATACTTTACTTCCGACTCTTTGAACCAAAAAAAAATTTTTGTTAAAGTCAACTTCGCCTTTACAAAATTACTCAAGTAAGACGAAAATAGGTTCAGAAAAATATCCGGGACGAAAGCCCTCAAACTTCTTTTGTCACGTATTACGAATTGAATTCTACTTTTAAATGGCTTGCCTAGGGGAACGTGACAATAGAAAAGCAGTTGTGTCACTTATCTTAAGTCTGAATTTAATCAAAGACTTACAATGAATAACAAAAAAAAATGACACAAGAAATCGGAAGGTAAACTATCAACTTAATGTTTAATCAAATATAAAGTTACAAGAAAGAAAAACAAACATTTACTCAATACAGAATTGATGGGTTGACCAAAACCCTTTTACAAAAATGGCATGTAAAAATATTACAATACAAGAGTTTGAAAATATAATTACAAATACAAGCAAGGCCTTGAAAAAGAAAAATCTTAACTTACACGATAAATAGGTATACCACGCACGGGTCACGCAATGTCTCCGCTATTCTGTCTCACGGCTGTCTCCGTATGTCTGTTCGTCAACGTTACACGGGCGGTCTTTTTATAGTCTACCGCGCGTCGATATCAAGACAAATCTAGTAGTTTCTAGAACCAAATAAGTCATCAATTTCCCAGATCTAGAACGCTCTTCAAAGAGACAGAAGAAAAAAAAAAACCACCCTCCTTTCAACCAGAGGTACACACATAGGTCAAGGACCGGTCACTGTCTGTGTGGCTTGACTCGCCGTGAAAAAAAAAATAAAAATAAAAAATAAAAAAAAAAAAAACTTATTACACAAGGGGCAGACAACCTACAGGTCAAGAAAAAAAATAGTATCTAGGTAACAATGCCTAGATACGTAACACTCGATTTTAAATTATTTCTTTGTATTTAAGAGCTGGAGATTGTGACAAAAAGAAAAAGAGAGAGAAAGAGAAATGGCAAAAAAGTGTGTGGGCAAGAGAGAGAGAAAGAAAGAGAAAAAGAGAATGAGTTATAGTTTTAATGTCTTAAAAAATAACACTTTCTTTTGCCAGGTGAAATATCTCCACAGAATGTTTCTCAAAATCTGCATTGCTCTCACTCTCGCTGTGGCTATAGCAAACGTCGTCCACGACACTCCTGATGGCAGAAGCCACGGCCAGGGTCAAGGTCTTGGTCGCGGAGAAGATCGCCGTCCACCAGGTCAAGACAAAGAGCGTGACAACGAAGGTGAGAGAAGAGGTCATGGTCGAGGTGGTGCTCGTGGCCAGGCTGCAGGTCAGGCTAACCCTGCTCTAGCTAGTGCCTCCTCAAACGGCAGCCCATCTTTACTTTTGGGAGCTACCGGAAGTGCAAGTAATGACACAGCACCAGTTGCATCTGTTTCTTCTTCTGGAAGTAATTCCACAGCTCCAGTCGCATCTGTTTCTTCTTCTGGAAGTAATTCCACAGCTCCAGTCGCATCTGTTTCTTCTTCTGGAAGTAATTCCACAGCTCCAGTCGCATCTGTTTCTTCTTCTGGAAGTAATTCCACAGCTCCAGTCGCACCTGTTTCTTCTTCTGGAAGTAATTCCACAGCTCCTGTTGCATCTGTTTTGCCTGCTGGAGGTAATGTCACAGCGCCCGTTGCACCTGTTTTGCCTGCTGCAGGGAACTCCACAGGGTCATCTGGACCAGCTCCTCCAGCACCTTAAAACGCCTCACGGCATTAAAACAACAAAGAGCAGTCATCCATAAACAAGACAGTTGAGAAAGTCGCATAAGGAAACAAAGTCCACTCATAATCCATGCAAATAATCAAATCGCCTTTATTTCAGAACTTCTTGCTTTTCACGATTCTTTTCCTGAAAGTATAGACTTTGTGCAAATAGTTGAAAAGTATAGTCTTTAGATTGCAATATTGTAATCCAATTGATTAGTTATCAAACACAAATTCTATTTTAAACTATAAATCATCAAGACTTATTGCTTACGCTTTTTCATCTTCTTCGCCTCAGAGTTGGCTAGTGATCATTAGATAATAAACACAGAAATGGTATCAAAATAATTTAACAAGCAATGTTCACTGTCACTGTCACTGTCACTGTCACTTGTAAATATATTAGTATTAAGCCTAACTGACATTTAATGTATGCATGTTTTTGAGTGTGTGTGTGTGTGTGCGTCTGTGTTATATCATGTGTTCTGTTTTCTACTGTAGAAGACTTCATGAATGACAAGCATGATTCATCTAAGCATTGTTTGTTTTTGCTTCAATTGTAGTACACTGGTTAGACTTACAATTCATTATGATATGCCTTGTAGGACTAACCGTTTCTCATAGTGGATTATTTGTTATTAAAACGTTTTATTGAATTCTAAATCGTTCAATTCATTCTTTGTAGGCATTATAATTACTTGAATGTGTGTTGAACAATAACTTAAAGCTGTAGTGCTACGAAGCTTTCAGCTATAGGCAGAGACCTCAGAGTGCCTCGAAACGAGGGTGCTGGAGCTAAAAGATTATTTCGGAGCTCCATCGCTCGAAGGTAAAGTGAAGAACTACATTAACACTAAAAGAGCTTAAATTCTTTTCACTCAAACAGACAGACTTAAAAGAAGCATAAATTAACTCAAACCTCCCCCCCTCCCCCCAAAAAAATCGAACACTGGTCGCTTCTCTTGTGCACGTATACGTCTGTTTTCTACGTACTTTTATCTGTTTTCCCATGTATTTTTATCCTATTGGATCACAAGCATCCACATGAATCAGATAACTTGACTAGTGCAGAACAAACATCAATATCAGTTTATAAAGATAAAATAATAATGGTCGTAAACAAAAATATAGCTAAAGGTATCAAGTTGTTGATGGTCATTTCGCAACACCATCTAGACACCGTCTAATTAAAGTTAAAACATGTACATTTGAGTTTTTTTAGCTTTAAATAATACATTATGTTACACACTTGTACCCATATAGCCTTCACTATACTGACTAATAACCTAACATTCGTGCATGTGTATCCTCTTTTCACTTTTTAATTTTATACTGTCACAAAACAAAAGTAAATAATTCATGAAAGAAAAACATAAAGAGGATGGAGTCATGGCATTAATAATAGTAGAAGCCTGATGATTGCTTAGATGCCCTAGAGTCATTAGAGCATGGAACGCATTGCCCGAATAAGCCAGAAAAACAATGACAGTAGAGTTGAAGTCTCATTTTAACATACTCAACTAAATTGACGCATATTTTTTAGGACGAAATAATCTTCTTTTTTGAAGTAACCTCTGTCATTTGTAAGAGAAATAGTAAGATAATAGTTTATAGAACTTAGAAATCCATACGCCTGTAAGTAGTGTCAGACTTTCAGATAGAACACATTGACAATATTAGAGGAAATGAAGTAATTGACGGGGACTGGAATGTTTCAAACCAGCTTAGGGTTTCTATAATGAGTGTGTTCATTACGGTAGGACTTTGTAGGAAGTTCAACTTATTAAGGATCAGTCCAAGGGAAGTAAGACAAAATAAAATAAAAAAAAACAACAAAAAACAAACAAACAAACAAACAAACAAACAAAACAAATCTCTGGTGATGCACTTGTCGATTTGAGAAATTCCTTGGAAAGAAAGATTATTAGATGGTTACCCAAACCTCAAGTACGGCAGTTGGCGAAGCAGACGACAGTTCGGAGGGTATCTAACACAGTCACACTACGCGTGTTTCAATCCAAGACGAAGAGGACCTCTCAGACAGTGACATACAGCTACATGGCATACTTTTAAAAATCAGTCCTAGAGAGTGTTAATTATTATGAACGAATAATAACAAGACTCTGGATATAACTTATAAGACATGAAATCAGCTGTTTAATCTAACGCCATATTGGTTGACAACAACAGTTACAAGGGATGTTACTCCCAAACACCGATTGGTGCAACCTATATAAAACACACATCAACAGAGAGAGAACTCTTTATTTATTGGGCATTTAGATCATGACAAAGGCTTAGACCAACTCACTCTGTCTGGTAACAAGATTGTACACGTTGATAGTCTGAAGCAATTGGAGAGAACCAATATTTATAAACGAAAGGAATGCGTAGGACGTTATTATCTTCTCTTTTGAAGTAAATGTCTCTTTTCCATAAGATAAGACAGGGATGGACAAATTACGACCCGCGGGCCACATGCAGCCCACCGGAGTGTTCTGTGCGGCCCGCCGATACCTACAAAAAATAGGTATGCCCACAGTTTATACATTAAAAAATGTAAATATATATTAAAAATAATATCTCTATAAATGATTGAAAATGTCTCATAAAAAGTTTTAAGTAAACGAAAATAATGCTTATTGGCTGTACATCAATACACTCAGATTATGCTTATTGGCTGTACATCAATACACTCAATTCAAGACACAATCTCTTGTCAATATTTATTCAATGCTATGAAGAACTGTGTTGAATGTTGGGTAGGTTTATTTAATAAAGCAATTTTTAAGATGTCAAAAACCAGTTTTCAATACCACCAGCTCAACATTTAGCGCAGAGGCTGATTCAGTAATCATGCCTCCATGAAAGAGAAGTTCAAGTCAGTACTTCCACGGGTGTCTTGTGGGTACCATAAGCAGTATTTCCAAACTTTCCAAAAGATCGATAATGAAATCGACCTAGGTATCGCCAAGGCCAGTGCATCCTATAGCAGACTGTCTAAAAATGTCTGTAACAGACGAGGTATCCCCACAAATACAAAGTTGTCATCCTTCCTACATTGTTCTATGCCTCAGAAACGTGGACAGTGGACAGAAAACATGCAAAGAAACTGAACCACTTCCACATGTCCTGTCTCGGACTACAAGATGTGGACAGAACAGGACCACTACAAGACGCGAACAGAACAGGACCACTACAAGATGTGGACAGAACAGGACCACTACAAGATGTGGACAGAACAGGACCACTACAAGATGTGGACAGAACAGGACCACTACAAGATGTGGACAGAACAGGACCACTACAAGATGTGAACAGAACAGGACCACTACAAGATGTGAACAGAACAGGACCACTACAAGACGCGAACAGAACAGGACCAGGACAGCGCTCTCATTAAGTGTCCACTCGTCACAGCTTTCTTATTAAGTGTCCACTCGTCACAGCTCTCTCAGTAAGTGTCCACTTGTAACAGCGCTCTCATTAACTGTCCACTCGTCACAGCTCTCTTATTAAGTGTCCACTCGTCACAGCTCTCTCATTAAGTGTCCACTCGTCACAGCGCTCTCATTAAGTGTCCACTCGTCACAGCTCTCTCATTAAGTGTCCACTCGTAACAGCGCTCTCATTATATGTCCACTCGTCACAGCTCTCTTATTAAGTGTCCACTCGTCACAGCTTTCTCATTAAGTGTCCACTTGTAACAGCGCTCTCATTAAGTGTCCACTCGTCACAGCTCTCTCATTAAGTGTCCACTTGTAACAGCGCTCTCATTAATTGTCCACTCGTCACAGCTCTCTCATTAAGTGTCCACTCGTAACAGCGCTCTCATTAAGTGTCCACTCGTCACAGCTCTTCTTAAATTAATGTTGTCATTGACTACTCGAAATATTGCGTTGCATGCGCCTGGAAAATGAGTTTCTCAAAAATACAGAAAAAAAATTGCACCTTGGGCTCTGCTCACCCACGTCTCCAGGCTAACTAAGGGGTCAACCACTAGCGGATCCAGAATTTTGAAGTGGGCGGGGGAGCGATTTTTTTTCTAAACCCTAACCCTAACGGTTAGTAAACCCTAACCCTAAGCATAAACGTGCGAACAGCATATATATTGTCACAACCATCAATTAATGTGGATATCAGACGTCAAGATCTATGAAGATTATCTTGACCTATATCACACTAACGATGATCGTGATTGCCGAGGATCTTGAAATCTTCTTTTAATAAGATGATCGTATAGAAGTAGCTGAACCATAATCTTCAAATACAAAAACAAAATTTAATAAAATACTCTGAAAGACACAAAAAAAAGGCACATTCCTCGTCCCATATGCTAGGACAAATTTGTACAAATACTCCTTCTTCCCTAGTGCTATTAGAGCATGGAATGGGTTGCCTGAGCTAGCCAGAAAAACCCGTGACTTGGCAGAATTTATGTCATTGGTTAATATGCATGACTAAATGCATGACGCGTAGGACGTAATCATCTTCTTTTTTGAAGTAACGTCTGTATTATATAAGATAAGATAAGATAAGATCTAGTTGATAATACGATCATTCAAAATGTTGCCAGTTGATCATCTAGAAGTTGTCGATCACTAAGTCGATCTAAGTATATTACTATATTCAATGAAGAAACTTCTCTTCGTCTAAAACAATTACTTTAATTCAGAACTTGAAAAAGCTATTCACAAATAATTACAATGGTTAAACGTACTTGAATAAAATGATAGATCTACACAATGATATAACTGAGTTCTAATACAAAGCTTTAGTAGATGTTTCACTTCCAAGTTCCATACCATGACTGACTAAAAAAAACATAACTTTTTCCCGGGTCCAGCACTGTCACGTCTCCCAGGCAGCTCATTGCAGTGCCAACCAATAAATGCAGCCCAAGTTACACTAATTAACATATCTCCACGTGAGAAAAAACCCGAGGTAATTGACGAGCTAAAAATAGATACTGTGTACGTGACATATTACCTCCCGCTTTCTTAAGCATTTGTATGGTAATAGACACGTTATTAATACATGAAAAATAATTATGACATAATAACTCATTTGGTTGGTACTAATGTGAAAATGTGTACATATTCAAAAAAATAAAAACAATGGTTGAGATGCTACAAGATATTTGTAGTTACATAGTAAGTTGTATTATGTAATCACATTTTTGATCATGGTTCATAAAAAATATGTATAATGTCTTTAAACATTAACAAGTTACTGTACAGTTGATGTCATATTCGAAATGAAATAAGACTATAATAAAATATGATAAAGGTGAGTATCTTTTCTTCGAAGGTACTTTGTATAAACATATTACAAACTTGATTTGATAATAAAGTATCTGTGAAGAGAAAATGTAATGACGAAACTAAGTAATTAACTATATACATCTGGACAGTGTGTCAGCAAATACATTCAAGTGACCTGGTATTGTTTTGACATCAAACTGGTAGTCCATGAGTTGTAGACTCCAACGTGTTATTCGTCCGTTTGCCATCTTCTTTGAGTTCAGAAAAGCTAGTGATGCATGGTCTGTCAGTAGTGTGAAGTGTGCACCCAATAAATATATGGGGAATTTGGAAATTGCCCAGACAATGGCCAGACATTCACGTTCAATAGTGGAGTATTTAGTTTCTGTTGGTGAGAGTTTCCTGCTGATAAAAAATACAAGATGTAAAGTCCCTTGGTAATCCTGCATTAAACATGCTCCAATGGCTGATGAAGATGCATCGGCGGCGAGATGAAAAGGCTTTTCTCGGTTTGGAAGTTTGAGTATACTGTCTATGGAAAAAGTTGCTTTGATATTCTCAATTGTGGCATGTAGTTCCGTAGACCATGGAATCTTGATAGGTTGACCCTTCTTGGTGAGGTTGGTCAATGTTGATGTGAGTGCTGTGTAATTAGGAATAAATGTTCTGTAAAAATTACACAATCCCAGAATGCTTCTAACTTGCTTCTTAGTTGTGGGAACTTTGATGTCTAAAATGCGTTTGATGATATCTTCATGTGGTCTAAGTGAGTTGTAGCTAACTCTATGACCTAGGAAAGATACTTCAGTCATGGCTAATTCTACCTTGCTGGGTTTTATCGTAAAGCCGTATTGTTGTATTATGTTGAAGACTTCATGTAATCCTTTCATGTGTTCATTCCATGTTTTATGGAATATGCAAATGTCATCTATGTAAAATACTGTGTCTTTTCGTTGGTTCAGTATTCTATGTATAGCTCTGTTAAAGGTGCTGCTGGCGTTGACCAATCCGAATGGCATGTAGTTGAACTGAAATAGTCCGAAAGCTGTTGTGAAGGCTGTAAATGGTTTTGATTCTTCCTTCATAGGAATCTGGTAATAACCTCTAGATAAATCTAGTTTGGTGAAAAATTTTGCCTCTGAAAATTGTGTCATAAGATCTTCAGGGTTAGGCATGGGGTATGAATCGAGGCGAGTTGTTTTGTTTAATTGTCTGAAGTCGACGCACATTCTTGGAGTTGATGCTTGTTTACGTTTGACAAGTACAATTGGTACAGCATATGGTGAATTAGAATGTTCTATGATGCCTTGTTCTAACAGTTGATTAATTTCTTGTTGAAGGAAATCTCTGTAGTGTATTGGTAAAGGATAAGGTCTTGATTTTGTAGGCTTGGCATCTGTCAGTATGATTTCATGTTCGACAATAGAAGTTTTTCCTGGAACATCTGTGAATATTTCTGAATGTTCTTTGAGAATGTTTGTCAATTCTTGTCTTCTCTGAGGTGATAATTTATCAATTTTGATATCATGCCTAAATTCAATTTGCTTCGTTGGTGTATCTGGCATTATGAAATCATTGCAATCATCCATATCATTTTCTTCTTCTTCAGGTATGACTGCCAAACATGGCATAACTCTTTCTGTTTGTTCTGTACTTGTATCATCATCTGTTTCAGTATTGTATATTGTATTCTGTTGATTTTAGGACCTTTCATTTGGCAAACATGGCAAGAGCTGACATATTTCTTGACATCTTTGGTGATGCTTGGCCAATAGAATTCTTGAAGGATTCTTTTCTTTGTTCTGGTTACACCCATATGACCTGCATGTGGAAGATTATGTCCTGTTGCCAATATCTCTCTTCTGTATCTTTGAGGTACAAGTACTTGTTGTATTGTTTCGTTCTTATTGTGACTGTTCTTCATAAGAAAGCCATTCTGAAAATATGGTTCATTTGTGAATTTTGATTGTTTGTTTGCTTGCGCCTTCTTATAAAGTCTTTGCAATGATGAATCGATCTTCTGTTCATGTTTGAATTCATCATGTTGGAATTGTGGCATTACATCGTCATTTTCAGGCAATGCTGTGATCACTGTATCTGTTTCGTTTTGAATGGTCTGTACTTGAGTCTTAGGTATTGATTCATTTTGGCTTGCTCGTTCGGATGAAAATTGTTCTTTGGGTTTGGTCATTGATCTGGTTACTACTGCATAACAATCTTGATTTCGTTCAATGTTGTTTGCCCACTCTAAAAGTTCTTGTGGTGTGCAGTCTCTGACTCCTTCAATGTTGCCGATGATTAAGTCAACTGGTAAGTCGCGAACAACCAAGGCTTCTGTTGGACCACTAAAGAATGGTGTCTTAATGTGTATTATGGCTTCTTGTAGACTGCTGACAGTGCCATTGAATGCTGTGGCTTGAACTGATTTGCCTGTTAGTTGGTTTGACTTGACAAAACGTTTCTTGATTAATATAGATGTGCTTCCGGTGTCACGTAGCACCTGTACTTTTTGATTTCCTACCCAACCTGGATAGAATTTAAGACCATTTGTTTTCGCTATGACAGTCATGGTTGAATGTTCATCTCTATCATTTCTGTTAGAAAAATTCTTCTTATATACATGTCGTGGTCTAGAGTCTTGAGAGTGGCTTCTGTAACGAGGTCTTTCAGTATATTTTTTATTTCTTGTAGCTTGTTTGCCATGGTGTGGATTGCTGGTGCTGAACTGCTTTCTTCTGCATTCATGGGCTTGATGACCTTTCATATGACAATATGAACATTCAATAATCCTGGTGCGGCATTGAGAAGCAAAATGTCCTATGTTGTTGCATCTATTGCAAATTATTTTGTCATATTTTGTATACTGTGAATTTCGTTTGTCTTCTGAAAAACAGACAAAGTTTTCATCTGCTGCTGGTTTGACTGGCTTGTTTGGATAAGCAGCTTTATATTGTCTGATGATTTTGGTTAACGTTGGAATATCAGAAGGACTTCTTTCAATTATATAAGATTGGATGTCTTCTGAATGAGCATGCGTGATATTGTCAATGATAATATGTTGTCTGATAGCTTGATAAGTGTTTTCCACTTTAGCAAGAGATATCCACCTGTCGAACCACATGGTCATGTTGGAAACGAAAATTTGAGGATCATCATCTTGTTTTGGTCTTGAGCTATAGAATTTCTTTCTATAGTTGTCTGACGTTGCACCGTACTGGCGTAATAAAGCTTCCTTGATATCATGATAATCACTGCGCTCGTTGACCGACAACTGCGAACAAATGTCAACTGCTTTTCCTGTCAGTAAACTAAGGAGGGAACTTGACCACTGGTCTTCTGGTAAACCAGACGTTGTTGCTAATTCCTCGAATCTAGTAAGGTATGAGTCCATGTTGTCTGTAGACTCATTGTATGAATGAATCTTTGACATGAGTTTATATCGATCAGAGACATTGGAACTTGCTTGATTAGTGTTAGCTTCTGTTGATTTTGAGTCTGACTTTAGTTTATTTTCTTCATGTTGCATTTTCAATTTTTCAAATTCCATTTGTGCTCTTTCATGTTCTCTTTGTCTTTCAGCAGCTTCTTTATCTTCTTGCCGTTTCTTCGTCTCATATTCTCTTTGTCTTTCTTCACGTTTTTCTTCTTCTTGTCTTCTTCAACTTCTTTATCTTCTTGACGTAGCTTTGCTTCATGTTCTCTTTGTTTTTCTTTAGCTTCTTTATCTTCTTGACGTAGCTTTGCTTCTTTTTCTTCGTCTATATCTGTTTGCTCTTTTGCCCAGGCCGTTAATTCATGTGGCAGTAATTTCAATATTTTTCCTTTGTCAAGATATTCTGACATTCTTTGTGTTCTATCTCTAGGCTTTGAATCCATTGTATAGTTCTTGTGTTTTATAATATATGAACTTGAATATATTAATATAGTACTTTTTGAATGTAATAATGTTAGTTATGCCGTCACTGGCTAATAATCTTGAACAGTAGGATTATGTCTACTACTGGAGTCGTTGTAGGAAGTGTAGATTTATTCAACCGTATCAGGTTAATGAAATATTGCTGAGCCGTACAAGGCTATGAACTTTCTCTCTCTTGAGATTGTAGATCTAGTAGAACTTGTAGTATTAAAGTCGTTGTTGTGTACGATTGACTTGATATCAAATAGTAGAAATGTCTACTTGATAGATTATAGTGCCAGGTAATTGCTACTGGGCTTATCTATAATAATAATGCCAGTTAAATGATACTGGGCTTATCTACTGTGTCAGTTAAATAATACTGGGCTTATGTTATGCCAGCTAAATATTACTGGGCTTATGTATCGTGCTAGTTAAATGATATTGGTCTTATTGCCAATGCCAATACAAAATAATAATATTAGATCTCGAGAGTTATAGTGAAAACTCGATCGTAGATCTATATCTATGATAAGATAAAATATCGATAACCAAACTGACCTTTGAACACAGTAGAACTATTCTCAAGTTGAAGAAAATCGAAGTTTTGTAATTGACGAAGTTTTGAAAATTTTTCCTTAGATCTTGAAAAAATTTTATTTTTTTTGATGATCTTTTGATAATCTTTATCGAAGGTCGGAGGTGCCAGATGTCACAACCATCAATTAATGTGGATATCAGACGTCAAGATCTATGAAGATTATCTTGACCTATATCACACTAACGATGATCGTGATTGCCGAGGATCTTGAAATCTTCTTTTAATAAGATGATCGTATAGAAGTAGCTAGATCTAGTTGATAATACGATCATTCAAAATGTTGCCAGTTGATCATCTAGAAGTTGTCGATCACTAAGTCGATCTAAGTATATTACTATATTCAATGAAGAAAGTTCTCTTCGTCTAAAACAATTACTTTAATTCAGAACTTGAAAAAGCTATTCACAAATAATTACAATGGTTAAACGTACTTGAATAAAATGATAGATCTACACAATGATATAACTGAGTTCTAATACAAAGCTTTAGTAGATGTTTCACTTCCAAGTTCCATACCATGACTGACTAAAAAAAACATAACTTTTTCCCGGGTCCAGCACTGTCACGTCTCCCAGGCAGCTCATTGCAGTGCCAACCAATAAATGTAGCCCAAGTTACACTAATTAACATATCTCCACGTGAGAAAAAACCCGAAGTAATTGACGAGCTAAAAATAGATACTGTGTACGCGACATATATATATATATATATATATATAAATAAATAAATAAATAAATATATATATATATATATATATATATATATATATATATATATGTAAATAAAAAAAAGCAGTGTTTCTCAACATTCGGCAAAAAAAACACAAAAAGCAGTCATGTTAAGGCCTTCCTCTTGATAGCTCGGGGGTCTGGAGTAGCGCTGTAAGACTCCCCAGTGGGGTTCGTTTTCTTGAGTTTTTCACTGCAGAAACGCATTCTCCTGACATCTATAGCTAATTATTATATATGGGGTTCTGGGCGAAGCCCCGACGTCAAAAGCGTTTTCTGCATTTTCACTGAAGAAACGCATTCTCTTGACATATACAGCCTTTCCCTTGATAGCTTGTGGGTCTGGTGGAGCGCTGTAAGCCTCTCCAGTGAGTTTTCGGGGCGAAGCGTTTTCTTGCATTTTTCACCGAAGAAACACATTTTCCTGACATTTACAGCTCATTATTATCAGTGGGATCGGGGCGACGTTTTCTTGCATTCTTCACTGCAGAAACGCATTCTCCTAACATCTACAGCTCATTATTCATCTGTGGGGTTTGAGGTGAAGCCATAAGCCATAAGCGTTTTCTTGCATTTTTCACTGCAGAAACGCATTCTCCTGACATCTATAGCTCATTATTCAGCCTATTAAGAAATGACCTTTTGAAAAATGTTTTTTTTGAAAAATATTCTATTATGAATTTATAGGCCCTTAATACATTGCAAATAAACGATTTGAAGATACCCCACATATCTGGATTAATGCTTTGAGGATCGCTGCTGAAAAAACTAATTTTCGAAATATAATATTTAAAAAAAGAAGCTCATTTGTAAGTGACATATTTTGTTGCTTAGGCATGTATGTAACTATGTTTTGTTACAGAGTTCTAAACTAAAATTTTGGAAGTGGGAGGAGAAATTAAGTGGGCCAATTAGATTCTACTCTAATTTTTTTTGTGTACATTTTTTAGGATTCAAGCATTAATTGTGAGCTATAGTCCCAAATTTATTTAACTAGAAAAATATCATATTGAGTAAAAGTTGGAAAAGGCGACTAGGAAAAGAATATTTGGGTTCAGAACTCATCTCAATCGTTACTCTTATATTTAAAAATTTCGTATGTTTTCTAAATTTTCCAAAGCAAAGTCTTTCTTAAAAATTCATGTGAAATAACAAAAACTACAAAAAGAAAAAGTATTGGTTTGTCCGATGGGCGGAAGGCGATTGCATGATTTCATTGTATATTTACTAATGATAAAATTTGAGATTAGAGTGTGGTACGACATAATATACAAATGGGTTCACATATTAATACGTAGCTTATATTATATAAATATTCTAATTTTGTTCACAAACTATAATTTCTCCATAAAAATAGGACCGCCCCCCAACTCAGAGGGCTAGAGTGGGGAGGGCAGTAGATGCAATCACTCCCCACCTTTACCTCACCGAATCGTCCAAGATACCAGAAGGGGAGCGACATAATATAAATACTATATTTTAATTGATCTTATTTTGTTCACAAACTATGATTTCCCCTAAAAGTAGGACCGCCCCCCCCCCACACACACCGAAAGGGTTTAGGTGGGAAGGGCAGTAGAGAAATTCGCCCTCCCCCACCCACCCAATCGGCCCACAGGGGAACGACATAATATAAAGATTGGTTAAAACATCAATAAGAAGTTTTAATCATATAGATATTTATTATATTCTGCTAGCGAGCTGTGATTTCTACAAATAATTTGGACCGCCCCCCCACTCGAAAGTTTATGGTGGGGGGCTGAAATGATGCAATCGCCCCCTCCCGACCCCACCAAATCGGCCAACACACTAGAGAGGGGGGGGCGAAATTATCTAAAAATAGGTTAAAATATAAATAACCAGTATATATTATTAAAATAAGTAATAAATTCGAATACAAATTGAGTGAATTCTATACCAAAATTTGTCCGCCCCCCCCTTAGGGGGGGGGTTGGCCGAGTGGGGGGGGGCGATCGCCCCTACCGCCCCCCCCCCTGGATCCGACAGTGGGGGTCAACAAACATATTAGTCTAGGGCAGCGATGTCCTAAGTACATCACATGACACAGTGCTCTTGAAATTTCTACTCTCAAGTGCATAGTGAGGCCGCAGAGAATGTGTGTGTTTTGTGTGTGTGTTGCTATAGCACGTGACATGTGTCGAAAAAAGGCCGTGTACAACTGCTCTGAGTGGGTGTCAGAGTTCTAAGTTAAAAAACAACTGATAGGCCTACACGGTAAAAACGAGGCTCTGAAATCTAAATGTCTTTAAAGCCTAGTTAAGAAATAATGTTCATTTAATATTAACTTACTAATTTTAATAATCTGACATGTGCATGTATGTAATAACTATTGATACAACGTCATATCGTAATTTTAAAGTAGAATCAACACGCAGTTTAAAGTGTTAGTCAATAAATAAATGGAATTAGCTCATTGTAAAATGGTTCAACCAAAAAAAAACAAAACAAACTTACAATAGTTTTTATTGAGACTATTTTTTGGAGAACGTCCATTTGAGGGAGAGGTAGACACATTGAGCTACCGCACCGGGTAACACCGACCCTAGTGACACCACTTACATACATATATACAAAATGCATTTTTTGCTTTTTAAAACAAAAAAAAGAACAACAAAAACAACATTTTTTAGTTGAAATGTTAGTAACATGCATAACAGAAAATGTTTAGTAAAGCACTACAAACATTACTGTCTGTTTATTCTATAAAAAAAAACTAAACCGTTTGACCAAATGTTTTAAATATTGTTTATCTTTATGAAGAAAGACTGCTTGCATATTTGATTATAAACATTAGACGTTTCGCTTTCATACAAGAAAAAGGCAGACAATGCAGCAGAACTTTGCAAGATCTAAAATATAAGATATTGGATTTTCAATATCTTTTACTTTTGCAATCTAAACGTGACAGACATTTTCATAAGTGGATATTAACCATCTAACCATCAATCGGTTTTATTTATCTTCTGGATCAATTCAACAAGATACTGTAGTCAAGTGACAATTTTGTTTGACAACCTCCTTCTTGAAAAGTTTTTTTTTTAAAGAATGTTCAAAAGAAAGCTGTTCCTCAAAACATTAAAATCATGAAGATCTGCTAGTGTTTATTTTGCATTCCGATGCCTAATACTAAAGTTGAAAAGGTGATTGAGCTAATCAACATCCAGTGATCTATAGAAGAAAAGTACGTCCTCCAATCAGAGACACTGTTCTCAACATGTACAATACGAACAAAAATATGTCTTGCATGGAGTTCCACAAGTACTTTTGCGCTCTAAGGATTTACAACTGGACAAAAATGTGTGCAAAAATTGCGATACTAAATATAGTCAAGTACTACAGCCTTTGATTGGCTGACGTGTTTAGTAAAATACAGTGTCATCCTAAATCTTGTTTTTAAAGTTTACTTTGTCTTTTTTTTTTCGTGTCCTCCTTTGTAAGGCTTTGTCCTTCTTTTTGTCCTCCCATGGCTGTGTCTGGTAGCCCTATATCTGTGACCTTTGCTTGTGTCTGATAACCCTATATCTGTGACTTGTGATTGTGTCTGGTAACCCTATATCTGTGACCTGTGATTGTGTCTGGTACCCCTATATCTGTAGCCTTTGCTTGTGTCTGGTAACCTTATATCTGTGACATTTGCTTGTGTCCTGTAACCCTATATCTGTGACCTGTGCTTGTGTCTGGTAACCCTATATCTGTGACCTTGCTTGTGTCTGGTAACCCTATATCTGTGACCTGTGCTTGTGTCTGGTAACCTGGTGTCTGTACTTTTAGTAAATTACACATGTTTACGAATGTGTAAACCTTTAGGTGACTCCAGACACTTTTGTTGGTCACTGAAGTTTACATCATCAGAGTCATTGATCGCTGGATTAAAAAAAAAAAAATCTACATGTAACAACAAAACTTAATGTTAATCATCAGATAAGATGCCATAAGTTGAATAGAGCACTATACAGACTGAATTGTTTCGTTTTTAAAACCAGGATTAAGTTCTTAGTTGTATGCTCATTAGATGGAATTACATTCTAACTCAACATTTTCTGACTCAACATTGTTTTTGCGACATCTGCTACACGAATAAAACCCGAGAGTAACGAGGGTGTATAATATTACAGAAGAGAGTTTTTTTTAAGGTCTAACATTACCACAGGATCTTATACCTTGAGTTAGTTGAGCTCAAGTTCTTTGAAGTTTTTAGAATTTGCTTTTCAGTTTGTTGCAGTGTCTGTTTGTGTGTGTGTGCGTGTATTGCGGTCAGAATGTATTCTCTATGCTTATATTCCATGTATGGCAGGAAACCTTGTCTTGTTCATTTACTTTGTTTTCTTTTTATTTGGGCTAATGTGTTTATATGTAATATTTCTTTCAAACAAGGACACAAAACCTATGAACACTTTATGTCATTGATAAAGCTGAGCTATCAATACACTCATGTCAAACTCAATTTCCATTTGTTTGGAACAATAAAATTATCTTATCTTATCTTATAAAGATTTCAACAATAATGTCATTGATCTCATCTTATCTTATATATTACAGTCGTTTCTTAAAAAAGTCGATAATTACGTCATTACACATTTCATGTGTCAATCTAGTCATGCATGTAAATCAATGACTTAACCCCTGCCAAGTTGTTGATTTTCCTGGCTGATTCAAGCAACTCATGTCAGTGATAAAGTAAAATAGCAACACACTTATGTCATTGAAAATAAAACTATCAATAATCATGCCATGTCATGTCACTTTAATACACACATATATAAAATAAACTGACACAAACAAAACCAAAAACAACTTTAATAAATCCGTACTAAATTTGACCGCATCTTTTTAAACAATCAAAAATGTCTTGACTCAATGTAGTAAGGTTTCCCCTTTCAGACCTCGCGATCTATGGTGCAGATGATGTTATGATCATCGGTTAACCAGGGTGTCATGTAGCCAGCATAACGACCAACCGCCTTTACCTTTCCCCATCTAATGTTAGGTACTCATTAAAGCTTGGTGGAGTCACCCTAAAGATCCCGAAATTAAAAATCCCATTCTTCACCAGGATTCGAACCCAGGACTTTCGGTTCGGAAGCCAAGCGCTTTACCCCAGAGTCAATGTCAGAGCTAGTTAGAATTAGAATCATTTAACATCAGCTGCATTCTAGAATGTCATTGAAATGATCATTCGATGGTCTCTGTCACATCACATCCTCTTTGAGTGTACACAGTTTCACAGCATTGTCACAGCCTCATGTGCCATTGTTATTTGTTCACCTTGTGTCAAGAAAGTGATCACACGAAGAAAGCCTCTAAGTAGAAAGAGGAAGGGAGAAATACTCAACTGGCAGTTAGTTGCTTGCAGTACTCGGGCAGTACATTTGTATTCAAGTTGCCTTTCATTACCTGCTGTGATGCGGATGTAATAGTACCTTGCTACGTTAGATTGTACTCCTTGTGTTTATGTAACTCGCGCACTAACTTGGATGTAATAGTACCTTGATACACTGGATTGTACTCCTTGTGTTTATGTAACTCGCACACTAACTTATATGTAATAGTACCTTGCTACATTGGATTGTACTCCTTGTGTTTATGTAACTCGCACACTAACTTATATGTAATAGTACCTTGCTACATTGGATTGTACTCCTTGTGTTTATGTAACTCGCACACTAACTTATATGTAATAGTACCTTGCTACACTGGATTGTACTCCTTGTGTTTATGTAACTCGCACACTAACTTATATGTAATAGTACCTTGCTACACTGGATTGTACTCCTTGTGTTTATGTAACTCGCACACTAACTTATATGTAATAGTACCTTGCTACATTGGATTGTACTCCTTGTGTTTATGTAACTCGCACACTAACTTATATGTAATAGTACCTTGCTACATTGGATTGTACTCCTTGTGTTTATGTAACTCGCACACTAACTTGGATGTAATTGTACCTTGCTACATTGGATTGTACTCCTTTTGTTTATGTAACTTGCACACTAACTTGGATGTAATAATTATGAAGGATATAATATTATTCTGTATCTAACCATCGATTTGTAGCTAGACGCTCGAAGGCAGGGCTGTATTTTATCGTGTACTATTTTGTTCGCTGAGATCAGACTTAAGTCTGTGTATCATAGTTCTATTTGTCCCCTACTAAATGTGTAGCGCAACTTCAGAGACATTCAGAAGCACGAACCCAGTAGAGAGACTACAGCAAATAAACATCGTGACCTTACAATTGGTAACCAGTATGGACCTGCCTTGACGTTACAAGCATGACTAACAGTTCGACACTCTGACTAACACAGTTCCACACTCTGACCGACACAGTTCCACAATGTGACTAACACAGTTACACACTCTGACCGACACAGTTCCACACTGTGACTAACACAGTTACACACTCTGACCGACACAGTTCCACACTGTGACTAACACAGTTCCACTCTGTGACTAATACAGTTCCACACCCTGACTAACACAGTTACACACTTTGACCGACGCAGTTCCACTCTGTGACTAACACAGTTCCACTCGCTGACTAACACAGTTCCACACTCTGACTAACACAGTTCCACACTGTGAGTAATACAGTTCCACACACTGACTAACACAGTTCCACACGCTGACTAACACAGTTACACACTGTGACTTACACAGTTCCACTCTGTGACTAACACAGTTCCACTCTGTGACTAACACGGTTCCACACGCTGACTAATACAGTTCCAAACGCTGACTAACACAGCTACACACTGTGACTAATACAATTCCACACGCTGACTAATACAGTTCCAAACTCTGACTAACACAGTTCCACACGCTGACTAACACAGTTCCACACTCTGACTAACACAGTTCCACACTGTGAATAACACAGTTCCACACGCTGACTAATACAGTTCCACACTCTGACTAATAGTTCCATTCTCTGACTAATGCAGTTCCACACTCTGACTAAAAGAGTTCCACACACTGACTAACACAGTTCCACACTGTGACTAACACAGTTAAACACGCTGACTAATACAGTTACACACGCTGACTAACACAGTTCCACATTCTGACTAACACAGTTCCACACTGTGACTAACACAGTTCCACACGCTGACTAATACAGTTCCACACGCTGACTAATACAGTTCCACACACTGACTAACACAGTTCCACACTCTGACTAACACAGTTCCACTCGCTGACTAACACAGATCCACACTGTGACTAACACAGTTCCACACTGTGACTAACACAGTTCCACACGCTGACTAACACAGTTCCACACTGTGACTAACACAGTTCCACACTCTGACTAACACAGTTCCACACGCTGACTAATACAGTTCCACACGCTGACTAACACAGTTCCACACTCTGACTAACACAGTTCCACACGCTGACTAATACAGTTCCACACGCTGACTAACACAGTTCCACACTGTGACTAACACAGTTCCACACTCTGACTAACACAGTTCCACACAGTGACCAACACAGTTTCACACTGTGACTAACACAGTTTCACACTGTGAATAACACAGTTCCACACTGTGACTAACACAGTTCCACACTGTGACTAACACAGTTCCACACGCTGACTAACACAGTTCCACACTCTAACTAACACAGTTCCACACGCTGACTAAAACAGTTCCACACGCTGACTAACACAGTTCCACACAGCTGACTAACACAGTTTCACACTGTATATAACACAGTTTCACACGCTGACTAACACAGTTCCATGTAATGACCAACGCTATTTATTAATATGACTATCGCGGTTCCCCAACAGATTGAAACTACCTTGTAGAGATATCACTAAATGTATAGTGTCCGTTGAAACATTGACACTAAATGTATAGTGTCCGTTGAAACATTGACACTAAATGTATAGTGTCCTTTGAAACATTGACACTAAATGTATAGTGTCCTTTGAAACATTGACACTAAATGTATAGTGTCCGTTGAAACATTGACACTAAATGTATAGTGTCCGTTTAAACATTGACACTAAATGTATAGTGTCCGTTGAAACATTGACACTAAATGTATAGTGTCCGTTGAAACATTGACACTAAATGTATAGTGTCCGTTGAAACATTGACTCTGACATATATCTAGAACCATCCACTCAGCTTATTTTGCTCACATTGTAGTTCTCTGCATTGGTAAAGGAAAACAAAGAGAATTATTTTATTAAGTTTCAAGGAACGAACATAATTTTTATTGATCCAACATTTGATAGGATTGCTCTAATCCTCGTGGCGTGGTCTCACGGTTCATGTATTCACATCTGCAAGCTCTTAAATAGTTTACAAATCAGCCATACACGCGTGAACACGGCCTATGCAATTAGAAACACCGGACGTTTATTGCCTGCAAGATTTGTTGAAACATTATTTCTAAAGTATCTAGAATGAAACGTTTAGGAATGTTAGTGATTTTGGTTCTCTTGTTCTGCGCAGAGTTTCAAATGATTCATGCTTTCCCTGGTGGTAAGAAAGATGTGTCCGGAGAAACGAACGAGGACAGTCACGAGGTCTCCCTGGAGGACAGTCACGAGGTATGTTTCACATACATACGTAGTCTAAGTCCAGAAATAAAATTGTGTGCTCTAGATATTTTATAATTTTTTTCTTCGTAAATTATTATTATTATATTATATATAATTATTATGGTGTCACAGACCAGAATACATTTTGAAATACTGAAAAACTCTTTGTGCAAAACCACAAAGAACTAATAAATCATTGTATAGTCTGAAACAAAAGAAATCATATATCAACTTCTGTACTTCTTTAATTTGCCACTAGTTCTGTCCCCTCTGGATTTCCTCATTAAATGTTGACTCGTCAGTTACATATTATATACACATTTTCTTTTCTGCTACACAATCTTTTGAGGTTTTTCAGCTTTAATTCTTTGACAGGAAAGTGCCCAAAAAGATACTTCTAGAAACAAAAGATTTTTTGAAGAAATATCTTCAGAAAAGTCTTCTGAAGAATCCTCAGAAACATTTCGAGAACCAACAACGATAGGTTGTAGCGTAAGTAGATTTTAAACGCACCTTTTTAAAAATATTATATTTATGACAGGTTTTGGCGTGTGTTTGGCTTGTTTAATGTCTAGGGGATGATTATTTTTGAAGCTATCACACACCGACCTATCAGCATATAAATCGGGAGCAGGCACGCAACGAGACAAGCAATGAAAGAGAGATACAAAGTGAAAAATTGAAGAATATTTATTTACATAAATATTTACCTAGAAGAATAAAAAGGTGGAGGGTTTGCATCGATCTCTAATCAGTACTATATTTAATCATCACTCTTGCACTTAATAAGAGAGTATGTCACTTTGTCTTCTGAACTTAGCTGATTGTCCTGCTTGGGTCGCAGCTGGCTGTACCTAGCTTGAGGTTCTGCAGCTGGAGGTGACGCTCTAGCGGGTAGAGGGACGCCGGTAATACAGTTCTTGTGGAGTCTCAATCCAAAGTTCTTATATCTGTAGTGGGCACAGTAGGGCGGGGGGCCGGCTACCGTGGGCACAAGGTTACTGCGGGCAGAGCTGATCTGTCGTGGCAGTGTAAGTAGCAGAATAAGTCCAGTGAGTTGCGGAGATTTGGCGGAGCTATGACGTCTCGCACAGACACTGGGTCTATATGGACCTCGTACCTAATAAGTAGACAGGTGGGCTGTCGAATAGGCAGGCGAGTAGAACCGATAGCTCCAGGTAGTAGATCGCAGTGTTGAATAACACCAAATAAAGTAGTTGATTGATGTGGAATAAGTAGGCAAGTAATCCGATAAATAGTTGAGTAAATCACAGTTGGCAGGAGATGATACTGAATAACAAATAGGCAGTTGACTAGGCAGACAATGCCAATAAATAGGCAGGTGATCCAAACAAATAGTTGAGATGATCCCAGTAGGCAGGAGATGATACTCAATAGCAAATAGGCAAGTGATCCGATAAATAGGCAAACACCTGAGGAAGGCTGCGGATAAATAAAGACAAGTTAGGACATGTCTCTCATGCATCTTATCGATGCCCTCGACTGAGGTGCGGTGCATTCGTCAGATTGGTAAGGTTGCTTTTGAGTACAATGGGGAGATGTTGACAAATGGGATTTGGAAAAATAGATGGCTGATAGTAGCAATATAAAAATGTACATGAAAGGGGAAATAATAATCTCAAAAAAAAACAACACAAGTGGAAACAGAAAAAAGGGGGGGGGGCGCTGGTCAGCGACCATGACGCTTTGTTTACACATGGCCGTCGGCCATAAACAAAGGAGCGAGCTCGAATGGGGAGAGTGTCCGTTCAAGGGGCGCAACTCTCGTCAAAGTAGAATGACTAAAGGGGAGATAATTCATATGTCTTTTCTAAGTGCAGTATTAGTGCACTAGTAAAATTATCAAGGCGGTCAACCGAGATAAAGGAAATAAAATAAGATGTACAAATATATACATGGTTGTATCAACGATCAATTGAGCAACGTAGCATTAATAGACTAATGCAATACATACATAGGACATGTTTATGTTTTCTACTTACGACAGTGAGAAATACACAATGCACTAATTAAATATAAATGAAATAATAAAATACACATGATAATATCCAGTGAGAAATATACACAGAGTAATTAAGTGGAACTGTGATTAAGTTCGGCTTACCACCAGGTATTCCTCTAAGAGTAAGAATAAATGAAATATTTCAGACTCGACTGTTCAGCGAGGATGAGAAATGAGAGAGAGTATCTGTCCCGCCTTAGTCTACCTTATAAAGGTCTGGAAGCGATGGGCGGAAACAGGAAATGGGATTGACCAAAGATTATCTCTCACGTGGGTAAAGTCCGACGAAAGTTGCGCATTGGAAGGGTTAAGAGGCGTGATGACACGAATACTCCCCTTGATCTAAGAGAGACGTGGGAGAGTGGGGGGAGGAAAGAAATACTGAAGCGTGTTTCATCCAAGGTGGCGTGAAAGTCGGACATCTGGCGCCTAAAACCAAAGTAAGTGACTGTTTGTCAAGAGGAGATAAACTAGAGTCGTGGCCTTGTTATCGCCAAGGTGGTGGACTATGTCTAGCGAGAGGAGGAAAAGGG
Organism: Biomphalaria sudanica; assembly: GCA_036873155.1. Lineage (NCBI taxonomy): Eukaryota > Metazoa > Mollusca > Gastropoda > Planorbidae > Biomphalaria > Biomphalaria sudanica. The sequence goes on along the minus strand of JAZGLO010006654.1, from coordinate 4,928,008 downwards.
TGGCGGTTGGTAGGGAAAGCTTTTGACTTGTCACAATATGAAAAAATAAAACAGAAAAATAATTTCTTAATGCCTTGCGAAGCTGAGATTAGTGAAGTAGAGACTAGTGAAGCTAAGATTAGCCACGTAAAAGCTAGTAAAGTTGAGATTAGTGAAATTGAAAATAGTGAAGCTGAGAGTAGTGAAATTAATATTAGCGAATTTGAGATTAATGAAGTTTAAATGTAGCATGGTAAAGAGCAGTGACTTTACAAGCGGTGAAATTACAAAGTCGTAAAGGTTAGAGTACTGGTTGTAAGACATAAACATGGCAATAGTGGTTATATAATTATGAGAGAGTAGTGGTTGTGGTTGTCACACATATCAAGATGAGATTAGTGGTTGTAAGACATATAATTATGAGAGTGGTGGTTGTAAGACATATCAAGATGAGAGTAGTGATAGCAAGACATATTCTTTGTTGTTGTACTAATTATAGGCTTTTTAGGAATATTTCATTGTGATTAGAACACAGACATATAGAATTAAAGATATGTTTTAATGTTGATAAATTATTGTCTAGCCTCTAAATATATCCATAAAGCTTAGAGAATTTCTTTTCATGAGTATTATTTAAAGATCAAAACGGAATTTATTGTCTTTGCATCTAGTGACATTTTAGACAGGACTTTTTTTGTTCAAGAGTTGAACTACTTAATTGATAACTATAGCAAAAGTCCGATGCTATCCAAGATATTAACTTAACATGGAATAATAAGTTACAAGACAGTGTGAGTAAATGAACTTTAGCAATTTATAGAGTTAGCGTCCTCCACATCCTATAAGCCCATGCAAGTGAGGGCTGGAGAGATAAGAGGTTTTATAAATTACTAATTGCCATCAAAATAAAATAGGCTAATAGGAAAAGGAAGTTTTTACCTTGAACTCTAATGTTTTGAATACAAACCAGTCTTCTGTCATTGCACCTCTCACCTTGACTTTCAGCGTAGGCTGCTGTGACAGTTCGGGCAATAAAGTTCCTCCTTTTTTCCTATGTCAGCAGTTATTTGGAGCAGAATATCAAATGACTCGTTCACGTTGTCCAGCTCTTTCTTTTGACGACTCTTTCTTCTTGCTGTAATTGAAGGATGACTTTTGACAGTGAGTCTTTAATTACGATATGACCGATCCAGCCCAGCTTTCGTGTCTTGAGGAGTTTCATTTTTTTCTTTTTTTTTTGCTTTTTTTTCTTTTCTGAGAGTGAACCATTTCATTTTTAAAATTATATTTGCTGCATATTTAAAAAAAAATTACATGGCTTCTTCATTAATAACTCAAGCTTCATTCAGAGATTTGCACATTAGTAAAAAAAAATTGCATCTAAGGTCACAATGGAAATAGTGTCAATGGACTTTTAAAAAATATTTTTTTCTATTTATTACCTAACTCATTGAATGGGACACTGAGTCAAATGTTGTTTAAAAAAAGAATTTTGATACGAACTTCGTTTTAGTTGTAAGTTTGAAAACTGTATTATTTTTTAGCGCGGAGTTTTGACACATCCTTATCTTACACCTGACAACAATCTAAATTATACTAAATAGAGGCCAAATCTAGATCTAGAGTTAATTGCATTAAACAATTTGAACACAATTGACATTTACAATTCATCAAGGTAATAGATTATCTTCTTACAGCTTAGGGGTGCAGATTTATTTATTATGTAAGCAGTAGTATCACATTAAGAAGTGAATCTGATGCAAACAGCATAAGTGCTGTAGGCCTACTAATCATGATCATAATATTGACCTAGCTGTAGATCTAGTAATTTTTACGAATTCTATTCTAGATCTAGATTCTATTTCTAGATCTAGTCTAGATTCTTTTCTAGATCTAGTCTGGATTCTAGATTTAGTTCTTGATCTAGATTCTAGATCTAGTCTAGATTCTATTGTAGATCTAGTCTGGATTCTAGATTTAGTTCTTGATCTAGAGTCTATTTAGTCTAGATCTAGACCTAGTCAAACAATGTAATATCTAATATCAATAAAAACGTATGGTCATATTTTGTCTAAGAAAATGGAAACAACAGGCATAGCACCATTAAAAAAAAGAAGACTTAACACATAATGATAATGAAACTAAAACTAACATCCTAAACAAATACTTTGCATCAGCATTCTCAGCCAGGAGACAAAGATATATTACCTAATTTGAACCAAGTAGACAACATAGGAGATATAAAAGTACTAAACTGAGAGACATTCAATATTGTACTTTTTATTTTTAAAAGTTGCAATAAAGAAAAAATTGCATCTTTTCGACTTGGGTGGTGGGTGTCAACCGGTGAGGCCAGCACCCACCCCATCCCCCATAGTGACGCCACTGGAATAACTATCTATACAATATTGAATACACTTTTACATGTAGATCTTTTAAACGCCAAGACCTAATATTCTAATATCATAATAATAAGGGTTGTCATCGAGTCCGAAAGTTAATGAGAAATGCAATATTTCCCGTGGATACGCAGACCCAGCTGTGACCTAAATATTTTGCCACAATCAGGGCAAGCATAACCATTTTCCTTTCGCCGCCTTCGTCTGTCTTCGGCAGTAAATTTTTTTGGTCTCAAATGTGCATCCCGAGGCCTTTGTGAATGACCTCCAGCTGTCTGTCTCGTTCTGAGGCCGCACGCAACCAGGTGCTCTTTTTTATGTCTGCTAAGGCAAGTTAGTGCCTAAGTTGGTCTTTAAAGCGTTTCCGTGGGGCAACTCTGTTAAACCAACCACGTTTTAGCTCAACTAAAAAGACGGCTTTTGGCATATGTTCGTCCCCCACACGGGATACGTGCCCTGCCCAGCGTAACTGTCGGACAATAAGAAGTCCCTCTATACTAGTCTATACTGTCAATACCGGCGTTCGCAAGGACATCGCTGTTTGCAGTGCTGTTTTGACACCGTATGTCCATGATGAAGCTCAAGCATCTTTGGTGAAAGCGTTCAAGTAGCCTTAGTTGCTTTCTGTATAATATGTATAATATCTGTATATCTCAGATCCATATAGAAGGATTAGAGAACCACTGCTTGGTAGACACTTTTTTGTAGGCAGGCGGAGCGAACTATTCCACCAAACTCTCGCCTGGAGGAGTCCAAAAGCACTACTGGCACTGGCCAGACGGTTATCAACTTCCTTAAAAGTGAGGTGTCATTCGGTACTATGATTTCTAGATATGTGAAGTGGTCTACCACGTTAAGGGGACTTTTATTTACGGTGATCTTTGGGGCTGAGAAGGTTTTATTGGGTCACTTCTGGAACATGACTTCTGTTTTCCCGAGATTTATAGATAAACAGAAAGAAGCGGCAGCTTATGCGAATTCATTGACCTCCATCTGGATATCATGCTCATTGTGGGCTAGCAGATCGCAATCGTCGGCATAGAGAAGCTCTATTATGATCATTTCTTTTGTTTTTGTATGAGATAGTAGACGTCGAAGATTAAACACATTGCCATCCAAATGAAACCTGATGTCGAGGCCTTCTTGCAATCGCTGCCTCATTTGACCCTGCATTACGCCAAAAAAGAAAGCGACTAGAGTAGGAGCAAGTACACAGCCCTGCTTCACGTCATTTTCTATTGGGAAGTGATCAGACAGGTCACCATTGTGTCTAATCTTACCTTTTTGTCCCACATGAAACTGCTTGAGAATGGATAGGAGCGTAGTTGGGCATCCGAGCCTGGCCAAAATCCTCCATAAACCATCGACCGTGTCGAAAGCATATAAATAGGTTTATATAGTATGCTAGACTTTGACAAATAGAGAAAACAACGGGATAAATATATTACATACAGATTTAATGGTGGCCTATTCAACCCGAGGCGGCTTAAAGCAAAATAAAAAACAAATGCAGCAGTAATCAGAGACTTGCTATTTGCTGACGCCTGTGTCCTAAATGCCTTCTCTGAAAATGATCTGCAACATCGTCAGTGACTTCTCAAGAGCATGCTCAGACTTTGGCCTTACATTAATACTAACAAGACCGAAGTCTTATATCTACCTGCTCCTGGGAAAGCCTACTCGGATCCAAGCATCACTATAAATAGACAGGATATAAACGCAGTTGACAAATTCACATAGCTTGGCAGCACACTCTCCAGAAACGGAAAAATCGATAGTGAAATCGACCTGCGTATCGCCAAGGTCAGTGCATCCTATGGCAGACTGTGTAAAAATGTCTGGAACAGACGTGGTATCACCTCAAACACAAAGCTAGGGGTCTATAGAGTCGTCATCCTCCCTACATTGCTCTATGCCTCAGAAACATGGACAGTGTACAGTAAACATGCGTCTGGACCTGATGGTATTCCAGCTAGATTACTCAAAGAACTAAGCAATGAGCTAGCCCCAGTGTTCAAAATACTCTTTCAAGCATCGCTTAACCAGGGCAGAGTACCAAAGGACTGGAAAGAAGCTAATGTCACCCCCCTATTTAAAAAAGGAGAAAAATCTGATCCAGGAAACTACAGACCAGTATCACTTACCAGCATCACATGTAAAATACTAGAACACATAATATGTAGCAATATCATAAACCACTTAGACAAACATAATGTCCTCACCCCATACCAACATGGCTTTAGGAAATATAGATCATGTGAAACACAACTAATAGGACTAATTGATGATTTTTCAAAAGGTTTAGATAATAGTGAACAAATAGATGCTATCTTACTAGATTTTTCCAAGGCTTTTGACAAAGTTCACCACCATAGTTTGCTTAAAAAATTAAAATATTTCGGCATTAACGGTCCACTGCATCAGTGGATTAAAGATTTTCTGATAGGAGAGAAAACAAACTGTAATAATAAATGGCTCTAAATCAACACCAATAACAGTAAACTCAGGTGTACCTCAAGGAACAGTCTTGGGTCCACTACTATTTTTAATTTACATAAATGATTTACCAAATTGCATTAGTTCAGGAACAAAAGTCAGATTATTTGCAGACGATTGCATAATATATAGAACAATAAAAACAAAAAAGAAGATGATTACGTCCTACGCGTCATGCATTTAGTCATGCATATTAACCAATGACTTAAATTCTTCCAAGTCACTGGTCTTTCTGGCTAGCTCAGGCAACCCATTCCATGCTCTAATAGCACTAGGGAAGAAGGAGTATTTGTACAAATTTGTCCTAGCATATGGGACGAGGAATGTGCCTTTATTTTTGTGTCTTTCAGAGTATTTTATTAAATTTTGTTTTTGTATTTGAAGATTATGGTTCAGTGTTTTATGTATAATTGCTACTTTACTTTTGAGTCTTCTGTCCTGAAGGCTTTCTAAATTTAGTGATTTTACTAATGGTGTTACCCTAGTCAAATGTGAATATTCGTTTGTTATGAATCTCACTGCTCTATTTTGTGTTTGTTCCAGTTTCTTAATGTTTTCTTGAGTTGAGGGGTCCCACACGGTGGATGCATATTCTATTATTGGCCTAACCAAGGTTAAATAACATTTTAGTTTTATGTTCTTATTTGATTTATAGAAATTTCTTTTAATAAACCCTAATGCTTTGTTGGATTTTTTTATAGTTTCATCAATATGTGGATTCCATGACAGTTTTTCATTTATTATAACACCTAGGTATTTTGAGTTTTTAGTCTGTGTTACTGGTTTGCCATGAATAAGATAAGTGGAATTAATTTGTTTTAGTTTTTTTGTTACTCTTAACAACTGACATTTTTCTGGGTGGAAAGACATGCTCCAATTTGATTCCCATTTCTGTAATTCATCTAATTCTCTTTGTAAAATATCTGTGTCTTGTTTTGTTTTTATTGTTCTATATATTATGCAATCGTCTGCAAATAATCTGACTTTTGTTCCTGAACTAATGCAATTTGGTAAATCATTTATGTAAATTAAAAATAGTAGTGGACCCAAGACTGTTCCTTGAGGTACACCTGAGTTTACTGTTATTGGTGTTGATTTAGAGCCATTTATTATTACAGTTTGTTCTCTCCCTATCAGAAAATCTTTAATCCACTGATGCAGTGGACCATTAGATGATCAGTTAACGCTACTCTACTTATTCCACAAGAGTTAGAAGAGTCTTATCAATAACGGCGTGTTATCCTGTTTGCTTTTATGTGAAAAATAACGCCAAATGATTTTCAAAATTGAATTACTTTAAATGATCAAAAGGAGACTATGGCTTGAATATATTTCTGGTCTATTGGTGAATTCGATGGGGGCCGCCTCTGAGATTGTGTGATAACACAAACTCTCTTTGTTATCTTGTTAGTTTTCTTTTCTTGGTATCTGATACCCACCAATTTCAGTATCATTTACTCTCAAAGGTTTGAATTTTTCTTTCAGCTTCAGCGTTCTGGTCGAACATTCACAAACATATTGGAGTAGATAGACCACTTACTACTAAAAGAATACAGCCATAACATTCTATTTTAGGCTTTGTAAAGGGATCTATTTTATATTAAAACAATGTACTCACATTTTGTTAGTTCTAATAGTAGAAAAGTAAACATGAGTTTGTCACAGGGACAGACCACAAGACCGTTTTAAACGAAACTCCAAAGGAGGCTATTCATGAATAATTGCATGTTCTACACAATGCTATGCTATTTATGGTCCTTAAAAAAAACATGCATCGTCGGGAGGCGCTCTACTAACATACGACCAACTTAAGTTGTGACTTTCTTTCGCAGGAGAAACCTGACATCTACACAGGACCTTGTGCTTATTGTGAATGCAATGGTTATAATTGGGAGTGTTTCATGGGAGATTGTGGGGAGGTGCAATGTGTGGATGGCTATAGACCTAAAGGAGAATGTTGTTTTGAATGTCCTAATGGTAAGTTGTCTCTCTCTCTCTCTCTCTCTCACACACACACACACATATATCCACACATACATACATACATAACTATACACACACGCACACGTATATACATCCTATATAAATGAATACATTGATCACTGTGGCTCAGTTTCTGTGCATGCTTGCAAACACAATAGTTGAACTCATTAATAGCGAATCAGCTAAAAGGGTATCTCTTTAATATCAGTCACACAACTCTAGATCAAGTGTCTGCAGTCCTATCAGTTACACATCTCTAGATCAAGTGTCTGCAGTCATATCAGTCACACAACTCTAGATCAAGTGTCTGCAGTCATATCAGTAACACTAGACTCTAGATCAAGTGTTTACAGTCCTATCAGTTACACAACTCTAGATCAAGTGTTTGCAGTCCTATCAGTTACACATCTCTATATCAAGTGTCTGCAGTCATATCAGTAACACAACACTAGACTCTAGATCAAGTGTTTGCAGTCCTATCAGTCACACATCTCTATATCAAGTGTCTGCAGTCATATCAGTCACACAGCTCTAGACTCTAGATCAAGTGTTTGCAGTCCTATCAGTTACACATCTCTAGATCAAGTGTCTGCAGTAATATCAGGCACACAACTCTAGATCAAGTGTCTGCAGTCATGTCAATAACACAACTCTAGACTCTAGATCAAGTGTTTACAGTCCTATCAGTTACACAACTCTAGATCAAGTGTTTGCAGTTCTATCAGTTACACATCTCTATATCAAGTGTCTGCAGTCGTATCAGTAACACAACTCTAGACTCTAGATCAAGTGTCTGCAGTCAGATCAGTTACACAACTCTAGATCAAGTGTCTGCAGTCATATCAGTTACACAAATCTAGATCAAGTGTCTGCAGTCATATCAGTAACACAACTCTAGACTCTAGATCAAGTGTTTGCAGTCATATCAGTCACACAACTCTAGATCAAGTGTCTGCAGTCATATCAGTCACACAGTTCTTGGATCAAGTGCCTGCAGTCATATCAGTCACACAACTCTAGATCATGTGTCTGCAGTCCTATCAGTCACATAACTCTAGACTCTGGATCAAGTGTTTGCAGTCATAACAGTCACACAACTCTAGATCAAGTGTCTACAGTCATATCAGTCACACAACTCTATATCAAGTGTCTGCAGTCATATCAGTCACAAACTCTAGATCAAGTGTTTTCAGTCCTATCAGTTACACATCTCTATATCAAGTGTTTGCAGTCATATCAGTCACACAACTCTAGACTCTAGATCAAGTGTTTACAGTCCTATCAGTTACACATCTCTATATCAAGTGTTTGCAGTCATATCAGTCATACAACTCTAGATCATGTGTCTGCAGTCATATCAGTCACACAACTCTAGATCATGTGTCTGCAGTCATTTCAGTCACAAACTCTAGATCATGTGTCTGCAGTCATATCAGCCACACAACTCTATATCAAGTGTCTGAAGTCATATCAGTCCAACAACTCTTGATCATGTGTCTGCAGTCATATCAGTCACACAACTCTTAGATCAAGTGTTTGCAGTCATATCAGTCCAACAACTCTTGATCATGTGTCTGCAGTCATATCAGTCACACAACTCTTAGATCAAGTGTTTGCAGTCATATCAGTCCCTCAACTCTTAGATCAAGTGTTTGCAGTCATATCAGTCCAACAACTCTTGATCATGTGTCTGCAGTCATATCAGTCACACAACTCTTAGATCAAGTGTTTGCAGTCATATCAGTCCAACAACTCTTGATCATGTGTCTGCAGTCATATCAGTCACACAACTCTTAGATCAAGTGTTTGCAGTCATATCTGTCCAACAACTCTTGATCATGTGTCTGCAGTCATATCAGTCACAAAACTCTTAGATCAAGTGTTTGCAGTCATATCAGTCCAACAACTCTTGATCATGTGTCTGCAGTCATATCAGTCACACAACTCTTAGATCAAGTGTTTGCAGTCATATAAGTCCCACAACTCTTAGATCAAGTGTTTGCAGTCATATCAGTCCAACAACTCTTGATCATGTGTCTGCAGTCATATCAGTCACACAACTCTTAGATCAAGTGTTTGCAGTCATATCAGTCCAACAACTCTTGATCATGTGTCTGCAGTCATATCAGTCACACAACTCTTAGATCAAGTGTTTGCAGTCATATCTGTCCAACAACTCTTGATTATGTGTCTGCAGTCATATGAGTCACACAACTCTTAGATCAAGTGTTTGCAGTCATATCAGTCCAACAACTCTTGATCATGTGTCTGCAGTCATATCAGTCACACAACTCTTAGATCAAGTGTTTGCAGTCATATCAGTCCCACAACTCTTGATCATGTGTCTGCAGTCATATCAGTCACACAACTCTTAGATCAAGTGTTTGCAGTCTTATTCTATTGATATCACGTTGCTCCTTCTTCTCGCCATGCTTCTATTCATAATAACATATCTTAGCGAAGCAAGGTTCTACAGCCTGTTCAATACAATAACATATCTTAGCGAAGCAAGGTTCTACAGCCTGCTAAATACAATAACATATCTTAGCGAAGCAAGGTTCTACAGCCTGTTCAATACAATAACATATCTTAGCGAAGCAAGGTTCTACAGCCTGTTCAATACAATAACATATCTTAGCGAAGCAAGGTTCTACAGCCTGTTCAATACAATAACATATCTTAGCGAAGCAAGGTTCTACAGCCTGTTCAATACAATAACATATCTTAGCAAAGCAAGGTTCTACAGCCTGTTCAATACAATAACATATCTTAGCGAAGCAAGGTTCTACAGCCTGTTCAATACAATAACATATCTTAGCGAAGCAAGGTTCTACAGCCTGTTCAATACAATAACATATCTTAGCGAAGCAAGGTTCTACAGCCTGTTCAATACAATAACATATCTTAGCGAAGCAAGGTTCTACAGCCTGTTCAATACAATAACATATCTTAGCGAAGCAAGGTTCTACAGCCTGTTCAATACAATAACATATCTTATAGCTGGGGTTCTATGTTGACAAATCATGCATTTTTGTGCTACAAACACCAAACCTGGCACAGATGTTCAGTTTTTTATGCTGAATAAAATGTGATACAGGGCCACAGCAAAATTTTAATCAGTTTCTACTTATAGTAACATTTATAGTAACATTAAAAATGGCCGCTTAAAGAAATTCAAGTAAAGTGACAAACTGATAATTTTTAAGCTGCAAACACCACACCTGGCACACATGTTCAATGTATAATGCAAAACAAAATGTGATACAGAAAATGCACAAGTTTGTTAAATTTTTTTATTTTTAGTAACATAAAAATGGCCACAAAGGTAAATTTTGAGTATGATGATAAATTGACCCTACATTTTTGAATCTGGTTCAATTAGTTCAATTAGTGTTAAATGCTTGAACTGGATGTTGTACTGGAAAGTCGGCTCCATAGACACAGCTGCATAAAGCAGTGCATTTTAATCCGGCCTTGTTGCACTTACAACGCTTGGATCTGCATTCTTTTTTACAAGCACATTTCAACAGTTCACGACAAGTCAAAGATGCTTGTGGCAAAACAGTCCAAAAAGGCTGCCATTGTCTGTCCATAAACTGCCAACCCCAGTCACTTGGATCTGGAAGCACTGGTTGTCGTTCATGTGCCTGGCTCCAAATATGGCCTCCTTGGTAAATTGCCCGTTTGCAGTGCTGAAACAAGGCCTCACTCGTTGGAGGAATGTTTTCAATTTGGCGGCCAGTCTTTGTAAACATGTATTTCCTGGCACTATTGACATCATGGCAGTTGCTACCTCTGTCATACAAAAGCGTCAAAAAACGCTCCAGAACTGACATGTCATTAGCTGTTAGTTCAAATAGAGCACAACACAGTTTTTGAAATGTGTCTGTAACATGGTCGCATTTGCTCCAGACCTCCCAAGCTGTCTTCTTGCCGATACCATTAAAACAGCTGACGGTGTCACAACCTGTAAAACTGTGAAACAAAGGCAGACATTGGGCTTTGGCAACACCTAAAACTTTGCTTATGTCACGAGCTGCAATGTATCGGAAGTCTTTTCCTGCACCCATGGCAATCCATAATTGCAGGTGAGGGTGGCGAGTCATGGCAGCAACAGAAAGAACCACAACATCTGTGTCGACAGTGCGAATCAGAATCCTGCGGCAATGTTCAGCTGCATGGGCCAGGTGAAGCATCATCCGTGTGTCTGCTTCCTCGTGATTACATGGTGAAAGATTCGTGTGGTCAATGGGTTTATTAGAGATTACATCTGGACCTTGAGTGGTAACAATAAGTTTCTCTGATTGTACTGTAAGAAGATATTGTGCTAGGAATGCAAACAACTGGGTCTTGTTCGCATCCACCCGCAAGAAACTTCCCCACTGCGATGGTAATACGGTTTCTGGCGTCACACGCTTTCTCTTCTCTAGTCCTCGTCGCTCTCTTGTGAAAGCTTTTAAGCTGTCACTTCGATAACAGTCCCAAACTACATCTAGACGATGGGAGACATTTTGCAGGGTCTGCATCACATAGGGGATAAACACCTGGTTTGCGTAGTCAGCAAATGTTTTTGCAGATCCTGGCCTCAACATATCGACAACAGCCGCTCCATCAAGGATGGTCATGTCAGTGACTGTTGGCACTGCTGATGAAGTTTGGAGAGGTTCCAAACACTCCAGCAACCCCGACTTGTTTGACAGTCTCATTCGTCCATCACAGGACAGTGATGGAGGAGCCGACTTGGTCATGTCAACAAGTCTTTCTTGCATAAATTTGTTGTATTGAGCTACACCAGTCTTGTGTATATTACTCAAGGTCTTGTGTACAGCAGCATCAACAATGTTGTTATCATGAAGAGTGACTAACTCTGCGCTTTTTTCTAATTTGATCAGATCTCTGATCTGTGCAGTCTACTTTAGGCTGAGCCTTCCTGTATAGGCTAGTGAGACAGGCAGGATGGTATTTCAGTTCTTGGGCAATCACATCACCTCGACTTAATTTTGCCAAAAGGTGGCTTTCTTGAAGAATCAGAGCACAGTTCCTAATCCTTTCATCCACCTTAAAAGTAGAAGCATGTCTAAGATCCTTTGCTGGTGCTTTCTTATCACACAAAAAACAACTGAGATCCTTATCAACTACTTCATCTCCAGATGATCTCTGTTCCCTGCGAGTAACTTTTTTAGCAGGTACACTTTCCTCACCTGGGTCGCAAGATGCAAGTTTTCTCTTCAGTTTTGTTGTATTATATTTTAAACGACATGACATATGAAATGAAGCTTTTTTTTTCATGAATGTTTCCTCAACACCATCTCCATCATCCAGTCTAGTTAAAATGTCAGGTGACAGTGCACCACATTCACCAAACTTAGTCAGATTTTTAGCCAAAGTCACATATGTAGATCCTTGATTTGTTTGTCTGGCATTTGCGGGACACTGTAATTTTTCTTTGGTATTTTTCTGACAAAGGGCACACATATCCCATTTAGTGGGTTGAAAACTAGCAGCATCTTGGTTTTCATGGCTTACATTATGATTGTCCATGGCTGAATAAAAAGTGGCTGCACAATCTAAAAGAAAGAGAAAAATCAATGTTTAATTTGTTGAATACTGATCCAATACAAAGTTCTTAATAAAATCTTTACCTTATTTAACTAAGTTATTAACTATGTTTAACTACGTTCAGTAACCGAGTTTCTACAAACTGGAACAGTTTGCCTACCAATGTAAAACGAGCACCCTCAATTATAAACATTTTCAAAAATCTCATAGACAGCAATCCAAAATGTATACTGCAGTTTAGATGCTATGACGAATGATAATGAAATAGGAAAATTTAATGCATCCAAACACCTAAAAGGCCTAACAGCCTGCACATCAACAAGCTCCTATTACTACTACTACTACTACTACTATTAAAATATTATGATTATCACAACCAGTTTGTTGGTTTTTTTTAATGTGATTACTGATCCAATATTATAAATTATCTGCATCCTATATTATATTTTATTATTTTATTATTATCTAAGAAAAATGAATGAAAGCACTTTTGCATCAAATTTAAAGCTACTTACCCAAATCAATGAATCTTTGCCTTTTCTGAGTTTCCAAAGACACTTTTGACTTTCTGTTTGTGTTCGCGTTCGGCTGTCTTGCGATTCAGTTTGTGCCGCACAGTACTCTCGCACTGAAGGCTTTATTTTAATTCTAAAAGTATGCGTACTCGGTAACCAATAAAATAATCAAATAGGACAAATTATTTAGTTAATTTTGGTATAAAAAAAGGAATTTTTTTCTATATGTTTACTGCTTCAAAACAAGGAGTTGCAAATAAATAAATTCCTACGCGTCTGCAAATAGTCCCTACGCGTCTGCAAATAGTCCCTACGCTTTATGATAACATTACGTTAAAAAAAACAAAGATTTGGTTTGGCTCTGTTTCTAAATTTAAAATATTATTATTTGTGAACACATTTTAACTCATGTCATGTTTGTAGCATGATGATGCACGATCTATGCTTATCAATGCAACATAGAACCCCAACTATTAGCGAAGCAAGGTTCTACAGCCTGTTCAATACAATAACATATCTTAGCGAAGCAAGGTTCTACAGCCTGTTCAATACAATAACATATCTTAGCGAAGCAAGGTTCTACAGCCTGTTCAATACAATAACATATCTTAGCGAAGCAAGGTTCTACAGCCTATTCAATACAATAACATATCTTAGCGAAGCAAGGTTCTACAGCCTGTTCAATACAATAACATATCTTAGCGAAGCAAGGTTCTACAGCCTGTTCAATACAATAACATATCTTAGCGAAGCAAGGTTCTACAGCCTGTTCAATACAATAACATATCTTAGCGAAGCAAGGTTCTACAGCCTGTTCAATACAATAACATATCTTAGCCAAGCAAGGTTCTACAGCCTGTTCAATACAATAACATATCTTAGCGAAGCAAGGTTCTACAGCCTGTTCAATACAATAACATATCTTAGCGAAGCAAGGTTCTACAGCCTGTTTAATACAATAACATATCTTAGCGAAGCAAGGTTCTACAGCCTGTTCAATACAATAACATATCTTAGCGAAGCAAGGTTCTACAGCCTGTTCAATACAATAACATATCTTAGCGAAGCAAGGTTCTACAGCCTGTTCAATACAATAACATATCTTAGCGAAGCAAGGTTCTACAGCCTATTCAATACAATAACATATCTTAGCGAAGCAAGGTTCTACAGCCTGTTCAATACAATAACATATCTTAGCGAAGCAAGGTTCTACAGCCTGTTCAAGGTTCTACAGCCTGTTCAAGGTTCTACAGCCTGTTTAAGGTTCTACAGCCTGTTCAAGGTTCTACAGCCTGTTCAAGGCTCTACAGCCTGTTCAAGGTTCTACAGCCTGTTCAAGGTTCTACAGCCTGTTCAAGGCTCTACAGCCTGTTCAAGGTTCTACAGCCTGTTCAAGGTTCTACAGCCTGTTCAATACAAAAGTAGACGCTGCCTAAGAAGACATTCATTTTTATCTATCGAAAACTGTCCCGAGAGTTCCAGATCTGGTGAAACAGAGACAAGCTCAACTTAACGAGTTTAGGTAGAGAAATCACACAATTTGTATACGAATTCTTTTATGTTAATATATACTAAATTTTTCTGTTTTAACCTATTTTTTTTTAGATTATGTCGCCCCTTCCTCTAGTATGTAGGCCGATTATGTGGGGTGGGGAGATGATTGCCCGCCCTCCTCCCCGACCCTAAACTTTCGAGTTGGGGGGGGGTACAATTTTTTTTGGAGAAGTCACAATTTGTTAACATTATTAGTTACATAAAAAAAACGTATTGATATTTTAACCAATCTTTATATTGTGTTGTTCCCATTTCTGGTATGTTTGCCGATTCAGTGGGGGGGGGGGATGGATAGCGCGGTCAAAATTTTATTATAGAAATCATAGTTTGTGAACAAACTACTAGAATATCTGTCTAATTTGTATATTCTATCGACCCCCTCTGGTATCTTGGCCTATTCAGTGGGGTGGGAAAAGTCGATTGCTTCTACTGCCCTCCCATTGTAGCCCTTTGAGTGGGGGACAATTGAAAAGCACAACTAGTGTCGGAACAAAATTACTTGAATATCTCTATAATATAAGCTACTAATTGATATTTGAACCCATTTGTATATTCTGTCCCACCACGCTCTATTCTCAAAGTAAGCCACTAGTAAATATAAAATGAAAAGGAGTTGTGCCAGGTGGGAGGGGCGATAGATGTAATGCCCCTCCTCCCTGGACAGACCAATACTTTTTCTTTTGTATTTTAGCTAAGAAATTACATTAAAAAATAACTATATATATATACTATACATGAAATTCTTAGATTGAGTCGCCTCACAGGCATAGTTGCTTAAGTGTATGAACGAAAATGATTTTACAGTTTAGGGTCAACGCATAGTGGGGAATTGTAATAAAAGTGGCCCAGGACTATAAAGGTTGAGAACGCTGATCTATTTCGGCAGTTCATTTGATAACAAAACATCTCAATATTTTCTATAACAATTATCTGATGCCATTTTTTTTTTCGCTAGGTCCAAACTGTTTGTATAAGGACCGAATAATCTCAGTGGGTGAGTCATTTTTTAATGACGATGGCGAGTCTTGCACTTGTCAGGAGACTGACATTTGGACTGGCCCTCCAGAAGTACAGTGTGCATAAGTTGAGGACGAATCTAGATACCTAAAGGCTAAAGACATCACTGACTCTCTCACTCTTTTTCTAACTTCTACAGATGTTTTTTTCTTTACCATATCCTTGGAATTACTTAAATGTGTTAACATGCTTTAAATACTATAAACTGTCATTTAGATCAACTTTAATGTGATTTATAATTATATGATTTAGTTCATTGGTGATGTCTCTACAACTTTCACATTTAAATAGTAAACTTTGTTTCCCTGTACTTAGGTACATACAATTCTCTAATTCCTAATGAGTAACTTCTTATAGTCAACTACAATCAAGAGTTGTTTTTTTGGGGGGGGGGGGTTTAGAAATAAAAACACAAAAACTTTTGCTCCTTTCTCTTATTTCTTTTTTTGTTAATTTAAATCGAACAAAAAGAGCAGTAATACATTCATAGAATGGCTTTTTAAAAAAAAATTCATAGAAGGCTTTAAAAAATACATTCAAAGAATGACTTTAACAAATACATTCAGAGAATGGCTTTTTAAAAAATACATTCAAAGTATGGCTTTTATTAATACATTCAAGGTATGGCTTTCATCAATACATTCAAAGAATAGCCATCTTATCAACACAGTACACCCAAGCATCTAGGTTCTTATGAAGACAGTTCGCCCAAGCATCTAGGTTCTTATCAACACAGTACACCAAAGCATCTAGGTTCTTATGAAGACAGTTCGCCCAAGCATCTAGGTTCTTATCAACACAGTACACCCAAGCATCTAGGTTCTTAGAAAGACAATACACCCAAGCATCTAGGTTCTTATCAACACAGTACACCCAAGCATCTAGGTTCTTATGAAGACAGTTCATCCAAGCATCTAGGTTCTTATCAACACATTACACCCAAGCATCTAGGTTCTTATGAAGACAGTACACCCAAGCATCTAGGTTCTTTTCAAGACAGTGCACCCAAGCATCTAGGTTCTTATCAATACAGTACACCCAAGCATCTAGGTTCTTATCAACACAGTACACCCAAGCATCTAGGTTCTTATCAACACAGTACACCCAAGCATCTAGGTTCTTATGAAGACAGTACACCCAAGCATCTAGGTTCTTTTCAAGACAGTGCACCCAAGCATCTAGGTTCTTATCAATACAGTACACCCAAGCATCTAGGTTCTTATCAACACAGTACACCCAAGCATCTAGGTTCTTATGAAGACAGTACACCCAAGCATCTAGGTTCTTTTCAAGACAGTGCACCCAAGCATCTAGGTTCTTATCAATACAGTACACCCAGCATCTAGGTTCTTATCAAGACAGTACACCAAAACATCTAGGTTCTTATCAAGACAGTACACCTAAACATCTAGGTTCTTATCAAGACATTACACCAAAACATCTAGGTTTCTTATCAAGACAGTACACCCAAACATCTAGGTTCTTATCAAGACAGTACACCTAATCATCTAGGTTCTTATCAAGACATTACACCAAAACATCTAGGTTTCTTATCAAGACAGTACACCCAAACATCTAGGTTCTTATCAAGACAGTACACCCAAGCATCTAGGTTCTTATCAAGACAGTACACCTTAACATCTAGGTTCTTATCAAGACAGTACACCCAAGCATCTAGGTTCTTATCAAGACAGTACACCCAAGCATCTAGGTTCTTATCAAGACAGTACACCCAAACATCTAGGTTCTTATCAAGACAGTACACCCAAGCATCTAGGTTCTTATCAAGACAGTACACCCAAACATCTAGGTTCTTATCAAGACAGTACACCAAAACATCTAGGTTTCTTATCAAGACAGTACACCCAAACATCTAGGTTCTTATCAAGACAGTACACCCAAGCATCTAGGTTCTTATCTCAAAAGTTGAAAGCACAGATTCTCTTTTTATCACGAACTGCCAGCTTCCTTATGTCGATGTAGTGCGGAGTTTTCTTCGACTTAACACTATCTTTCGACCCACACATAAATCAGCTCTGCAAGGCTCTTTATCTGCAGCTGCGTAGATTAGGCCAGATCCGACCATATTTAACAACGGAGTCAACAAAAACGCTAGCTGTGGCATTCATACTCTCCCGCCTTGACTACTGAAACGCCGTGCTAGCAGGTATACCTGATGACAAAGTAGACAAACTGCAACGTATACAGAACAACGCCGCACGTACAGTACTTTGAAAAAAAATACAAGATTCTGTGCACGCTCCATTGGCTTCCCGTGAAAGCGAGAATCGATTACAAGGTCGCCACACTTTGTCATCAGTGTTTATATAACAAAGAGATGCCCTTGTACCTTAGAGAACTGATTACTCCGTATGTCCCCCAGAGAGCCCTGCGCTCAATGGACTCAACAATTTTAGTGGTGCCACGTTTCTCCCTCAAAAGCTACGGTCTGCGGGCTTTTTCAGTGCACGGACCAAAGGTTTGGAACTCACTCCCCATTGATCTCAGACAGACAACATGCTATACCACTTTTAAAAAGAACATTAAGACCTACTTGTTTAAAACTTTTTTAGATCAGTTTTTTATTTCATCAGTGTTTATATAACAAAGAGATGCCCTTGTACCTTAGAGAACTGATTACTCCGTATGTCCCCCAGAGAGCCCTGCGCTCAATGGACTCAACAATTTTAGTGGTGCCACGTTTCTCCCTCAAAAGCTACGGTCTGCGGGCTTTTTCAGTGCACGGACCAAAGGTTTGGAACTCACTCCCCATTGATCTCAGACAGACAACATGCTATACCACTTTTAAAAAGAACATTAAGACCTACTTGTTTAAAACTTTTTTAGATCAGTTTTTTATTTCTATTGTCGTGTTTGTGTTTGTAATGTTATTACAGCGCCTTGAGTCTACATTTTGTTTGTTAACAGCGCTTTATAAATACAACTATTATTATTATCAATATCAAGACAGTACACCCAAGCATTTTGGTTTCTTTCATATTACTGTAGAAATGACATGAGCTACAACTAACACATACATTGTTACAGTTATCAAAACTTTCCTATTTGATACGTCAGATTATGGTCAGATACATTTAAAAAAAAACACTTAAATTGCTTTATGGATTTGTCAAAAAAATATAAATCTCTAGTAATAATGTGTTTTGTATTTTCATATTGAACACTGACACCATCTTTGAAACAACCGACATAAGCTGAGCAAATAATCAAAGCCAAAGCCCAAATTGTCATGCATTCACATGTCTACTTATAATATACAAAGCGATCAATAGAGAACAGATGGTGTAAAGCTCCTCTGTCGACGGATAACGAGGGTGTCATGTGGCCCCCAAAACTTGTTCCAACATATGGTGGTGTCACGTGGCTATCACGTGGTTACTCAACTGTGGTTAGGGCCGGATTGAATTAAGTGGAGGGCCAGGTGCATGATTTTTGTAAGAGGCCCCTACCTTTTTTTGAAAGCTTTAATAATCTACTTAATAATAACAAGTATATCCAAAAGCATGCCATATTTTAGAACAGGGATGCCCAGCCATATTCGGCCTACGGTCGTCCATTTTATATTCTGTCACTTATGTCATCAACGAAAAGACAAAAAAAACCCAATTAACTAACTTTATTAATACCCATGAATCTATTATTTACGATAATTAGAAATAGTTTATTCTTCTCATCTAGCAGCAGAAATGAGACCGCTAGATGGAGCACTTGCAGGCAATTACAAAACTTGGGCTTCCCCTGTTTCATCATTGAAAAGTTTTCTTTACAAGATAAGTGTAGGTAACGATTATTTTCTGAGATTCCCAAAGATACGGCGTAGAAATCAATTGTTTTCATAACTCAAAGTTTGTCAAGCAGGATGGCTTTTGAAGTCAAGCAGTTTAAGTTGCAAGTTTAAGTTGCAGGTTTATTGTGGCAGTGGTCACATTAGACGCAGATAGATTTATCGTGGCAGTGGTCACATTAGACGCAGATAGATTTATCGTCGCAGTGGTCAAACAAGACTCAGATAGATTTATCGTGGCAGTGGTCACATTAGACTCAGATAGATTTATCGTGGCAGTGGTCACATTAGACGCAGATAGATTTATCGTGGCAGTGGTCACATTAGACGCAGATAGATTTATCGTGGCAGTGGTCACATTAGACGCAGATAGATTTATCGTGGAAGTGGTCACATAAGACGCAGATAGATTTATCGTCGCAGTGGTCAAACAAGACGCAGATAGATTTATCGTGGCAGTGTTACATTAGACGCAGATAGATTTATCGTGGCAGTGGTCACATAAGACGCAGATAGATTTATCGTGGCAGTGGTCACATAAGACGCAGATAGATTTATCGTGGCAGTGGTCACATTAGACGCAGATAGATTTATCGTCGCAGTGGTCAAACAAGACTCAGATAGATTTATCGTGGCAGTGGTCACATTAGACTCAGATAGATTTATCGTGGCAGTGGTCACATTAGACGCAGATAGATTTATCGTGGCAGTAGTCACATTAGACGCAGATAGATTTATCGTGGCAGTGGTCACATTAGACGCAGATAGATTTATCGTGGAAGTGGTCACATAAGACGCAGATAGATTTATCGTCGCAGTGGTCAAACAAGACGCAGATAGATTTATCGTGGCAGTGTTACATTAGACGCAGATAGATTTATCGTGGCAGTGGTCACATAAGACGCAGATAGATTTATCGTGGCAGTGGTCACATAAGACGCAGATAGATTTATCGTGGCAGTGGTCACATTAGACGCAGATAGATTTATCGTGGCAGTGGTCACATAAGACTCAGATAGATTTATCGTGGCAGTGGTCACATTAGATGCAGATAGATTTATCGTTGCAGTTAGTGGGAAAATTGTAGACTCCCCGCTATTGCCAGCAAGGGGGTATGGGGGGCGCTAGGAGCTCCCCCAGCGCGGGTACTATTTTTGATTTTGAAAGCCAAGAAAATGCATATTCTGAGGTATCTACAGTGCATTTTCCTGCTATTAAAAAGTTTTATTTCAAAAAACGTAATGTGCTATTCTTACTGACTTAGACCCTCCCACGCCGTTCGGCGCATTCACCGTCAAGCTGTTTCCACAAAAATCTGCCACTGATAATGTCTGAGGCCTCTTCCCACCTGCTCTGAGGACCTCCGTGAATGTGTGGCGCCAAATTATACTAGGATGTCATCGCAACTCTTATGCCTAATTCATTTTGTCGGAGAACATGTCCCGCAAACCTCATGCGACGCTCTGTCATAATCTTACTAAAAGGTCGACTCCCAGTTCGGCATAGGATTTCCTTGATTTACACCCGATCTCTATAACTGACTCCTAAAATCTGTCTTAGCTATCTTTGTTGAGCCACATTTAGTGTTTTGCAATTTCGGCAGATGACTATTCACTGCACTTTATTAAATGAACCCCGCCACTGGTAGAAATGTGTAACCTCTCTTGAATACGCTCCTGGAATTGACGTGAATAGTTTGCTTTAGATTTTATATCAAAAACGGAAGTTTTATCGTCAAAATCATCCGTTGGAGGTTTTATATTAAAAAATCTCTGGAGTTGTGTTGTTTTTTTTAAATTCAACACCAGAATTAGCTACGGACATAGAATTTAGTAAATGTAGTTTGCTTTAGAATAATATTGAAGATAGAGGTTGTCCACCTCAAAACGCTCTGTATGGGGATTTTAAACTGAAAACCATCTGGAGGGGTTTTAAACTTTAAAAAAAGCCATCTGTAGGACAGGGATTTAAACTCAAAACCCTCAATTCTCTTGGCTACTTTTAAAATAATTTTAGTGTGTAATTTGCTTTTTTTTATATTGTATTTTTTGGCATCAAACTGCTCTTAAGGGGGTTTAAACTCAAAACTCCTTTTGGCAACGCTCATAGCATTTTGAGTGCGTAATTTGCTTTTTTCTTACATTGAAGATGTATTTTTTAGATTCAAACCCCGCTTGCGGAGGGTTTAAACCCAAAACACCTTTGGCTACGCTCATAGATTTCTGAGTTTGTAATTTTCTTTTTTTCTATATTGAAGAGGTTTTTTTAGCTTCAAACTCCACTGGAGGGGAGTTTAAACCCAAAACTCCTTTGGCTACGCTCAAAGATTTCTGAGTTTGTAATTTTCTTTTTTTATATTGAAGTGATATCTTTACCTTCAAACCCCGCTGAAAGGGGGTTTAAACTCAAAACTGAGTCAAAATCCATTTAGCTACGCTGATAACATTTTGAGTACGGAATTTGCGTTTTTTATATCGGGTATTGAATAGGTTTTCTATTAGTTTCAAGAGGGGTGGGGGTTAACTCAAAACCTTTTTGGCTACGCTCATAGAATTTTAAGTGTTTAAGTTTCTTTTTTTATATTGATGAGGGGTTAATCGTAAATTTTGGAGGGGGTTTATAAATCAAAGTCTTCCTTAGCTGTGCTCGTGAAATTTGGGGGATTGTCGTTTGCATTTTTTTTGTTTGTGTTATAGAAGAGGGGAATTTAACTGCGAAAAGCCCTGGTGGGGGGGGGAGTTAAACTCAATCCCCCCTGGTAGGGGGTTTAAACTCGAACCCCCCTGTAGGGATTTTTAACTCAAGACCCCCCTGATAGGGGTTTTAAACTCAAAAATCCCTAGTAGGCTGTTTTAAACTCAAAACCTCCTTTGCTGTGCTAGGGCAAGTGATAGTTTAGTATTAAAATCTCACCTTAAATAAACAAAATCAAAGCAAAAAATCAGTCACTAAATTCCGATTTCATTTCATTGACTGTAAGATATTTATGAAAATCGTTAGAGCCGTTTTTGAGATCAGCATTCGGGTACTGCCCTCCTACTCTCCATGAAGTTCTGACTTGAATAGAGGTTTTGTAAAAATTGGAAAAGATGGAACACTATATTTCAAATGTATAGTCTGAATTCCCAATAAAAACGGATGACTTATATTCATAATTCGATGTACAGATATTTAAGTATTTCACTTTATTCATTGTGTTCAGTTCTTTATCATTAATTCTTTTAGAATTAGAATAAAGCATTTTTATAATTATAATTAGATTTAAAATTGATGCGCAACTTGGTCATGATTACATTTGTGTCTGTGAGAATTGCTCCGCTAACTGCAGGATTAGAGAGGAGAATTCTAGCCTTGAAATTGAAATGCTATAGAAGGACCTTAGGTCTCATCTACAAATACCATATTACAAATATGAGGAAATCCATAAGAGGATCACAATAACCCTACGATTACCTTAAAATTGTATCTTGAAGTCCTGAGTGATCGCAAAGACTTTCCTGCAGGAAACAGTACCAGGAAAAAGAAAAAGAGGCAGGCAAAGAAAGCGATGGGAAGACACCATGCTAGAATGATCAGGACTGTAATTGAAAGAGATTCTAGTCAAGGCGAGAGACAGAGATCAGCGCATGTATGACGTCCTTCGTGTCCAGCAGACTAAAGGTAGTTGAAGATAAATCGCCATAAATCTAAAAGCAATTGAATGAAACAAATAAAAACCTGACAAATTGAATGTATTTTTTTATTATTCTTTATTCAATTTGTATATTGATATGATTTTATTTT
Source organism: Biomphalaria sudanica (assembly GCA_036873155.1). Lineage (NCBI taxonomy): Eukaryota > Metazoa > Mollusca > Gastropoda > Planorbidae > Biomphalaria > Biomphalaria sudanica. The sequence continues at coordinate 4,904,918 of JAZGLO010006654.1, read as the reverse complement.
TTTATATATATTAGTAACTTTCATTTGTGAGTGTATTTAGCGATCAAAATAGCTTTCAATGATACAGACATTACGCCATGGTTTTGTTTCCTTCCTTCATGGCAATGTACATTTTTAAGGTTTCCTGATGGGATTTTTAGTGGTCTTCTTTGTTGTCTTTGTAGTAGCTCTAGTAGTGGTAGGTTTAGGAGTAGTGGTAGGTTTAGGAGTAGTGATTTTCCTTGTAGTAGCTGTAGTAGTGGTTGATTTAGTAGTGGTTATTTTTCTAGTTGTCAGTTTGGGGGTTGTCGTTATAGGGTCGCAGACTGCTTGAGGAGGTATGGTCGCTATCTGATAGACACAATAACACTCGGAGCCATTGATTAGTTTGACTTCATTAAGAGAGATGATGACACCATTTACTGCACAGTTTGGACCTGAGCGAAAATAGATATTTAATTTTCTATCTATCTATCTATCTTATCTAATCTAATCTAATCTAATCTAATCTAATCTAATCTAAATCTAAATCTAAATCTAAATCTAAATCTAAATCTAAATCTAAATCTAATCTAATCTAATCTAATCTAATCTATCTATCTATCTATCTATCCATCTATCCATCTATCCATCTATCCATCTATCTATCTATCTATCTATCTATCTATCTATCTATCTATCTATCTATCTATCTATCTATCAATCAATCAATCAATCAATCAATCAATCAATCTATCTATCTATCTATCTATCTATCTATCTATCTAATCTAGCATGTCTGTCTATTAGACAACTAACCATTGGGACACTCATCAGCGCAGCATAGTTCTGGCCTAGGAATCTTGTCTACGCAGGGCGCTTCGAAACAATCCACCATCCAACATTCCCAGTCAGCGACTCCTGAATTGACCACACAGTCACAGTTGGCGCATGGTCCAAAGTCAGGTCTGGGTAAGTCCTGCAAGAAAATTGAGAACTCAGACATGTCACAAGAACAGTGAAACATAGAATGAGTCAGTCCAAACATTGTATATGACATATAGGCAATGACAGCTAGACATGGCTAGACGTGTGTGTGTGTTAATAGTTGGAAAGTCTCTTTACCAATAAGTGTCAAAATACAATCAAATGAAAGGATTTCAAACTGGCTTGTTAGTTTAGCAAGCAGCGAGTTGGATGAGGGACGCTGTAGCGTAGACTATACAATTCTGTACCAGTGCATGCGGCTTATTAGACCATGTGAAGTTAAAAAAGCTCTTGTGCGCCCACTCTAAACTCTATAGTGTTTTAAACCTGGTGGTGACACAGATGGGGGTAGTGCTGTGTATTTTTAGCTTACCCAAATCGCCACAGTCCAGAGCAGGAAGAGCGGTCAACTGTGACCAGTGATAGTACACGCCAGTTCGGCAACGACCTGTGTCGTAAATATTACGCACGCAAGTCACGGCGAAAGTGATCAACTGGAGTGGTCAAGAAGGTTCGAGGCCAGTAGAGACACTATATAAGAGCGAGTGTGTTAGGAAGACTTCACTTCACGTTACCTCGCAATGTGACCAGACGAGGCGAAGTTAGAAACAGCACAGTGTGTGAAGTCAGGCGGAGCAAGGCTAGGTTTTGGACAGTTAGTGGGATGTTGTTGCCAACTGTACAGTATTTGTAATGTATTTGAAATTAAACTGTTACTGTTACTTTGGAGCCCTGACTTGTGAGGTTCTTTGAGTTCGTTATGTCTGTGTGTGGTGCAGTTTGAAGGGAGCCTGGATAGTAGAGGGGAGATCGTAACATTATGTTAAGTCTTTAGTTCTAAACAACCCGTTTCACCTTCAATTAGTTTTGTTCATATTTTATTTATTAGATTCATTTTACAATTCATATACGTTAGTAGAGCGTATTAAAAAGTATAAAATGGGTGGTGGGGAGTAGTGGGGACGAAAAGGTATAAAAATCCAATAATAGACCTATAGATCTACTGAGAGGTGAGTGACAGTTAATGTACAGGCAGCACATCTATGTCTGTAATAGCTTTCTACGATTGTCTTCATGTTGGCATGTTCAACATCTTGTAGTTGGCATGTTCAACATCTTGTATTTGGCATGTTCAATATCTTGTAGTTCAACATTTGTAGTTGGCATGTTTACATCTTGTAGTTCAACAACTTGTTGTTGGCATGTTCAACATCTTCTAGTTCAACAACTTGTAGTTGGCATGTTAAACATCTTGTAGTTCAACAACTTGTAGTTGGCATGTTCAACATCTTGTAGTTGGCATGTTTAACATCTTGTATTTGGCATGTTCAACATCTTGTGGTTCAACAACTTGTAGTCGGCATGTTCAACCTCTTGTAGTTCAACAACTTGTATTTGGCATGTTCAACATCTTGTGGATCAACAACTTGTAGTCGGCATGTTCAACATCTTGTAGTTCAAAAATTGGAGTTGGCATGTTCAACATCTTGTAGTTCAACAACTTGTAGTTGGCATGTTCAACATCTTGTAGTTCAACAACTTGTAGTTGGCATGTTCAACATCTTGTAGTTCAACAACTTGTATTTGGCATGTTTAACTTCTTGTAGTTCAACATCTTGTAGTTGGCATGTTCAACATCTTGTATTTGGCATGTTCAATATCTTGTATTTGGCATGTTCAATATCTTGTGGCTCAACAACTTGTAGTTGGCATGTTCAACATCTTGTATTTGGCATGTTCAATATCTTGTGGCTCAACAACTTGTAGTTGGCATGTTCAACATCTTGTAGTTCAACAACTTGTTGTTGGCATGTTCAACATCTTCTAGTTCAACAACTTGTAGTTGGCATGTTCAACATCTTGTAGTTGGCATGTTTAACATCTTGTATTTGGCCTGTTCAATATCTTGTAGTTCAACAACTTGTAGTTGGCATGTTCCACTTCTTGTAGTTTAACAATTTGTAGTTGGCATGTTCAACATCTTGTAGTTCAACACCTTGTAGTCATCCTATTCAACATCTTGTAGTTGACATGTTCAACATCTTGTAGTTCAACAACTTGTAGTCGGCAAGTTCAACAACTTGTAGTCGGAATGTTCAACATCTTGTAGTGGGCATGTTCAACATCTTGTAGTCGGCATGTTCAACATCTTGTAGTCGGCATCTTCAACATCTTGTAGTCGGTATGTTCAACATCTTGTAGTGGGCATGTTCAACATCTTGTAGTCGGCATGTTCAACATCTTGTAGTCGGTATGTTCAACATCTTGTAGTGGGCATGTTCAACATCTTGTAGTCGGCATGTTCAACATCTTGTAGTCGGCATGTTTTAGCTACAAAAACAGAATGATGGCTAAATCATTTCGGTAGAAATTCAGTTTGGAATGACATGAAAAAGACTAGAGATCTATGTACAAAAAGACTAGAGATCTATGTACAAAAAGACTAGAGATCTATGTACTGAAAGACTAGAGATCTATGTACAAAAAGAATAGAGATCTATGTACAAAAAGACTAGAGATCTATGTACAAAAAGACTAGAGATCTATGTACAAAAAGACTAGAGATCTATGTACAAAAAGACTGAGATCTATGTACAAAAAGACTAGAGATCTATGTACAAAAAGACTGAGATCTATGTACAAAAAGACTAGAGATCTATGTACAAAAAGACTAGAGATCTATGTACAAAAAGACTGAGATCTATGTACAAAAAGACTAGAGATCTATCTACATAAAGACTAGAGATCTATCTACAAAATGACTAGAGATCTATCTACAAAAAGACTAGAGATCTATCTACAAAAATACTAGAGATCTTTGTACAAAAAGACTAGAGATCTATGTACAAAAAGACTAGAGATCTATGTACAAAAAGACTAGAGATCTATGTACAAAAAGACTAGAGATCTATCTACACAAAGACTAGAGATCTATCTACAAAAAGATTAGAGATCTATCTACAAAAAGACTAGAGATCTATCTACAAAAAGACTAGAGATCTATGTACAAAAAGACTAGAGATCTATCTACAAAAAGACTACAGATCTATGTACAAAAAGACTGAGATCTATGTACAAAAAGACTAGAGATCTATGTACAAAAAGACTGAGATCTATCTACAAAAAGACTAGAGATCTATGTACAAAAAGACTAGAGATCTATGTACAAAAAGACTAGAGATCTATGTACAAAAAGACTAGAGATCTATGTACAAAAAGACTAGAGATCTATGTAGAAAAAGACTAGAGATATGCACAAAAAGACTAGAGATCTATCTACAAAAAGACTAGAGATCTATCTACAAAAAGACTAGAGATCTATCTACAAAAAGACTAGAGATCTATCTACAAAAAGACTAGAGATCTATCTACAAAAAGACTAGAGATCTATGTACAAAAAGACTAGAGATCTATGTACAAAAAGACTAGAGATCTATCTACAAAAATGCCTTCGAAAGAAAACTTCTTAAGCCATCTTTTTTTGTTGTTGTTATCTGTGCCCGCAAGAGGAAAAGCCGCTTTTAGTATTGTGTAGTGGGTCTGTCTAAGGATCACACAAAACAACAGCAACAAAAAGGCTTTGACGATTTTTTAAATTTTAAGGTATATGTATATACATGAGAACCATATTCTCATTTTTTTGACTATGTCGGGAAAACTCAAGGTCGACTATTATTTTGCGAATGACGTCAAAGAAAAAAATACTTGACACTGCTGTCTTTCCGCTTATGTGGCTCGGGTTATAGCACTTGAATAAGGAATTTCTTTGCAGGAACAAGCTTTAATTAATATATTGTCCTAATAATAAACATATGCGTACCATCTTATTGTAGGCTGTAATAGGCTCTTCACCAAAGTAAAAACCACCTTTTCTACTTACCGCAATAAAAAGGTAAATAATTTATAAAACATGTTTGTTTATATTTCCAATAGCGAAAAAAAAATGAAGGTAGAAAAATATTTATAAGTAGATTTAGGAAGTGAAAATTCAAAACTTTTTAGACATTGTTAACATACAGAATAAAAGCCACGAATATTTATGAATTTCAAATTAAACCATGCAATCGTGAATGCCCTTTTGATAGCTCTACTTTCTCGAATATAGCATGTTCAGAGTGTAAAAATCTTATATTTCATTTTGATACTAAATTATTACAACATAAATCAAAATTTAAAAATAAATTTTACAGTTACATTGCAACTTTTCTGCTCCGACTTTTATGTCCGAAAATGGATTTGAAAAAACTTTATTAGAATACTAAACGTAATATTGTAAAGTGGATAAGCGAAGAGTGCGGCCTTTCACTTTGTTCTAAGTCCATGCTTTACCCTATAACTTAATCGAGAGACTTTGCATCACTTGGTTTGACACTAAGTTACCCTATAATCTAGCGACTTTACACATCTTGGTTTGATACTAACTTACTCTATAATCTATAAACTTTGCACACCTTGGTTTGACACTAAGTTACACTATAATCGAGCGACTTTCCACACATTAGTTTGATACTAAATTACTCTATAATCTAGAGACTTTGCACACCTCTGTTTGATACTAAGTTACCCTATAATCTAGAGACTTTGCACACCTTGGTTTGATACTAACTTACTCTATAATCTAGAGAATTTGCTCTAGAGATTTTGCACACCTTGGTTTGATACTAAGTTACCCTATAATCTAGAGACTTTGCATCACTTGGTTTGACACTAAGTTACTCTATAATCTAGAGACTTTGCACACATTGGTTTGATACTAAGTTACCCTATAACCTAGAGACTTTGCACACCCTGGTTTGATACTAAGTTACCCTATAATCTAGAGACTTTGCACACCTTGGTTTGACACTAAGACTACAATGAATACGGAGCATAGAAAAAAGTTCTGCTTCAATATTCCTAGATGACATGCACTTACTACAATATTAAACATCTGAACAGAACCATTTGAGAAGCTTCCAAGCCAATGATAGGTCATTTTTTTTACGCAAAAGCTGAATAGTAAAAGTACTAGTCGTGAGCAATATTTTGTCTAGACTGTAAGGGCTATACACTCTGTTCTAATCGCCATGTACGATGACATTTAGAACTAACAGAGCATATAAGCCAAAGCAATCCTTAGGATTGAAAAACTAACCTTCCTGATCGCACAATGTCGTCTTTACAAAAATGTTTCCAAAACTTAGTTCGGATAATCATTCTGACCAAACGTTTGCATCGTGTTTCTTAAGGAGAAGTGCAGGCATATGCTTGTCATTGTGATAAGTAGTAGTAATCGTAATGATGGTTGTAATGGTAATTTTGATTGTAATTATAATGGTAGTAGTGATGTTAATATGATGGTAGGTTTTTGAGGTTATGATGGTGATGGTAATAGTGATGGTAATGCAATGATAATGAAGGCTGTGGTGGCGATGCTAGTTGTGATTGTAATGGTAGTAATGATGGCAATGGAAAGTGATGTTGCAATGGCGATTGTAAAAGATGCTGTGCTGGTGTTTTTTTGTGTGGTTTTTAGCAGTGGTAATGAATGGTATCTAGCGAGTGGTAGTAAGAGTTATGGTATATGTAATTTTGGTAGTTATGTTGGATGTGTTAGAAATGGTCATGCTGGTATTGATGGCGATGGTGATAGCAGTGGTAGTAGAGATGGTGAAGATGAATAGTGGAGTGATAGTGGCGATGGAGATAGATAAATCTGTTTGTTGTGGCAGTGCAAGCGATGATGGCAGAACTGATGCTAGTACTTATGTGATGTTATGATAGTAGAAGATGTGGTGAAGTAAAAAGTGGTGATGACTCTCGCGGTGAAGGTGCAACTGGTGGTACTCTGTTTCTTATGACTGTGAATGTACTCTATAAGTGTCTTTTACCTGACATCCTGGAGGTGCTGTTGGTGGTTCCTCATACGTGGCCTGAAATGAAAGAAGATCCTATTTACTAACGTATTCCAAGCCATTATTATTAACAACAATTCTACTGATTGTCATTTTAACAAGAGATTGGTTTGCTTTCAGTAGACCAAAACGTAGCCTTTGCATTAATAAAAGAAAGTAAGAAAAAGTATGAAATCAGACTTTTAATTGCCTATCTAGTTTTTACAAAAGCTTATGACAACTCACTCTGTCACGTAAAAAGTTTGTACACGTTATTTCTCCCACACCCAATCTCGGATAAAGCAGAAAATTTGCACAAGTATTTCTTTTACCTGACTAAACAAGAATCAATTTAAAAAAATAACTATTTGGTTAATTAACAATCGGTATTTAATTATATTTGTTGGTATCTTGAAGAAGTGAAAGAAATTGTACTTGAGTGATGGGGTGGTATAAGTTGAATTAGCCCCCTTTATACTTTGTAGGTCGTCATTTGAAAGTTTGAATCTAACAATACCTTCTATCTTCAGTAGCGTGGTAAGACTGGTCAAGAGGCTAAGTGCGCTGGAACTTGGCTTGGCTTGGCTTGGGTTAGGGGGTTCGAGGTTCGACACCTGAATCGGGTTGAGTTGTGTTTACTGTGCGCCTGAAGGCAGCACGGAAAAACCTTCTCCTAGATACCTGAGACTGGACCAAAGCGCTCTGAGCATGCTATAAGCATGAAAGTAGCGCTATATAAAAGCCATAAGATATTTATTTATTTTATAAGTGCATTGCTGGCATAGCGGTTCGTGTATGGGCTTGATCATTCTGGGGAAGCTTGAGCCCACGAGTTGGAATCCAGGTCATTTAAAAATAAAAGCATTTAAAAAGCGATCAACCAGTGATACCTTTTCTTTGTCACCCCCCCCCCCCCTTTTTCCAACTTGTCCAGACAGGTTATAACGTAGAGGCTATTGACAATCTGATCTAACCTTTCATTGTTCATTCAGAAATATTGCAATAGTTTAAAGTATTTATAATAGATTGTTCCGGATGTTTTGTAAAAAACAAATCAATGCCAATGAATATTTGTTTGCTCGTCTAGCTTATAGTAGATTTTATTTCCATGCTTAAACGTTGCAAGAAACACGTGATCTTTAATATATTTAATCTATACTGATTTATATTTCATTTACTATAAAGTTGTTCGGATATTGTTTTATAAAAATAAATGAAGTCAAATGATTGTTTGAAATCGCATAATTGACTAATATTACACTTATATTCTTTGACACTACGTCACTATAGTTAATTTATCGGATGTTCCTTCAGAGTTGTAGTCCAAACCTCCCGTAGGACGACGGGGGATGTGAGCGGGCAGTGTTTGAACCTGGGACCATCAATGAAATCCAAACGACAGTCCAGCGCGCAAACCGAACTACCAGACAGCCAAGATTTAGACTAGATCAAGATCTATAATTTTAATTTCTAGGTTTAAAGTGTGGATTTTTTATTCTAAAGTCTAGATTGTCAATATGTCAATATTGCAATGATATAAAATACTAAAACTAATATACTATTTTAATATTTCATATTGCAATTAGTCTATTAATTGATTATCTAATGTTTTTTCTTTATAAATCTTATCTAAATTACATCTACATTATCCCAAATATATATTTTAGATCTAGATGTAGTAGATATAGATATGGAGAGTGCTAAATTAGTAGTTTCATTTAGGTAGATCTACATCCTCATTCTAGTTCCATTTAAAAGAAAATGCTCAATACCAAAAGATTATCTAAAATCGCTCTTCTGACATATTGTACATATCCGGTAGTTGTCATTCCGTAATGTGTAGGTATATTATCAATTGTAGGCTATTAGTTTGTAACCAGTTTGTCATTAGATCAAGAGCAATGCCTGGTCATGCGGTTAGCGCGCAGGACTGATTATCTCTACGGTCTCAATTTCATACCCTGCTCGATGCCATCCTCAGTCGACCAGCGAATATGCTGATCCGACAGGGATCCGTCTCCCACGGGGGCCGCCTCTGACTTTGAGTGGCAACACAAACTCTCTTTGTAATCTTGTTTTAACTCCGTAATATTTAAAAAATTACATTTTACTAAATATTGTAATAACTGAAGGAAGGCAACTCAACGAGACATAGACGTTTATTTACACGGAGACATGACAAACACAAAGGGGCATCTGCCTTGAGCACAGCATCTCCATATTGACTCTCCACTTGGGCGGAAATCGTTTTCTCCTTATCTCAACATCCTTTTCTAGTCTGGTTACTAGAGGTGCGCATCTCTGCACTAGCCTGGATGGCGGTGCGCATGGAAGATGCGCATGGAAGAGTCATAACAATATTTATGAAGTTAAATTTTACAAAATATGTATAAAAAAAAATTAGATAATACAAAAATATTTATAAAATTACATTTTAGGTTCTTAGCTTACAAAGAGTGAAAAATATAGAAGTTTATAGTTTTCAATTTTATTATCTCGTTAATGATGACTCTCTTGCTTCAGCAATGACAGTCGAAATCCGAGTTTTTAAGTTTTAGACCTCAAGAAATGTTTTATCCGGAATTACTGACGCTTATCTTGATGCCATCTGATAGTGTGGTACGCACTTTGTCAATCGATGGTTTTAATGGTCCCGGGCTCGAAATATGCTCCCCGCCATTCACCGCCGTCCTGTCGGAATTTTGGGATAGGACTTAAAAATCTTCCAAAATATGAACATCCGAAGCACGTGAAACAAACTTTCGTTTTCTGTCGCAGTAAAAATCACATTAACATCTGGAGACTAAGTTCAATTCTACGTAAAAAATTCAACAATTTTGTCTTCCTTTATTTTTTGGTCTTCAAAGCGAATAATAAATTTCACCAATAACAGTTGACGATCTTGCTGAAACAAAAAATCATCGTTAAAAACAAATAGTTTTTTTTAAATAATCGTACGCATAAAATTAACCTACCTGAAGAATGATTTCAGGATCTTCTACTATTTGCGAGTAACTCCCTCCAAACAGGAGGGAGACTAGTACCAGCAGTACGACAGACAAGCAGCTAGTCATCTTGAAATGGTCACTATTCTTTAGTCTGAAGTTGCATTAAAAAGGGGAACAACTCTATTGAGTTGGTAATCCCTAGGTTAGCCTACTTTTATAGATCAACATTCCAAACATATTTCTAAATATAATTTGAATAATATTTTCTGAAGGTCACAGATGTGTTTGCACAAGGTGGGGGGGGGAGCGAAAGTGGGACACAGGTCGAGCAAGGGACGTAACAAGAACAGACTAGAACAGATTTTTTTCGAGCAATATTTCAACAACTTAAATGTTATTACAATACATCATAATATACACACACACTATTTACACATAATGTAGGCCTACACACGCAATGATGCAAACAATTGCAGGATGTCTGAAACGGTTTCCAAGATAGAACTTCATTCTGCCTGATCCGTCTGATGGCCTTACCTGTTAAATAGGCCGCTTCTCTCCTTAAAATACATGACAAAATTTTCTTAAAAGTTTATGATTGCCGCTTCTACATTCCTTTTTCTAACCAACCGCATCATCCAAACTATTAAGTCTAACCCTAACCCTAACCTCTGAACCTATACGTCAAACGGGCAGAAGATACTTCAAGAGCACCGACATTCTGCCCCTCACCAAACAGAACTTCTGCATGGAATATTATCGAAATGTTGTGTACCAAATTCAACCACAATTCATCACCCGCGTTTTCAAAGAAGCTTTTGAGAAAAGAAATACGGTTTCAATGATATCATTCAAATAGTATTTCCACTGAAGGCCTCTGAGCTAACCAGCTGGTTTTTCCATAGCCCAAAATTCATCTATATTCTCAATCGACGAATTGGCTTTTTTTTAGGGTAGGGTGGCATAAAGAATTGTATCATCAGGGGGACAATTTTTATTTGGGCTTGAAGTATCCGCGTGAACAAAAACTGGACATCACTAGCCTGCGTATTTACTTTGTTCATTTTATAGGGTCCAAACCTTTAGTAACGATTGCTTTATATTTGGTTCTAACAAATGTATATTTTGGGTAACATATTTCTTAGCTTTTTAGCAATATCAAAGTGCAGTCCATTGATTCAAAACTATATGATAGGCAAAAGTAACTTGAGCCACTTCGAATGAACCATTGAACAAATGTTTAGATATCATACAAATACTTGAATGGAGGGGTTTTCGTTTTTTTTACCCTGTCCTCGACTTGAACAGAAAGGAATGTCAACCAAGGAATACTGTATGCTGGGACTAAAAAACAGAATCAGGGAGAAACATGCTAAACGACAACACGCCAAAAGTCGAAAGAAAACTTGCTGAAGTCAGTTCCTGAAAAGAAGGCAGGACGTTGCAACTATCCATGCCTTTTACACAGGAGTCTGCGAAGCCTCGAACATGAAATAATAACCAAGAAAGTAGTTTTTAGTCCAAATAAAATTTTTAAAATCTAAAGCATAACATTGATCGACTTTTTGGATGTAAGGCGTTTTGCCAAGGCATTTTATGAAAATCATGACGGACGGTCCAAAGCAGAAGTGTCCCGCCTAATTCGGAACGTCTAGTTACCTCATTGGTCTCTCTAATGGGCTGACTGGCGCGGCCTTCGCGGGCTGTGTCGGGCGGCTCTTTTGCGCCCATGAGCTAGGCTTGCCCGTCCGCCGAAGTCATAGTAGAGGAACGCGTCAAACCCAGTAACAGTTCTAATACCGGGGATGTCAAAAAATCTTCGTCAAACCACTCCCTTCTGTGAGAAACTCAGGCCTACATTGGAAGTGATGAGCAAAGCGGACGTTCCACTCTCAAGATTCGGACCCTCTTGCAGGCCCTTGTGCACACACTCCCACCAACGGCCTTAGCCCTCAAACAATTATAATAGACAAAACCATAGAAAGTGAATGCGGGTATATGCAGACCCGAACAGGCTCCGTTGTCCAGGTGGTGGGCGATAGGTCTAGTTGCGAAAAATTCTCTAATATCCGCTTCGTGGCCTCGTCTAGGGGGAACCTGGTGTGACGGACCTCGTGTATGGAGTGTGAGATTGGCTTGTTTGGTGTCTAAGGGATGATTATTTTTTAATTGCCACACACTGGTCCATCAGAGATAAATTGGGAGCAGACACGCAACGAGATAAACAATGGAGAAAGATACAAATGTTTAAAAAATTAAAGAATATTTATTGACATAAATATACAAAGTAGAATAAAATAGGGGAGGGGATTTGCATCTCGTTAGCAATATTGTATCATCATACTAAGCACTTAATTAGAATGTCACTTTGCCTTCTGAATCTAGCTGGTTGTCCTACTGACGTAGCAACTGGCTGTGATCATGGCGGGAGGGCTTGCAGCTGGAGGTGGCGCTCTAGCAAGTAGAGGGACGCCGGTGATACAGTTCTTGTGGAGTCTCAATCCAAAGTTCTGATATCTATAGTGTGCACAGTAGGGCAAGTGGCCGGCTACCATGGGCACAAGGGTACTGCCGGCAGAGCTGATCTGCCGTGGGCAGCGTCGTTAGCAGGATGAGTCCAGTGAGTTGCGGAAATTTGGCGGAGCTATGACAACTCGCACAGACACGTGGTCTATAGGGACGTCGTGCCTAATAGGTTGACAAATGGACTGTCATATAGGCAGGCAAGAAGAGCCGATAGCGCCAAGTAGTAAAGCCAAATAAATAGTTGAGTAGATCCAAGTAATAGGTAGGTGATCCAAACAAATAGATAGACACCTGAGGGAGGCTGCGGATAAGCAAAGACAAGTTAGGACATGTCTCTCATGCATCTTATCGATGCCCTCGACCGAGGTGCATTCGTCAGATTGGTAAAAATGCCTTTGAGTACAATGGGGATATGATGACAAATGGGATTTGGAAAATAGATGGCTGATAATAGCCATATAAAATGTACATAGTAAGGGAGATAATAATCTCAATCAAAAATCATAAGTTGGAAGAGAAAGGGGGGGGGAAATGGACGGTGGTCAGCGACCATGTCAGTTTGTTTACATATGGCCGTCGGCCATAAACAATAAAGCGAATTTAAATAGAGAGCGTCCGTTCAAGGGGCGAAATTCTCGTTAGAGTAAAATGAGTAAAGGGGGAGATAATTCATATATCTTCTCTAAACGCAGTATTAGTGCGCTAGTAAAATTATCAAGGCGGTCAGCCGAGATAAAGGGAATAAAATAAGATGTACAAATATATACATGGTTGCATCAACAATCAATTGAGCAACGTAACATTAATAGATTAATGAAATGTGTATATTTATATATATATATATATATATATATATATATATTCTGTGGCATTTTACGTCTCGAGAGACGATCTCTTCCCTTTGCAACTTTCCGTGTGACTAAAGAGGCCAATCCTTGAAACACAGCTGCGATCACAGGTTGGGCACATATAACCACCAGGCACCGTTGCACTTTAACTTTTCTTTCTGCTAATGTTGTGTATGACATCTGCAATCTGTGACCCTTCCTTTATGCTCTCTCTCCATGTGGATCTGTCCAGTGCCACCTCTTCCCAGTTGCCAATGTCGATTTGAAGAGCTTCATGTCGCGTTTGCATACATCCGTATAACGTAAAAGTGGCTCTCCTGCCTTCTATTAGATCGCCATACAGAATGTCCTGTGGAAGTCGACCTACTGGCATTCTACGAAAGTGGCCAAGACAGCCAAAGCGTCATTTGCTGATAACAGAGCGGATGTCCTGCAACCTGCTTTTTGTAGCACTTCCTCATTGGTTTTCTTATCTTGCCACCTTATTTTAAAGATCCGCCTAAAGCATCGGAGGTGGAAGACATTCAGTTTTTTTTCCTGCCATGAGTAGGTTGACCATGTTTCACTTCCGTACAGCAAGGTGCTCAACACACAGGTCCGGTAGACTAGGGCTTTAGTACTGCTAGTCAGCAATATGTTATCCCAGACTCTTTTTTGCAACCGTGACATGGTGGCCATTGCCTTGGCTATTCTGTTGTTTATGTCTTTATCCAGTAGAGGGCTGATGGATATGACGGAGCCAAGGTAACAAAAGTGATCAACAATTTCTAGCGGTTGGCCATTAATGCTTACTTGAGGTGCAGTGTTGTGTTTTGGACAAGTATCTTAGTCTTGCTTTGACTGATGTTTAAGCCGAACTTCTGGCATCAGCAGATAGTTTGGACTGTAGCTGAATATCAGAATCAGCCACAATAGCTTCATCATAAGCATACAGGAGTTCCCGCAGTCTTGATACATTAAATAGTTTTCCAGAGGATCTTGTATGGAGAAATACACCTTCGTTTGTGTCGTTGTACGCATAATGCAGTAGACAGGAGAAGAATATGCCAAACAGAGTAGGTGCGAGCACACATCCCTGCTTGACACCACTGCAAATCTCAAAAGGTGCTGATTGGGCTCCATTGAATTTGACAGTACATTTAGTTTCCTCGTGAAAACACTCAATGATCTTTAGTAGTTTCCTCAGGAGTTTGAAAAGGCCACTTCTGGTGACCATGTCAAAAGCTTTAGTCAGATCAACAAAAACAATATATAGGGGTCTGTCTCTCTCTCTCTGAATTTTTCCTGCAGTAGTCGTAGAGAAGATACCACTCCTGAATCCACACTGAGACTCTGGGTAGACTCTAGAAGCTATCACTTGCAGCCTGGATAGTGCCCTCTAGCAAAGATCTTGCCCACTATACTGAGGAGAGAGATACCCCTGTAATTGTTGCAGTTACTCCGATCCCCTTTGTTCTTGTATATTGTGACTATAGTTGCGTCACGCATGTCCTGTGGGACATGACCTGTTTCCCAACAGCGGCAGAGAAGAATATAGAGTTAAGGGAGCAGGAGTGATTCGTTGACTTTCACTACTTCCACTGGGATACCATCACTCCCAGGAGATTTCTATTTTTTTATACAGTTAATTGCTTTTTTGATGTCACTAAGGCTCGGAAGCTCATCTAGGCATTCCAGTACTGGAAAATCTGGTAGAAAAGCCAGGGCGACATCGTCTATTGTATTCTGCGTGGCATAGACTTCGAGGTAGTGTTCTGTCCATCGTTCTAGCTGCTTGGTTTGATCTGTAATTAAAATATGCCATGTTTATGTTTTCTACTTACGACAGTGAGAAATACACAATGCACTAATTAATTATACATGAAAAAAATAAAATCCACATGATAATATTCAGTGACAAACATACACAGACTAATTAAGATGGAACTGTGATTTAGTTTGGTTTACCACCAGGTATTCCTATAGAAGTAAGAAGAAATGAAATAGGCCAAACTTGACTGGTCAGCGAGAATGAGAAGTGAGAGGGTGTATCTGTCCCGCTTTGTTCTACCTTATAGAGGTCCGGAAGAGATGGTCAGAAACAAGAAATGCGATAGACTAAAGATTATCTCTCACGTGGGTAAGTGTCACGTCAGTTTTAGAACCCCTGTAATATTTTGTGACTAGTAATCACTGAACCATTCCGTGCATGATTCGCACGAGATTTTGTTTCCTGGTCGGGGACTGACCACGAGGTGGATATCTCAGTTGATTTTAGACTCTCGCAAAGAGAGGAGTGTTTTGGATATTAATGTACAAGTAGAGTATCATTGAATTGATTTGTATTCAGGACTAATTTTCTTGGATGTATTTTGTGATGGCTGAAGTCGCCAATATCTTTATATTTATATATTTAATGTGAATAAAAACCATGTCTGCTACAAGTGAGTCTATTAATTATTATAAACTAGCAAAATACCCGCGCTTTGCAGCGGGAGGATTATTGCATTAACATTTCAAATTTGCTTTAATTAATAGGCCTACATGTAACAACAAAACATTCTCATTTGTGCCATGTATTTTTGGAATAACCGGAACAACGCAGTTTTTGTGTGGCTTTTTGCAATGTTAGTCCGATAAGTAAAAATAATGTGTCATATGTACTGCCTTAAATATTTCATTACTAAGAAGAAAAGTAAACCTTTTGAAATAGAGAAGAAACATACATGTACCAATACACAGTTATTTGTTGAGGATCTCTTTGTACACCACGTTGTCAGTTCGGCCCTCCGGCTGCAGTATGACCAATCCCTGCGCCGATCTTACTCTTGAGCATGCGACGTACAGTTGCCCATGTGAGAAGCAGTCCTGTCTCAAGTCAATGCCAACCTTTTGTAGTGTCTGTCCCTGAGACTTGTTGATTGTCATGGCGAAGCAGGGCCTTACTGGGAATTGGAGGCGTTTGAATTGAAATGGGAGGTCAGAGGGAATGACGGGGATGCGAGGAATCAAAACTGTCTCTCCTGAGCCACTGCCAGTGAAAATAGTTGCCTCAATGAGGTTCTTCTGCAGAGACGTGACTTGAAGTCTGGTGCCGTTGCACAGTTCCTCAGCAACATTATCGGTGCCCCAACCTTCAAAATGAGACGATGCTCAGGAGTGCCTGGAGGATTCAGAGAGTTGAGAAACTCTACCGGATAGTGCACCGCGTCTTCCATTTCCACAACTGAATCCACAGACTGGTATGTTTTAGATTGTGAGGGGAGTTCTTGGAGTAAAACGTGGTTTATGGCCGTGGTCATGTCGTTTCGTGGTGTTAGGATAGCTCTCTCCCTCAACCATGTCACGTCTATATGCTGGAGAGTTCTTAGATTGGGATAAACATTGTAACGAAGGTTTTGCAAGGTCTTCACCAGGAGACAGAGATTTGAGGGAATTGCTATTTTAGAATTTTCTTGACTGAAGCTGCCATCACCAATACTCACCAGAAGATCAGAGAACTCTCCGGCTCTTGTGTCGCTATTCAGATGAACCCTCATGTTTATTCTTAAAGTGACGACAGTGATTTGACGCCACAGGTACGAAGACTTCAGACAGGCTTTCACTTCGTAGGCGCGTGTTCCTCTGGGCACGACTGGTAGGGTTTGCCGAAAGTCTCCAGCCAGCAACACTGTCAAGCCTCCCATACGTGTGGTGGTGTTTCGGATGTCTTGGAGGATCCTGTCCAAAGCCTCGACACCCCCTCTGTGTGCCATGGTGGACTCATCCCAGACAATCAGCTTGCACTGTCTTAGCACTTCAGCCATGTTGCTCTGCTTTGATATGTTGCACGTGGAGGGCGAATCAGTGGTGTGGCTGAGGTTGAGAGGTAGCTTGAAAGCTGAATGAGCAGTTCTCCCACCCTGAAGAAGAGTTGCTGCAATGCCAGAAGAAGCCACAGCTACAGCAATGTCACCTTCCGCTCGGACTTTCGCAAGCAGAAGGTTTATGAGGAATGTCTTGCCAGTTCCTCCTGGAGCATCAAGAAAAAACACCGTGCAGTGCCCGAGACAACGCTCCTCATGACTTGCTCGTAAACTCTCTTTTGGTCACCATTCAGCAAAGGCTCGTTGTTTGAGACTACATTGGCCAACTCCGAGGTGTCGTAAGAGGTTTCCCTCAAGTACTCGGGATTCGACGTAACCTCTGCCAGTTCTCTCGAAGGTGAAGGTAGCCCGTAATGATCGACAGAGAGACCTCCGATAGCAATGACGTAGTTCTCAAGCAACTGAAGACACTTGTTGTAGATCATAGGCAACCACTGTTGGACTTCTGTTCCTCCATGATCTCTTTCAGTCTGTCTCCTAACATCTTCTGCCATGCTGTCTCTATGTTTTTCCCAGAGATTTAAGGGGTTCTCCATTTGGCAGAAGACCAGCATTACAGCGAACAGTTCACGGATCTTTTGAGGTGAGTGAGACAGAGCAGCTTCCTGGAGAGTCTCGTCCCAGTTGACATCGTCCTGTAACAAACCAAGTGCCCTGCAGGCCGACTTGTAGGTTGGATGGACAACACCGTCAACTGTTCTGAGAGATTCGAAAGAGGTGGGACCTATGATTTTGTAGAGCAGCACAGTGTAGACCCTTCCAAGCACATTATCTTTCTTCACCCCCGAATGTCCTGGCACAGCCTTCCCCTGCTTCCTCCGACGAAACATGTTTCTTGTCCACACATAATAAGATGGAACTTCGTGATAATAAAGCTCCTTTGCAAAGTCATCCTGGTTGCAAAGATCAAAGAAGGCTAACAGAGTCGTCTGTGGTGGATTGTGTACTTTTTCTGCAACATTGCCCTCTGTGAAATAAATTCTCTGTCCGTTCTCGAGATGCACTGCAAGATGAACGACCGGAGGGTAGCGTTCGTGAATGGGAAAGCAGAAAATGCGCCACGCTGCTTCAGAGCTGCTGATGTAACGACCAGCTTCGTACCGAGAGACCTCATCATCTGGATTTTGTATTGCAAAGACTGCCTGGTCACTTCCCTTGTTGACATACTTGCAGATGTATTTGATCGACTTGACTGAATTGCAGACTTCGACATTGATGTGAGCATTGAAGAAGCGGGACAGAACAGTCCACACCTTGAACCTGTCCCAGTTGTTGAGCACATACAACACAATGTCCCTTCGGACATCAGCAGTGAGTCTGATGTGGCCGTGCAATGTGTAGCACAGAGCGGACGTTGTCGACCGTTACGACCGTTACGCGTACGATTGGGAAACGAAACCTGCTGCACTTTTGTAAGTAAGCTGTAGGGAATGTGCCTGCCAAATTTCACCCTGGTACCTACACGGGAAGTTGCAGAATTAGTGATGAGTCAGTGAGTCAGGGCTTTGCCTTTTATTAGTATAGATATTTTGGTCAAAGAGTTCAGCATGTTAATGTTCTCACGCACTAGCAAATCTAGTGCGCGAGTGGAAGTAATTAGTTATCAGCAAAGAACATTGTAGAGGTATCTACAACACAACGACATTCGCGTCATCACGCCTATAACAAAATCAGGCTGTGACAGTAAGGTCCGACGAAAGTTGCACCTTGTAAGGGTCAAGAGGCGTAGTGACACGAATAATCTCCTTGATCAAAGAGAGACGTAGATGTGTAGAAGAAGTGTATTCCATCCCAGGTGGTTTCGACGTGAAAATCAGACACCCGGCGCCTAAGACCAAAGTAAGTGTTTGTGTTTTTTTTTTTTTTTATCTTTTCCCCGTTCAAGGAGAGATAAACGAAAAGTCGTGGCCTAAATGTCGCCAAGGTGGTGGACAAAGTCTAGCGAGAAGGAAAAGGAAAAGTGTGGGGGTTGGTAGAGAAATCAGGACTAAAGATGGGAAATAATTAAAATAAAATAAATAAATAATCATTAATAATTGAAATAAATAAATAAATAATAATAATTAATGCTGTGATAAAATTGAGTGACTCTGTCAGCAAGCTTTTGACTTGTCACGCTTGGAAGACCGCGAAACAAAGGAAAAAGACCTCTTCTCAAGCTACACAGCATTCATTCTTCCTTCGGAAGAATGGTAGCCAGGCGGTGGTTCGTCAGTCACAACCTACTGGTGACTTTGTCCCGCACCAGTCTCAAATAGCCCTGCCCGGCTTCGTGCCAAAGATACTTGAGCTCTCAAAGCTCCTTCGCGAGAGGGCAATAGATGTTGCGATCCTGCAGGAGACATTTGTAGCAAAACATGTAGCTGTAACATTGCTGGCTACACTCCCCTCAGAAAGCCGTGGGATTATTACATATGTGAATCACGGCCTAATTGCTCAGGAATCCCATGGCCCTGATGCGTACCGACGTCCTCAGCCTCACTGTATACAAAAGTGGTCGTAAATTTTCGGTAACTAATCAGCTTAAAAAGTAACTTTCCCTCACATTTAGAGACAACTCGTTGTTTTTATCTACTATCATTTCTGAGGATATCAACGCCAAATCACCTGCATGGGGCTATTACAAAACTGATTCTTTGGGCCACAAAGTCCATGACCTTATAAATACAACTAATTTGTTCCCTTTACAAGATAAAAACACCCCACCAACCCTGTTACACACTGGCAATGGGTCGCTCTCAAGACCCGATCTAACTTTCATCTCTGCAGACCTAGATAACAAAACCTCATTTTTAGTTCTCGAAGATATCGGAAGTGATCACAGCCCCATAGAGATCACTATTGCCCTCTCTAAGACCAGGGGTGTAACCAGTAAACTCCCACGTAAATGGAGTTACACCAAGGCCGACTGGTCTGCGTATAGCGCGGAGTAGTTTGTCTGCAGAGTCACTTGACCTGTATGGGAGCTTAAAGGCACTACGCCTAACAGCAGAATTTTTTGCCAAGGCTCTACGGGAGGACTAATCCTCCCGCCCTTGCTACCAAATGGTCACCTTAGTTTCCAAAAGGCATTTTTTTGCCTGTTGTCTAGTTTTCTTTTACATAATAATTTTATTGGAAAGTTTGATTTGCCTAAGAATGGTACAAAGAAATAATTCAGTTAGATTGTTCATCTGAGGGCTAAATAGCAATGTCATTACAGCTGGCGGCAAAAGAAAAGCAAAATCTTTTTTTTTGTCCACTCGGGTATTGGGGGCCGCATATATATATATATATATATACCTAACACTCAACACAATTCTTCGTAGCATTGAATAAATAATGGCCTGAGGTAGTGTCTTAGATTGAGTGTATTGAAGTATTGTCAATTAGCTTGAGAAAGTTTCAGCTATTTATAAAGATATTAAGAATTATTTTTGATATATATGCATTTTAATGTATAAATACTGTGGGCACACCTTATCTCTGTTGGTTTGCGCTAATTTGACCACCCCTGACCTAGAGAATAAAATAGTGATATTTTTAGCTTCGCACAGGTTTTAATTGTAAAGGATAAAATCCTGATAAATATATTAAAGATATTTCTTCAATGCCACGACAAGAGCAAATGTCTACTCTGTAGGGGAATGTTTTCTATTCCACTTGCATTGTACAATTACATTTACAACTAACAGAACATGCAAGCCACTTTTCGGGCTTAAGTTCGTTTTCGTCATTTCATATTAAATATTAACGTTCATGCAAAATGATTCAACTGAGTGAGACTCACTCATACGAATACTAGCCTCAATCTAGATTCTATAGATTCTAGATCTAGACTAAGTCTAAACCCAGCCAGCAAAGTTACCTATTCAGGTCCGGGCTGAGTTAGAACCCGCATGGTAAACCAGTTATTTGTTTTCTAATTTCCTAGCCATTCTACTTCAATATGTTAAGCAAAATTGTTGGGGAGAGGAACTGGGAGGTTCCCATGCTGTTCTTAGGTGATCCGTTAACGCATCTCTACTGTTAAGGGAGCTCTGTTTCAAATCCTTATTCCAGAAGAATTAGAAGAGTCTTATTATTGATGACGCATTGTCCTGTTTGCTTTGAAATGACAAATATCGCCAAATGTTTGCTTTGAAATGACAAATATCGCCAAATGTTTGCTTTGAAATGACGAATATCGCCAAATGTTTGCTTTGAAATGACAAATATCGCCAAATGTTTGCTTTGAAATGACAAATATCGCCAAATGTTTGCTTTGAAATGACAAATATCGCCAAATGTTTGCTCTGAAATGACAAATATCGCCAAATGTTTGCTTTGAAATGACAAATATCGCCAAATGTTTGCTTTGAAATGACGAATATCGCCAAATGTTTGCTCTGAAATGACAAATATCGCCAAATGTTTGCTTTGAAATGACAAATATCGCCAAATGTTTGCTTTGAAATGACAAATATCGCCAAATGTTTGCTCTGAAATGACAAATATCGCCAAATGTTTGCTTTGAAATGACAAATATCGCCAAATGTTTGCTTTGAAATGACAAATATCGCCAAATGTTTGCTTTGAAATGACAAATATCGCCAAATGTTTGCTTTGAAATGACAAATATCGCCAAATGTTTGCTTTGAAATGACAAATATCGCCAAATGTTTGCTTTGAAATGACAAATATCGCCAAATGTTTGCTTTGAAATGACAAATATCGCCAAATGTTTGCTTTGAAATGACAAATATCGCCAAATGTTTGCTTTGAAATGACAAATATCGCCAAATGTTTGCTTTGAAAAGACAAATATCGCCAAATGTTTGCTTTGAAATGACAAATATCGCCAAATGTTTGCTTTGAAATGACAAATATCGCCAAATGTTTGCTTTGAAATGACAAATATCGCCAAATGTTTGCTTTGAAATGACAAATATCGCCAAATGTTTGCTTTGAAATGACAAATATCGCCAATTGTTTGCTTTGAAATGACAAATATCGCCAAATGTTTGCTTTGAAATGACAAATATCGCCAAATGTTTGCTTTGAAATGACAAATATCGCCAAATGTTTGCTTTGAAATGACAAATATCGCCAAATGTTTGCTTTGAAATGACAAATATCGCCAAATGTTTGCTTTGAAATGACAAATATCGCCAAATGATTTTTTAAATTTGGTTACTTTTAACGTCAAAACAACGACTATGGCTTCAATATTTCTGGTCCATTGGTGAATTCGATGGGAGCTGCCTCTGAGTTTGTGTGATAACATAAACTCTCTTTGCAATCTTGTTTGAACTGTTTTTGTATAGCGAATTGCAACTTTTTTTATACAAGCATGATCTGTGTGAAATGATCAAGTGGGCGTGAGGGGAAGGGGTTCTGGGAGAAGGTTTCCGTGCTGCCTTTAGGAGCTCATGAAACACGAACTCGAGTCCTTATGATAGGTAGCCAAGCAGTCTAGGACATTCCTCACATAGGTAGCCAAGCAGTCTAGGCCATTTCTCACATAGGTAGCCAAGCAGTCTAGGCCATTCTTCACATAGTCTATATATTTATAAATGACACTAATAATTTCCATGTCTTTGGCGTGTGACTGGATTTCAAACAAGTTAGAGATAAATTGACTGAGATGTTGACACATGTACTCAGACATGGTTTGCCGAAATGATTTCATAAGAAGTACATTTCGAACTGGTGAAGCAGTAACTCTTATCCGTGGTCACAATAACCAGTCATCTGTCACGTGAGTGAAATGCTGATGTCAACCTAAACACATGGAGTTCACCAATGTCACCCCAATGCGTCTATGGCTGACTCTGGAAACAGATGTTTCTAATCATCTTGCTGTAAGAGTGTCTGCCAAGTAGAACAGAAATGACGCACGACGAAAATAAGGTTAAAAAAAGTATGAAACAAGGGAAGACAACTAGAAGACGTAAGTGAACAAATCCAGTATTATTGTAAACAGGGGCAATAAGTCCATGTAAGCAGTTTTCTTCTGACAGGCAACTAGATTTAACATTCTTCCACGTTTTTGAAGACACTTTACAAGCAGTTCTCTTAATGGGCCTATTCAAAATTTATATATATAAAAAGCAGAGGCAGACGCCGAAAAGAAAATCTTAATCGACCACCGGCGGACAATATGCTTACCTTGTGAAAAAATATGTAGGTCACAGCTGGGGCTGCATAGCCACAAAATACTGTTTTCCTATGTGTGTGTAAGTGTGTGTATATGTAATTAGTCTTTATTGCACCGCGACCATTCATTTTTTTGGACAGACTTTTTGTGTACCCTTGAATAGTTGTTTTTTTTTTGGAGTAAGTGGGAAAACATTAGACACCCCGCTTTTGTCTGCGATGGCGAGGGAGAGTCCTGAGGAACACTGTAAGCTCCTTCAGCGGGGTCTAGGGCGGAGCCCTGGCGCAAAGCATTAACGGTATTTAAAACAAAAAAATGCCTATTCTGAGGTATCTTTAGTGCATATCCTGCTCTACTCTTCTATTCAAAAATTGTAGTTCAAAAACAAACTCTGCTTTTCACTGTACCTTATTTTTGAACGGAGACCAGCGACGAGTAGACATTGGTAACTATAGTTTTGTTTCCGTTTTTTACTGAAAGAGTAGTCACAAAACCCCTTTTGGCTGTGCTCATAAAATTTAGTAATTTTAGATTGGCGTTTCCTTTTATTGGAAATAGGGGTGGGGTGGGGGCTAACCCCAAGGCCCCTCTTGGCAACACTCATGAAATTTGATAACTGTAGTTTGCTTTAGATTTTTTGTCGAAAAGAAAAGTTTTTATCGTAAAAACCATTTATTTTTTTCAACTCTCGTTAAAAAAATTAAATTTCCTAAAATTCAAAGTCCAAAGATTAATGTAGAATGCAGTATTTAACGTGGATACACAGACCCAACAGTGACCAACATATTTTGCCACTGTGTGTGTTTTTCTTCCAATCTGTTTCGCGGGAAGAGTAAAGTTTAAATTATTTATTTCTTTGGACGTCTAGATCTAGAGCTTAGGGTGACAAAAGTGTGTAGGGAGGAACACGGATAAAGAATTATCATTTTTAGCCTATAACAATAATAATAATAATAATAATAACATTGACAAGGCTGCTTCCTTACCCTGAAACTTAAGGCTTTGTCACAGCAATACAGGACAGAGTAATTAGAACAAAAAATTACGAGAAACATATCCTAAAACTCAATATTGTTGAAAAATTCCAAAAATGTGGAAATGTGGGTGAGTCAATTGTAAAAATAATGGCGGGATGTTCAGCCCTATCAGAATCTGCCTACCTAGGTCGCCATAACCAAGTTGCAAAGCTAATACACCAGCACTTGACTTTGAAACACAATTTGATCGGTAAGGATACTCCTCCATATTACAAATACTCACCACAAGAGGTTCTCGAGTCTACGGATCATCTCCTGTACTGGGATAGGCCTATTTGGACTGACAAAACGGTAGATTTTAATCGCCCTGATTTTCTGCTCATCGAAAAAAAATAAAAGGCCGCTACCATTATTGACATCGCCGTACCACTATCACATAATTTAAAAAAAACTGAGCTGAAAAAAAACAACGAAAATATGGGAACCTTGGCTTGGAGATTAAGCGTTTATGGAAATTATCTAAAATAACAATATACCCCATTGTCATATCAACCGAGGGAATAATAACAAGGCCCTTGTCATTCCTAGGAACATTCTCGTTGCCTGTCAGAGGGCGGTACTTCTGCAGACCTGCCACATCACCAGAAAATTCCTCGGTGGAAACTTATAAAGGGACTAGGATGAATTTTGTTTCCCTTTAACGAAACTCGACCCTGGCTTCGCCAGAGAATGAATACTCGCTCTTTTATAATAATAATAATAATAATAACAAAGATAAAAATAATAATTATTATTACTATAAAAACTACTACTGCAGAGGCGTAGCTAGGATAGGGGAAGGAAAGGGGAGAGTTTGAAAATTCCCTGGGCCCCAACTTGAGGGGGCCCCCAAATGAGTTCTTTTTTACATTAAATTTAAATATTACGCCAAAGGCAGGGGTCCCCAATGAGGTTAAGCCCCCCGGGCCCCCAAATGATGTCAAATTTCTAGGTACGCCACTGTACTACTGCTACTACTACTACTACTACTAAATTAAAAACCCTACAATTCCTTTGTCAATATACGACGCTGTTGTACAGTACTGTGACAAGTTGGATTGAAATTAGGCCGTTTTGGGTGTCTAGGGGATTTTATAGTTTGAGAACCCACACTTGCACATAAAAACTACAGGCACAGTGTTATAATGCAGGCAACAGATACTATGTTGTAAAATTATGTACAGTTTATTATACAAAATAAGATAATAAAAAGGTGAAATGCTGTACAGTTGCTAGGGTGGGATCTAGCGTATTTACATGTATGAGTCTATCATCATTAGATTTGAGAACCAAGTGTTCTGAGTGTCATTAGGCTGGTTGCTTAGCTTTTGGTCCGGTGCTGCACTGATGAGACAGGTGTGGCTGGCACTGATGCTGTCTGCTGGTGGGCTGGCGTAGTGAATCCAGGATCCGGGTGCAGTCCAACGTTGTATGGTTGCAGAGCTAAGCTGCGTCTACCATTCAGTTAAGCCAGAGACGACTCTGTGGCTAGCGTTGTTACTTGGACTCTTGAAGGATGAGTAGGACTGATGTCTGCAGATCTGGTGCCAAAAATCTGGTATCAGCTTTAGGTTCCTAAGATTTCAGGCGGATGTTGCCTATAAATAAAAAGCTGGAACGATATGATGTATACGTCGGCCTTTCCGTGAAGGACATCTTCAGACTGATGTGGAGAAACTATAAGCTAGTTTCATAAATATCAAAGGGAACTAACAAATGAATATAGCGTCCCATCAAGGGAGATAACAATAATAGTGGGGACTCCCATAAAAGGAAATAACAAACAGTAATAAGTGATACAAGATAATACAAGTGACGTTCACCAATCACGGAGAATAGCAAGTACATACATCGCTTAGATAAATGAGATGAAAGGGGAAGGGGAGATCAACGTCTGCGCGCTAATATATCAGAGTTAAATTAATAATAGTTATAGAGCTATTTACATCTGGTAAGAATTGTTAATAAATTTAAGTACAGATGGCTTGAACATTTAGCCACAAAAGTCATGATATAAAATATAAGTATACAGTAATCTACTTACATTATCCATGATAAGAATGCATAAATATGTACACAACTAATGTAGTAATAAATGCACAAATACATATATACATTACTAATTAAAATGGTCCCAAAGTGCACTATAAAGTTACATACTACCAATCCAAAGTGAAATAAGGGAATGAAAATAGTCCAGAGCTCAAGCAAGAGATAGATGTCCTCCCTGTCAGCTCTCCAGCGATGAAGTTCTGTCCATATACACGTGGAGATGGGGGGGGGGCAGACTGCAAAGGTGGCGTAGACTACCTGGCGTCTTTGGACAAATGGATGACCGCTTGACCGTGAGAGAGTTTCCGGGAGATAGACATTGCGCGAGTTAAAGGTCCAGGAAATCAGCCCAGGTGGTCAGGTTAATTGGAAGGGGATATTATCGGAGGTGCCCAGGGCGAAGTAGATTACACCTTGATACTGGCTTTGCGCTAGGCGATCGGGGGGGGGGATCGCCGCCCGAGGTGTCGAGTTGAATGGGCTCTTTGAAGTGACCAGACGCTCCCGGAAGTGTGTGTGTGTGTGTGGGGGGGGGGGTAACGGATGTTTGCCAAGATAGATGGAGGGAGTGTACTCTTGTCAAGATTCTAGTATGGCATGTGTCAAGGTGGGGATAGTAAAACGTGACATCGATGCCAAAGGGGGTGGGGTTGGATTGGAGGGCTGGTGGCTGTGTTTTTAGCGCTTGATCGCTAAATTAGTAAAATTGATGATTAATAGCGTGCAAGTAAATTGATTAAATGCTTAGACCTGAGTGATACCTTGAGTGAGCTAAAACGGTTTGTCACAAGTACATTAGTTTTTGCCAGATTTTCTTCAACAGATACGTTGGGGTCTATAAACAAGTCACATAAAAATGTTATTTTCAAAATGACAACTCCACCTTTATTAAGCTGATAACATCTAAGTGAACGATTATTTGGCTATAACTAACGAAGGATAGATTTCATGAAATGAAACATTTTATACCGCGCCCGATGTCGCCCCCCCCCATTCTGAAAAACGAAATCCTGGTACAGTGAATGTAGTCATCTACTCAGAGTATATATAATGATAATGTTAAGGCTAGAGATCAAGACTCAGAAAGCGGTGCGATCAACGTTTGTTTACTTATCTCTATATTGACTACATGCAGAAGTGTGTTCAAGATGTCTAGACCTCCAAACCAAATTTGTTTTAAAGATTATATTTGGAAAACAAGAGTTTTCCCAATGCGGACAATGATATAATAATTGTTTTCCCGAATGTATATTTTATCTGTTGAATCTCTAGAAAAATTAATTGTTAAAACTGTTTTCGTTTTTGTTTTTTGACCCGATGGAGACTTTGCACGCTGATATATAGATGTATTTTATTATATATTATATAAGTTTAAAAACTAGTAATACACATTGTATAATTATACGTATAAGCAATTTTAAAATATAAATGTTGTATGAAGAAACTACAGGATTAAATAGAAAACGTAGTTAGTTTTGGTTTCTATAACACGTGATTTTATGCAAACCACGTGTTGGATTTGATTTGACGTAGCCTAAAGTTATTGTCACGTTCACAGTATCTATATTTAGCCGCCCAAGGTTACCAGCCAGAACTTGTTAGCTCGGGGAATTTCATCACGCGGAAGGGCTATGTGTCAGAATAAATGGTTTTGAAATATTAATTATTGTACATTGAGCTGCATTTATTAGTTGGCATTGCAACGAGGGGATGTTAGACACATGACAACGCTATACCCGGGGAAATATTCTAGATTTTTAGTCAGTGTCACGCGGAACGTGTTAGGATTCAGATGTATATTTTATATTATTGTGTAGATCATTTATTTGGCAGAATTTTATTTATTCTGTTCTATTCAAGTACATTTAACCATTGTAATTATTTGTGAATAGCTTTTCCAAGTTTTGAATTAAAGCATTTGTTTTAGACGAAGAGAAGTTTCTTCATTGAATATAGTAACATACTTAGATCGACTTAGCGATTGGCAACTTCTAGATGATCCTCTTATCAACTGGCAACATTCTGAATGATCGTATTATCAACTAGATCTAGCTACTTCTATACAATCATCTTATTAAAGACGATTTCAAGATCCTCGGCAATTACGATCATTGATTGTGTTTCAACGTGACATCTTGACATCAAGTTTGATTGTAACATCTAGCACTATTGATGATCGTAACAGTTATATCTAGATAATAATAATGTAACATTATCAGCTAATAAAACTAGAGTAAAGCTTTTTTTTTTCTTTACAGCTTTAAGCTTTAACTTCTATTCATTCTAAATTAATAAATTGTTTAAAATATACTTTACCACGGATATACGATCGAGATCGTTCAGTATGTTTAATAAAAATGGCAAACAATGCACCATGTGCAAATTATAAAGAAAAATTGGTCAGGGGAGAACCAAATGTAAACTGATTATACGTGCCCAAAGAATCAAAGGGTTTATTTATTTTATAATTAGTAGTAGTAGTAGTGATAGTAGTAGTAGCATTTAGTTTTAAAAATAATAATTATAATTAGATGGAAAAAATAATGAGCTTTGAGATGCCAAAACTCAATGTTGTCGACAAATGTGGAAATGTGGGTGAGTCAATTGAACACATAATAGCATTTTTTTCAGCCTTATCAGAATTTGCCTACCTAGGTTACTAAGGCCAAGTTGCATAATTAGATCAGTAGGCCATTTTTCCTTATTACAAATACTTGCCACAAAAGGCTCTCGAGTCTACTGATCACTTATTGTTCTGGCATATATCTATTTTGACTTACAAGACGGTGGATTTTAATGGCCATCATCTGCTGTTTATTGACAAAAAAACAACAACAACAACCCACCACTATAATTGACATCGTCGTACCACTATTTCATAATATAAGAAAACTGAAATGGAAAAACAAAGGAAATATGGGAACCTAAGCCTGGAGGTTAAGCGGTTATGGAAGTTGTATAAAATATACACTGCTGTTATATCAACTGAGGGGATAAAACATCTGACCTCACAGATACATTCATGACCCTTAACATTCCTAAGAAGATTCTAGTTTCCTGTCAGAGGGCGGTACTGCCACAGACCTGCCACATCACCAGAAAATTCCTAGCGAGACTCGACCTTGGCAGTGCCAGAGAATGAATACTCGTTCGTTTCTGACATAACAATAATAATTGCTATAAAATAATAATAATAGGCAAACAATAATAATCCTATATTCTATACGAGCACTAAATATATATTGAAAATATTCTAACAATTATCTTTAAAATTTCAAGGGTGAAGATGATACAGGGTCGGCTTTAGGCCGATTTGACCGACTGCTCCGAATTGGGGCTCCGTGTCTGGTAAAGGGCCCCACTATTGACATTAAGCTAATCACTATCAATCATGTAAAAATGTAGGACTTAAAAGCAGGGGTTTTCAACCTGTGGGTTGCGACCCCTTTGGGGGTCGATTGACGATTTCCCAGGGGTCGCCTAAGGCCATCAAAAAATGAATCGCTATTGTCTGTTCTTTTATTGCTGTGTGTATGTGCTGGTGGGGGGGGGGGTAATGGCAGAGGGGGGTTGTAAAAAGGGGTCGCCGAGCCTAAAAGGATGAGAACCGCTGAGTCTTAAAGGGTTAACATACTTAGAGTAGCTAACTATTGATCTAAATTTAATTAACCCACTGGTGCCTAGTGCAGTGGACTTGCTACTTGTGCATGTTGTATAATAAATGTTGATATAATGATCTAATTATTAGTAATAGTTGGACTGAGTTCTGTTTAATTTAGAGGAGAAGGGAGGCAATTAAGGTTGTTGACTTCAAGGTTGTTTTTGTTTCGGATTGTTTCACTTTGTAATTTTTTTTTAATGGAATGCAACTCTTAGTAAATCAGTGTAGTTTTTGTTCCTAGTCCAGGAAGTTTGACTTTAGTTTCTAGAGCGGAAGTATATACTTTAATTCTTGTGCAATTATTATTCAGATTATGAGAAATGAGGTAATGTTTTAATAGTGTTAATTGACAATGCAAAAGACGAGACATACCCGTAATTTCAGCGGAGCGAAAACTATTCTATCTTTATATTTTTCTTCACGGTAATGTTCATGACTTGATTACATTTGGTGGTCAGCATTGAAATACACAGACGTAGAGTAAGAAGACAAGAACTTGTCAGGGCCCTGCAATCATCCATTAAATTGGGCCCCGCAATTCGTAAGGCCGGCCTTGTCGATGAAGACAAAAATGTGAGCTAATTGTCCACACTGGGAATACTCGAGGTTTACGTGAGAAACGTTTAACTAGAGGGAAACTTGAGAAGTTGTCCATTAAACTCACCATGTGTAATGCTATTTAGAATATAGAGGCAACTCTTTAGAGCTGAAGTCGTTTCTCAATAGACAATTTTCATCATTACAAAAATGTTTTCACCAGGCAAAACTTCTAATAACAACAGACATAGACAGACCAAGTTGTTACATAGAATGTATATTGTAATTTCAAGGTTTACAACTTTTAAAATCTAAATGAAAGTGTCAACATAATTAGTAGCATTAGTACTTTTACATGATTCCTAGTTAAAGTCTTTACTATTGGAAATGTGCATACAAGCCATAAATAGCCATGACTTTTGTTTGATGTATAGGTGTACAAAATCAAGGGAGTGTTGATAAGCTATGTTGTTTTTTTTTCGAAATTATATATAAACATATTTTTTTTGCACGTTCTAGATCGAATTTTTAAAGCCGTTTGTAGCTTTGATTGAGTTGGAAACATTGAAATTTAATTTGGCGTCCTTGACATTGTTTAGTTTATGGTGAAAATCTTCATTACTTTCAAACACATTGAATTTATTGTCTATACGGACAATAAAGATTAATATTACTATTATTATAAACAGAAACAGTTGCAGACTTTCAAATGCCTTATGACTCATCATCGTTTGTACTAATTCTCTTTCTATTTTTTGTTTGGGGTCGTTTTCTCCGAGGTGGTCGTTGAACTTTGCCTGAGAGTTGTTCTTTCTTCGGTGGTCGTTGAACTTTGCCTGAGAGTTGTTCTTTCTTCGGTGGTCGTTGAACTTTGCCTGAGAGTTGTTCTTTCTTCGGTGGTCGTTGAAATAGGACTAGGAGTTATTGTCTCTAAGGTGGTCGTGAAAATTGGATTACAGACAGCTCTTGGTGCTTCCAAAATGAAAGTATATTCACAATGACATTCTAGACCATTTATTGTTTTGTTGACACCCAATGGAATTATCTCTCCGAATGTTTCACAATTTGGACCTAACAGAAATAAACAAAAAAAAAGTTTATATTGCTGCTCGTTATATGTATATATATATAAGGATACAACAGGCTAAAGCTTAGAAGTTAGCATACTCGGGTATTTCTTTAGTGACATGACGGTCTTAGAGACCGAACTGACTGCCAGTTGTCATGATAACTTACACTATTAAAAACGTGTTTAGTTTTATCGTTGTGGACTTAGCATGGCAATGTCCTTGATACCATTGGCGGTCTTTTTTTGAGGTTCTCTTTTTGACTTCTGTATCTGTCTTTAACCAGAGCTTTTCTTTGAGTCTCAAATGTGTGGAATGGTAATTAGTCCTTCTATAATGACGAAAGCAGCCTCCAGCAGGACTCAGTTATTAATAATGTAGTCTTTCCTGCGTATGTCATTACGGTGCGCTTTCGGTAGTGCACCTAGGTCTCAGAGCCATACACAAATATGTTGAGAACCACTCCGGGCTCGCTGCCCAGCCTCAACGTGGCGCCCGGGTAGAAACGATCGTGAGAGGGGACGACCAGGCCAAAGGGTAACGAAACAAGGCTCCTGCGGTAGTGCCTAAGAGGTTGTGAGAACGACCTCATTGCACTGTGCGGGGATTTAAAAGAGCTCCCGCAGCGATCTGTCAATATCCAGACACCGTCCCTCAAGGGACGTTATATAAATGTCCCACACAGTTAGCCTGGTAGATCAAAGGAAAATGACTTCGCACAACTCTACATGACGATTTTTAATTGTGAGAACCACTGCTTTATAAACATTTGATTGTTGTTGCTAGGTGAAGAGACCTATTCCGCCATTCTCTCAGTTTAAGTTGGCCAAAAGCGTTATTAGCCTTAGCGAGACGGTTGTCTATTATTTCTTTGGACAGTGTCGCGTCATTGAACACTGCTGCCCATATAGGTCAAGTGGTCAACGACAGCAAGGAAATTGCCATTCACATTGATTTTTTCTTTTAGGCATGCTAGAGCAAGCACTCAATTCTGCTTCACATCATTCTCAGAACAGCTATGAATCATCTCATGGAAATTAGAGAAATACCTAGACAGTAGCTATGATTGAAACGTCCACACAGCACCCCCCCCCCTTTCTTCTCTCAGCTGAGCTATCCAAAGTGCTGATATAGTCTGGGATCAGTGGGCCGGGAAAATTACAACTCCCGTCGTCTCTGCGTGGCGCCAACGGTGGAAACGTCCGCCTGGGGAAGAGGATAGGCTAAGAACGAATGGGTGGGCGAAACCTTCTGGGCAGAACATATGTGTACAGTGTACACGGTTCTCAAAAACGGCTCTAATGATTTTAATAGGAATTTGACAGTCGATGTTTACAGTTGGAAAAGTATTACTAACTGTTTGGCCACACTGGTACAACTCTAAGACAAAAGACTATTTATCTTAGACAGACTTTACGTCTTTTCCACATTGATTCAAGAGTTTAATAAATTAATTTCAGAAGCATCTTGTAAGTCACAAGTCTAGATCTAAAGACCTATCTTTAGAATATTAGAATGTAAAGTAGATTTATACATTAGCTTAACAATGATTTTTTTCTCCGGGAAGGAAGAACCAGATGTGGCTGAATAAAAAATGTTCCTTTTTTTGGTGAAATCTAACATTCATTAGAGCAAAATAATCGGTCTTTAACTAGATGTATAATTTCTAGGAAAATCATTAGAGCAGTTTTCGAGAAACGTGTCCACCCATAAGGTTACATCTGTTTTTGTCCATGACTGTGTGACCTGAATAGAGACATTGTAAACATAAAGACAATTACATCAAAATATTACTAAAATATTACCATAATATTTTCCAAAAAAGTTTCAGACAAAAGCCTAAAATACCTGTAATTCCCGTAGCAAGACGTAGTCCAAATTGTACCGATGTGCCATAAAATATAACATCTAATCTAAGAATAAGTGAAATGGTTTATTTTCTCATTGCATATCTTACCATTGGGGCATGTCTCACAGCACTCATTGGGTACAGAAACCTTGTCCACACATGGGGCAGGGAAACAATCCGTCATCCAACACACCCAGTCTGCATTACCTGCCCCTGACCAGTCCACACAATCGCATGTAACACACGGTGAATCCCAAGGTTTTTCTTGGCTCTGTAAAAAAAAATGATAAAGAGAGTTTGTGTCTCACATAAACTCAGGAAATCTAAAGGGTCTCCAGAGGGATATCCACTAGTAAACTGCATTAAATAAATGAATTATGCTACCAAACGAAAAAATAATAATACAGTGTCTTAGTTACACTGCAGTTATACTGTTACAACTTTACTCTGATACAACTAAGTACTGATACAATATTATACTTATGCAACTTTGTACTATTAATGACTTCATATTGAAAACTAGACATAGAACCAATCGAACAAAGCAGCACAATGATATCGAGAGTGATATCGCTTTTTATGTGGAAGTAGATTAAGAATATTGTATTGAATATATCTACAACTATTCAACTAAGGATTTAGATTCGTGTTAAGCAGAGATATTGTTTTAGTTCATAAATATTCAGGACTTAATCTAGTTTTTCATTTCCTTGTTCTGGATTGTGTGACTATTTGTTGTTTACGATTTTTGAAGTGTAGCACAACCAACTGTTCAAGTTTTCTATCACGAGATTATATATTTCATCATTAGTCAGTAGGAGGCATTTTAAATACACTAGATAAAGCTAGAAATAATCCATTTTAGGATTTTTTAATTATATCTTCAAAAGGTTTGTCCTGACCCTGTCGGATGTATGAATACAGAGAAAATGTTATCAGGAAAAAAATCTAAGTTTTATGTAACTGGAAACTTAGTTTTTACAAAACTTATATAAACTCACTCTGTCTGTCTGTCTGTCTGGTTAAAAGTTTGTACACGTTATATCTCCGAGACCCAATCTCGGATCAAGCTGAAATTTCACACAATTATTTCTGCAACCTGACAACACAAGAGTCAATAAAAAAAATTAACCAATAGTTTATTAACTATTTTTAATTAATTATTTTATTTGTTATCTGAAACAAAGGAAGGAGAAATCGTACTTCATTAAAGTGGTGGTTGTCGGTGCGTAGATAATATTATTCTATCACCAATTCTTCTGAGGTGCACAATTTCTGAACGTATTTTCTTTGTTGCATTGCTTTTAAGCTTGCGAAGTTTTTTTGTTATTATGCTGATGTAGCGTTTCTTTGAGGTTTGTTTAGGGTTAGTATCTAAGGGACTATTGCAACTTGCAGTGGTTTTGCTGCTAGTGTAGTAGATTAGACCTTTCAACTAGTCTTTCTTACTTCTTTACATGGAGTTAGTGATGGGGTTGTAGGTTGAGTCTTCACTAGAGTCAGCAGTGGGCCAGTGTTGTGCGTTCGTTGTGCAGAGGTCAAATACGTACTAATGTGTTGTTTTGGTATTATCGGACCGCAAGGTGCAGAATGTTTATTTTATTATTAACAAAATATCTACAACTTAATGTTAGGAGATTGTTGAATTCAATAATAGATTACGTTTTCAGTTTGTTCACTGTAAATAACTTTCATCTCATTCAACATTATATTGATATTTGAAAAACTTAAGGGAGGTAACTCAACGGTAGACATGTTTATAGACATGGGGACATCACAAAGACATAGAACAACGTCTGCGTGGAGTACAGTCTCTTCATCAGGTCTAGACTCCGTTCTCTTCTCCCTCATGTCAACATCCAACTTAGTCTAGTCTCTACCAGTGGCACATCTCCTGCACTAGCTCTATACAAACATGAGGACGTCACACGTAGGCCACTCTAAATAAAAACGGACACCTAGTTAACTCTACAATCTTCTCTCACCATAAAGTACCTCACTAGCAGAGTGGTGTTTTTTTTTGTTATATATGCTTTTAAAAACAAATTACGTTAATTTTGTTTTTATGTTCAACCATCACTTGCCTCAGCGCAGCCCCCTCCATGGGGTTTTGTGGTTATCCATCACTTGCCTCAGCGCATCCCTCTCCATGGGGTTTTGTGGTTATCCATCACTTGCCTCAGCGCAGCCCCCTCCATAATGTTTTTTGGTTATCCATCACTTGCCTCAGCTCAGCCCCCTCCATGGGTTTTTTTTGGTTATCCATCATTTGCCTCAGCGCAGCCCCCTCCATGCTGTTTTGTGGTTATCCATCACTTGCCCCAGCGCAGCCCCCTCCATGGTTTTTTTTTGGTTATCCATCAATTGCCTCAGCGCAGCCCCCTCCATGGGGTTTTGTGGTTATCCATCACTTGCCTCAGCGCAGCCCCCTCCATGTTTTTTTTTGGTTATCCATCACTTGCCTCAGCGCAGCCCCCTCCATGGGGTTTTGTGGTTATCCATCACTTGCCCCAGCGCAGCCCCCTCCATGGTTTTTTTTTGGTTATCCATCACTTGCCCCAGCGCAGCCCCCTCCATGGGGTTTTGTGGTTAACCATCACTTGCCTCAGCGCAGCCCCCTCCTTGGGGTTTTGTGGTTATCCATCACTTGCCTCAGCGCAGCCCCCTCCTTGGGGTTTTGTGGTTATCCATCAATTGCCTCAGCGCAGCCCCCTCCATGGGGTTTTGTGGTTAACCATCACTTGCCTCAGCGCAGCCCCCTCCATGGGGTTTTGTGGTTAACCATCACTTGTCCCAGCGCAGCCCCCTCCATGGGGTTTTGTGGTTAACCCCCCCCTTCTAAAAAACAAAATATAATGCAGAAGAAGTCACAAAATTCCATAAGCGTAGCCAATGTGGATTTTGAATTAAAACCTCCTCCAAATTTTCTTTACGATAAAACCCCTTAATTAATATAAGACTTAGATCTGTGATCGTAGCCAAGAGGGGGTTTGAGTCTAAACCCGCCTCACGAGGGCTTTAAATTTAAGCTCCCTCCAGATGGTTTTGAGCTTAAAAGCTCCCTACAACGGAGTTTGAAGCTAAAAACCACCTCTTCAATAAAAAATTAAAGCAACCTACAGTTTTGAGTTTACCCCTCCCCCCTCTACAGAGAGTTTTGACGTTAAAAGTCCCCTCTTCAATAGTATTCCAATGCAACATTTTAAGTTTGTTAGTTTAACCCCCCTTTTCGATATAAACTGTAAAGCAATCTACAGTCACCAAATTGCATGAGCGTAGCCAAATGTGTTTACTAATTTCAACCAGACGCTGGGCTCCATCAATATAGTGCAGTAAATAACAGATTTGGTTTTTGAACTAAATTTGTTTAATAGCAGGATAATGCATTGTATATATCCATTAATATATATATATATATATATATATATATATATATATATATATATATATATATATATATATATATATATATATATATATAGTAGGTCTACCAGGTGACAGAGCCTCGTTCGGTTAAATAATTTCTTAACGCAGGATATATACCCGAAGTAAGGTTGAGTAGGTTCTCTGGGCTAAAAAGATCCTAATGAAACCAGAACATGAGTGAAAGAGAAAGATAGAGTAGAAAAAAGATGTGTATTGTTCAGAGTGAAAAATGTATGTTTTGTAAGTACACTTCACCTCACATCCAGCTGACGTTGTGGGGGGTGGAGTTGGAGGCATGCAGATAACCTCAGGAGCACTCCAGTAGTCTCCTGGACTTTGGCAATAACAAATTGAACCGTCAGACATCACGAGTTCCTTTTCCAGCGGTACAATCTGACCTTCCAAGTAACAGTTAGGTCCTAGAGGATAGGGGAACATTTGTACACTCAGAATAACTTATCTATCTATCTATCTATCTATCTATCTATCTATCTATCTATCTATCTATCTATCTATCTATCTATCTATCTATCTATCTATCTATCTATCAATTTTAGACACTTAGTTTAGGGACGCACTATAGTAGACTGACTTTGAACGCGACATTTTCTAGTGACGAAATAGGCATTGGGTTGGAGTATTGTAGACTTTGAAGACAGTTACTGCTAGGCTCTTGAAGGGATAACATCGTTTTAGTGACTGACTCGACTGTGGCCCATTCTGTATTAAAGTTTGTTATTCTAATTTCATCTCGAGTGAACTTAGTTAATGGACTTTTATCCTGTTCGTTACCATTCGTGGTTTTTGACGTGATGTGTATTTCAATATTCGCACTCACATTAGTAATACACCTTACAAGATACTCAAACATCTAGAATTATAAAGGTACTTTAGAAATACATCGAGTACAACTTATACACACATCCTTTACACTATCTATCTATCTGTCTGTCTATATCTCTTTCTCTCTCTCTCTCTAATTATCATTCATTCATTCATTGGCCTTCTTCAGTCGTAGAACGACTATGGTTCATCTCAGAGCACACTTCCTCATGTGGCTGTGGAGCCCTATTTTGGAGAGACACTCCCGTCCACAGATAGCGCAGGTTAAAGTGGCTTTTGCTTTGGTGGTAGAGAAGCTGGCCGTTTTTTTCGGATTGTACGTTTTTCTTCTTGAGCTGAGACCCATGCACTTTCACTGTTCATAGCTTTCTTGGTCACTGTCTCTTTCCATCTGTTGCGGTCTAGAGCTATGTCTTACCAATTGTCACTATTGATGTTCACTGATTTGAGGTCAAGTTTTATTACATCTATGTAACGGAGGTTGGGGCAACCAGTTTTTCTTGTGCCAGTCGCGAGTTGTCCATTGAGGATGACTTTCGGGATGCGCTTGTCCTCCATCCGACGAACATGTCCATGCTAACGCAAACGGCGTTGTCTGAGGGCTGTAAAGATGCTGGGAATGCCTGATCGCGCAAAGATCTCAGTATTGCACACTTTTTCTTTCCATGTGACATTCAAGATACTACGGAAACATCTCAAATGGAATGAGTTCAGTTTTTTCTCTTGCTTTGCGTATGTGGTCCATGATTCACTGCCATACAGCAGTGTACTCATAACGCATGTCTTGTAGACTTCCATTTTGGTCACCGTAGTTAATTTGTGGTTTTCCCAGCCTCCCCTATGAGGCAGCCTCCCCTATGCATTTTTTATCTTCTCTTCTAGAGACAGGGCATCTTTAATTGTGGATCCCAGATAGCAGAATTCGTTCACGCTTCCAGTTTGTTATCATCTATAAGGATGGAGGGTGGTGCTGTAGTAGGTGGTCCCATAACATTTGTTTTCTTCATGCTAATAGTCAAGCCATATTCTTTACAGGCCTGAGAGAAACGGGACATTAGTAACTGAAGTTCCTCTTGCGTGTGTGCCACTACCGCTGCGTCATCCGCGAATAGCATATCTCTTACAAGGGTGGCTCTGATTATATATATATATATATATATACTAGACATATTTTACCCGCGACCCGCGGGTCAAAGTTTGTGTTTACTAATGTAGTGGATTGGATTGAGATGTATTTTAAACTTAGTTTGTAAAATGTTTAACATTTTTCGGATGTTCCTTCAGAGTTGAAGATAGTTTACTTCCAAGTCCAAACCTCCCGCAGGACGACGGGGGATGGGAGCGGGCAGATTTTGAACCCGCGACCGTCGATAAATCCGAACGACAGTCCAGCGCGCAAACCGCACGACCAGGCAGCTAATGATCCTTTCAAGTTTTTTCTCTTTCGCTACGATATTTAAATTTGTGCGAAAATGGGTTTACCCGAAGCCGATACATACATATCTATTAAAAACGAAAAGAGCGATAGATTAATAATACAATTAAAAACGGGTTTACCCGATTTGTTGAATAGGATAATAAAGTAAACAAGTAAACGAAATAATTTTTAGTACGCAATTCATGAATGAATATAGATCTAGGCCTATCTCAACACGGCTTCGCAGCTTTCGTAAACGAATGTATTAAAAATGCTTTAGAAAACCAAATTTGAATGTTAATTTGATCAAAATATGAAATGAATGGACAATAATTAGTATGTTCATGTATTAAAGTATAAACTATCTGTGCGAAGAGAAGTTTTATCATTTTAGAGTTTTAGATCTACGAATGGAAAGATGTGTAACATTACGGTAATGAAAGAATGTTCGTCAGGAAATCTGTAGTCACAGATATAAGGAACTAATTTTTGTAAAAAAATGGTTTTGAAACACAAATTTGAAGGTTAATTTTATTACATAATGAAATCAATAAACCTTCTTTTGTATTTTCATGTGTCAAAGTAAAAAACTATTTGCTCAAAGTGTATTTCTTAAAATTAGATCTAGATCTAAATCCTTTCGATCTTTTCTCATGTCAACATTGTAAACATGGCCTAGATCCATAAAATACTATAGCTGTAATAGAGTTGGTCTTTTTTTGTTTGTTTTTGTTTTAGGGCCACAATACATACACTACGGTCTAAGTTGGCACCCAAGGAACATTTCTGCCAAGTTTTATCAAGATTGGTCATTTTTTTTTTTCTATACGGGGACATACATACACACATACGCCAAACATTCTACTTTATAGTATAGATATATTAAGGGGTATTTTATATTTGTTGTTTTTATTTTGATGAACTATACATGAACTTTGTGATATTGTCTCCTTTAGTTGAGAAGCATCATTTCAATGTGATGATCTTGATATATATATATATATATATATATATATATATATATATATATATATATATATATATATATATATATATATTAGTTCTCGAAAAAAAAAAAGAAACACCCTTAAAAAAAACTATTAACAAAATTTATAGTCACTCATATTGCAACATTCATTAGCATGTTACATAATGTATGCGTCATTTGGTTTACTAATAATTAATAGACGTTTTTTTTTTCATAGTTAGGGTTAGGGTTCTTTTCTCAGATGCAAGGGAAGATAGTACTGGTGCTCTGTATGTAAAAGGGGGAGACAATAAGCGGGCCTTTCGTGTGTTCAAGTATGTTTATTGTGTCAACTTTTGTAAATCTACAAGTGAAATTCAATTATAATGTGTGTTTCTAATGTCTGTTTAATAGTTTCATATTTCAGGATTAACATGTTCTACTTCGGAAAGAGAATTTCTGTTAAAAGCTTTACTTATATAAGTATCTCTAGCAATGCGCTGGGGTTTCGATCATCATATAGAGTTCTGAGGACACCAATATCCAATAACACACAATTAATTTGTCTATCCCTATATCACTGTTTGGTATTAACACTAGTAATAATACTTCTCCATTTGATGCTAACGGCTAAAAAATATATATAAAAATTACCGTTTGGGCACTCGGGGCAACATTGCCCTGGTTGTGTTACAGCGTCAACACACTGAGGCATTAAACACATAGGTGAGAAACAGGTCCACTCGTATTTCCCTGACCAGTTCACACAGGAACAAGAAGCACACGACCCTTCCTCTGGTTTGGGTTGATTCTGTCTTACGTGACGTGTTGAAACATTGCATGAAATATAAAGTTTATTGAACAATTGATTTATTTGAAGATTTTCACGCTTAGAGCTAGTCACTAATCATCTGCTCTTTGATTTATTCTTGTACTTTTAACTATCCAGTTTGCGCTCTTCACCAATAGAACACAGCAAAGAGTGGTCAAGAAGAGAAAGCGATATTAAAAAAGAAATAGAAAAAAGAAATACTTAAAAAAACAAATTTATATAATGGAAGGAACCGCTAATTACTGCCATTTATAGAAAAGCTCAGCTTCATAAAAGAAAAATTAATTAATTAATTAGTACTAAAAATTAACTAATTGGTTATTTTTTGGACTAATTCGTGTATTGCTATCGATTTTAAATAATTCTACAAAATGTTCAACTTGATCCCAGAATGGAAAGTGGGAGAAAAAAAACGTGTCAAAACGTGATAAAGGAGGGACTGAATCCATATATATAGTATACCTCTTAATTCGAAATTAAACAAAATGATTAATCATCAAGAATTAATTAAACAATTGTGTGTTTTTTATTGACTCATGTGATGTCAGGTTTAACGAATAACTGTGCAAAG
The DNA here is from genome assembly GCA_036873155.1 of Biomphalaria sudanica. Taxonomy (NCBI): domain Eukaryota; kingdom Metazoa; phylum Mollusca; class Gastropoda; family Planorbidae; genus Biomphalaria; species Biomphalaria sudanica. The sequence continues at coordinate 4,863,577 of JAZGLO010006654.1, read as the reverse complement.
TTTGAACTTGATTCGAGGATGAGAAATGGGGAAAAAAAAACATGTTCAAACTTTTAACAAGAAAAACAGACAGACAGACATAATGAGTTGATATAAGCTTTGTAAACATGTGGTGTCCCTATAATGGATCCTAAAAATATTAAAAGTAAAAAAAATTGTGGTAGATTTTTCATGAAACAGACAAAGCCAACACACTCCAAGACGCCCTATTGAGAGGTTGTTATCATTCATTGTTGGCCAAGTAGAAATAGAACCAACTACTTTGTGATACATTTATTAACTTACTCATGAAATGAAAGGCTGATTCAAATGTTGTTTTTAAAAAAGAATTTTGATACGAACTTCGTTTTAGTTGTAAGTTACAAAAACAACAACAACAACAAAACAACGAACTACTTTCAAAGCGCGCAGCTTTGACATAGGCTATCCTCATTATACACTTGACGTTCTCAAATAGTCTAAATACGACTAAATAGAACCCAGATCTAGATATATTTAATATATATAAATAATTGTATTAATAATTTGAACACAATTTTAATTATTAAGGCAATACCTTATCTTCTGACCTTAGGGGTGCAGATTTATTATTTATTATGTAAACAGTAGTACCACATTAAGAAGTGAAACAGATATGATCATATGAACAGCATATATCTAGATCTTATCTTATCTTACCTTATCTTATATAATACAGACGTTACTTCAAAAAAGAAGATGATTACGTCCTACGCGTCATGCATTTAGTAATGCATATTAACCAATGACTTAAATTCCGCCAAGTCACTAGTTTTCCTGGCTAGCTCAGGCAACCCATTCCATGCTCTAATAGCACTAGGGAAGAAGGAGTATTTGTACAAATTTGTCCTAGCATATGGATCTAGTAGGATACACCATTACTCGGTACCAAAAAGGACTACTATTCCTGATCATAACATTCGCCTAGGTCTAGTCATTTTAAGATTAGCTTAAACGTGTTAAGTCATATGAATTATAGTCTAGATCTAGATTCTAAATCGAAATTCTAGATCTAGTTCTATATCTAGTTCTAGTTCTATATCTAGACTAGTTTTAGATCAAGTCATTCTAGATCTAGGTCTAAAAGGGGAATTTTACTTAATGAATATATATAAAAAAGTACTTATGTTTGTTAAAAATTCATTTTGAAAGATTTAAACTTTAAAAGAGAAAAATGTTTTTTTATATTATTATTATTATTATTAAGTGTCCAATGATATTTTAATTTTTTTTACTTTTAACGATCAAAACAAGACAATGGCTTGAATATACCAGGTCCATTGGTGAATTCGATGGGGGCCGCCTCCGAGTTTGTATGATAACACAAACTCTCTTTGTAATCTTGTTTTTTTTATTGGAGTAGGTTTTATCCTCAAACCTCTCTTAGCTACATTCATGAGATGTAGTAGCTGTAGCTTTGTTTTCTATTTTGTAAGCCTTCATGTTTTCGGAACAAAAGGGGAGAGAGGGGGCTAAACTCAACACCCCTTGTAGCTACTCTTTGTGTAAGTGAGGGATTGGAGCTTGGTTTTCTTTTTTACTGCAAGGGGGTTTTGAGTGTATCTACAGTAATGGAATTTGAATATAATAGTTTCCCCTCAGTTTGTTTTATTTGGCAGGGGAGATTTATAAACCCAAAACCCCTTTGACTACGCTCATGGAATTTGATCTCAGCATTCGGTTTTATATTTTATATTGAAGAGAGTTTTAAAACATCAAATCACCTTGGTAATACTAGGGTAAGTGATAGTCTAAAATTTAAATTCAACAAAAATATAGTCACTATTCCCTTCCCTTGTGGAAGGATTTCATTTCGGGGGGAGTGGGTTTGAACTCCAACAACCCGGCTACCCCCATGTAGTTGATCTAGTCTAATTTTACTAAAGTCTTAGACTTACTCAAATGTAGATTGGATATATCCAGTGAACTCCATAGATTTATAGACATTGATGTAGAAGCTCAGGGCCAGATGTCCTAATATATATTGGTTATAGCTTAGGACCACCAAGAAATGGTTAGCAATGATATATAATATCTGGACTTATAAAGGATCCCAAAGTGCCTTATATCTTTAATAACCTAGAGACTTTTCAAGTCTAAACACGGAACTATACAATACTACGCCCAGTGTACTTTACTACGTCCAGTGTACACGTCAATGTCCAGTGTACAAGACTATGTCCAGTGTACACGTCAATGTCCAGTGTACAAGACTATGTCCAGTGTACACGTCAATGTCCAGTGTACTTTACTATGTCCAGTGTACTTTACTATGTCCAGTGTACTTTACTATTTCCAGTGTACTTTACTATGTCCAGTGTAAAAGACTATGTCCAGTGTACTTTACTATGTCCAGTGTACTTTACTATGTCCAGTGTATTTACTATGTCCAGTGTACTTTACTATGTCCAGTGTACTTTACTATGTCCAGTGTACTTTACTATGTCCAGTGTACAAGACTATACCCAGTGTACAAGACTATGTCCAGTGTACAAGACTATGTCCAGTGTACTAGATCTATAAATAGACTAAACTTTCAATAATAGTTGTCTGTATCTAACCTCGCATCCAGCAGGCGTAGTAGTGTCTCTGGGAGGTGTACAGATGATATTGGCTTGTTCCCAGGGGCCCCCTTCTTCGCAGAAGCAGACGGAACCGTCTGGCCTTACGTAATCCTGATTCATTGAAACTAAGACGCCACCAATGTCGCAGTTTGGACCTTTGAAGAAATCACTCATACACATGAACACACGTACAAACTGAAGTGATTCTGTTAAGATCATTTATCATGTCTAACTTTTACATGTTTTTAACAAAGTTGGCAAAATAAACATGTACATTTATTTTCATCATGTAATGATACAAGAACCACCTTTAAAAAATCATTTGTTTGAAACATGTATAAAAATAATATATGTGTATACAATGTGTGTACATGCTTTTGTTAGAACTAGATATAAGTTTAAGATGTTAATAGCAATGCTTTGCTTGATTGAAGCATTACCTTTATTAAACCAAAAAGCAGACCAAACTGAAGCCATGCTATTACTGGCAATTGTTCATGAGGGCATGCTTGTACTGGTCATTTGTTCATGAGGATATGCATGTACTGGTCATTTGTTCATTAAGACATGCTTGAACTGGCCATTTGTTCAGGAGGACATGCTTGTACTGGCCATTTGTTCAAGAGGACATGCCTGTACTGGCCATTTGTTCAAGAGGACATGCCTGTACTGGCCATTTGTTCACGTGTGCATGCACTCGATAATTGGGAAAATCATTTCACTGCAAACTTACCGTTTGGACAAACTTCACAACATTGGCCAGGTTCTCTGACGGCGTCCACACACTTGGGCACCATGCAGTCTGCCACCATACAAGACCATTCAAACTGCCCCCACCAGTTTGGTTCACATGAGCAGAAGGAACACGGGCCATCATCAACTGGTTTGTCTAGACCCTAATGAGCATATTGAACTTTAGTACTCATTCAGTGTCTCATTGTCGCAATTTATTCTAGCTGATAGAAATGTCTCTTAGGCAAGTTAGCTTAGCAGAATGTCTCTTAGGCAAGTTAGCTTAGCAGAATGTCTCTTAAGCAAGTTAGCTTAGCAGAATGTCTCTTAGACAAGTTAGCTTAGAAGAATGTCTCTTAGACAAGTTAGCTTAGAAGATATGAATGTCTCTTAGGCAAGTTAGCTTAGCATATATGAATGTCTCTTAGACAAGTTAGCTTAGAAGATATGAATGTCTCTTAGGCAAGTTAGCTTAGCATATATGAATGTCTCTTAGACAAGTTAGCTTAGAAGATATGAATGTCTCTTAGGCAAGTTAGCTTAGCATATATGAATGTCTCTTAGGCAAGTTAGCTTAGCAGATATGAATGACTCTTAGGCAAGTTAGCTTAGCAGAATGTCTCTTAGGCAAGTTAGCTTAGCAGAATGTCTCTTAGACAAGTTAGCTTAGCATAATGTCTCTTAGACAAGTTAGCTCAGCAGAATGTCTCTTAGACAAGTTAGCTTAGCAGATATGAATGTCTCTTAGGCAAGTTAGCTTAGCAGATATGAATGTCTCTTAGGCAAGTTAGCTTAGCAGATATGAATGACTCTTAGGCAAGTTAGCTTAGCAGATATGAATGTCTCTTATGCAAGTTAGCTTAGCAGATATAAATGTCTCTTATGCAAGTTAGCTTAGCAGATATAAATGTCTCTTATGCAAGTTAGCTAATCAGTTTTGACGTTATAAAGAATAATTATATTTTTAGTGTTTTAAAATAGCATCAAGGCAATCCTAGAACTAGTTCTTCCATCGAACTGTAAGAAGTGAATCGACGTGACAAATAATTATGCATTTGAATGATCCTATGAGTTGAATACATTATCTAGTAGCGGGTCTCTCATGCTCCCATTGCATGTCCACTGCTCTCTGATCCCATTGCATGTCCACTGCTCTCTGATCCCATCTTTTATAAAAATTACTTTTCTACTGCGCATTTTTCATGTTGGTCCAATCTCTTTTGTAGATATGTGTGCGGGTGGGTGGGAGGTGTAGCTGAGAAAAGGTTTCCGTGCTGCTTTTTCTTTTAAGCTAACACAATTAGGTTTCAGTTGAGATTCGAACTCGAGCTCCCTTGATAGTTCACCGGGCTGTTTATGCAACTCAACCAAATATCTTAGATCTCTTTTGTGGACAACTGGGGGAGAGTGGAGAGAAAATAGTGCTGCATTTAGGCTACTTAGTTTGAGTCCAATCCTAATCTTAAAAGGGGGCCTCCACGTTTCAAAAATATAGAATATTGTAGCAGAATATACATTTAAGAAAGAATTAGTAGAAGTAGAATTAATGTCACAAATACTCTATTTCTCTTTTGAATCCGAAATAGGATTGGCTTTTAGTTCATAGTTGGAAGTGCGTACAGGTGGAAGAAAGTCACGGCCTCCGGTCAAGTCACAGAGACACTTTTTATAAATAGAAAGCACTGATAAGCTATGCTTGATGACTTACGGACATAGTGCAGTGCACTACATCAATCTAAAAATATGCAGTGCACTACATCAATCTAAAAATATGCAGTGTACTACATCAATCTAAAAATATGCAGTGTACTACATCAATCTAAAAATATGCAGTGTACTACATCAATCTAAAAATATGCAGTGTACTACATCAATCTAAAAATATGCAGTGTACTACATCAATCTAAAAATATGCAGTGTACTACATCAATCTAAAAATATGCAGTGTACTACATCAATCTAAAAATATGCAGTGCACTACATCAATCTAAAAATATGCAGTGCACTACATCAATCTAAAAATATGCAGTGTACTACATCAATCTAAAAATATGCAGTGTACTACATCAATCTAAAAATATGCAGTGTACTACATCAATCTAAAAATATGCAGTGTACTACATCAGTCATCTATGCCATATGCAGAGCACTACATCAGTCATCTATGCCATATGCAGAGCACTACATCAGTCATCTATGCCATATGCAGAGCACTACATCAGTCATCTATGCCATATGCAGAGCACTACATCAGTCATCTATGCCATATGCAGAGCACTACATCAGTCATCTATGCCATATGCAGAGCACTACATCAGTCATCTATGCCATATGCAGAGCACTACATCAGTCATCTATGCCATATGCAGAGCACTACATCAGTCATCTATGCCATATGCAGAGCACTACATCAGTCATCTATGCCATATGCAGAGCACTACATCAGTCATCTATGCCATATGCAGAGCACTACATCAGTCATCTATGCCATATGCAGAGCACTACATCAGTCATCTATGCCATATGCAGAGCACTACATCAGTCATCTATGCCATATGCAGAGCACTACATCAGTCATCTATGCCATATGCAGAGCACTACATCAGTCATCTATGCCATATGCAGAGCACTGCTCACAGACAATGATTTAACTTCGAAACAGCTTATATGTACTTCGTGGTCTGTACAGAATGATGTGCACTGAACTATATATAAAGTCCTTGAAAATAACTTAAGGGGTTTTGTTCTCTTACCTCGCAGCCAGGGGGCGTAACGAAGGGGGGTATACACAAGATTTCAGTCTCCCACGAGTTGTATTGACAAAAGCAGACAGAACCGTCGGGTCTTACATAGTCTTGATCCATTGGAACCAATACACCATCGATGTAGCAGTTTGGACCTTTGGAGAAATTGATGACTTCATTTTACAACTTTTTACAATGTGCATACATTCAAGTACATGCTTTTGTTTGAACTACATATACGTTTAAGATGTTAATAGCAACATGATGAGATATTAGTTAGGTCTCTCTCTAAGTCTGGAATATTTTACACGTAAGAAACGATTTAAACGCCATCTTGACTGATTTGGCATATAGGAGGACACCTGGAAGTAACTAGCTTTCAAAAGATAAGGAGATGTAACATAAGTGAGACACATTTGATAATAAAAAAATATAGCATCGAAGACAAGTGTAGATGGCAGAAAGTGAATGAAGTAAGATTCGTCTCTGTTGTAGGTAGCAAAATATGTAGGTCTCAGATAGGTCTTGGACTATAGAACAACGTCAAATACTACTCCATTCCTTACATAACAAAACAAAAACAAACAAGTTGTATCAAATGTGGGGCAATGTTCTTTATGGACGACAAAAAAACTCACTTATAAGAAAATACAATTTAATGGTTAGTTCCCCTGAGTTCCATAATTGAAGCACTAGGCTAAAACGGGAAATACACTTGTTAAGTTAATTCAGTAATTAAGTACCAGGTGGCCGAGCCTCGCTCGGTTGAATAATTTATTAAGAAAGGATATATATATATATATATATATATATATATATATATATATATATATATATATATACCCGAAGTCATTTAGGGAATATTTTTGTAAGTACACTCGGGTAAAGACTTAATCTGAAGAGTTTTTTTTTTTTCGTTTTGCTAGTTCTCAATGTAATTCTACAAGGCGATTAGAATAGAAAGTCTCTTAAGTCACCCCAACAGTGTTGAAAAGTCACAGCTCACGTCGTGTCGTTTTGGAATACTATTGGTTTGGAAGAAAGTCTTTGCAGTGCAACTTCTAAATGATTACGTTCATTTAATAAATAAATAAATTATGGCTTTCATATGGCTTTCAAATAGCTCTACTTTCATGCTTAAAGCATGCTCAGAGCGCTTTGGTCCAATCTCATTTGTGGACCAGTGGGAGATCTAGGAGAAGGTTTTTCCGTGCTGCCTTTAGGCGCTCAATAAACACAACTCTGCCCGAGTCGGGTGTCGAACCTCGAGCCCCCTTCATAATCAAGCCAAGCCAAGTTCAAGCGCACTTTTTGTTTAGTGAGCTGAAAGGTTGGTGAGCTGAAAGGTTGGTGAGCTAAAAGGTTGGTGAGCTGAAAGGTTGGTGAGCTGAAAGGTTGGTGAGCTGAAAGGTTGGTCGCGGCGTTAGAGAGACGCCCCTCAATAAGAATACTAACGCGATGTTTTTATTTCTCTCAGGACAGAATACGCCATTTTACTTGAGTACACAGAGTAAGAGTTGAACCCTATAACGTAGAGATTTTGTATCACTTGATGCTTTCTACTAAAGCCATTATGAATATACTAATTGCAGTGGGAAGCGTGGTCGAGGATTAATTGTTTTCACTCTACCGCCCCTCCCATTTCCAGACAGAGTTTATTTAGTTTCACATGAATTTATCATCATTATTTTAAGAGAGACTTTGCATTGGAAAAGTTAGAATTAAAATGAAATTTTTCAGTATAAGAGTCATGATTGAGATGAGTTCTAAACCCAAATAATCTTTCCATAGTCGCCTTTTCCCAACCTTTACTCAATCTGATATTTTTCTAGTTAAATAAATTTGTGACTATAACTCAATCATGACTCTTATTTTGGGGTGTCAATCAATATGGTAAACGCCAATCTTACGCGCGATTAAAAAAACGGCATTGTCAGCTTTCATTTAGTATAATGTAATGCAAAGACGAATTTATTTTCTAATACAATATCTTAATTTTCACTTATTATCCTTATCCCTACCCTGACTGGGCCGCGCGCAATCCATTTCAAATAGGGCCCCACAAATGTTAGAGCTGGCCCTGTCTATCACGTTCAGTGTGCAAGTAAGGCGTAGAGATGCTGTGTTTTGACCACTTCCTATGTTTTGGTATGGGACAGTACACTTCGAAGTTTGAACACATAACAATAATTCACCAGCAAAATAAAAACAAACTAAAAGCTACTTACGGGTCTACGTAATTAAAGTGTAAACAATTTATAAAGCCTTCAAAACACATACTTTGAAATATTAACTTTCATTATTTTTCTTCCATAGTTTCATAATAATAGATCAGTCAATACGATGGTGCGCAAATGTTTAATTAGGCCAATTGAATCATTAAAACTTGTTCTTGTTCGCGAAGAAATGTCTTAGTGTACTGCTGGGAGCCTAGTGACGTCAGCGGTGTCAAGTTTTTTTTCCATTGACGTCATATAGAAAATTTTATTTATGAAACATTCAAGCCAAAATTTATTAATTTTTCGATAATGAGCTATTTTCAAGCCGATATAACGGTCGACCTCGAGTTTTCCCGATGTGGCCAATGAGTTGAGATTTTTTTTCTCACTATTATGCACATACCTTGAAATTTTAAAGAAAATCGTTTGAGCCGTTTTCGAAATAAAATTTATATATACAAGAATTTCTCACTTAAGAGTATAGGATGAAAAGATCTTTCTGAAATTTTAATAAACCCTACACATGCCCAGCACAAGTTTATGCTGGAAATATCAGATCAATAGAAAAATGACACAAAAAGTACAAATAAAAGTATAGAAGCTTTTGACCTTAACGAAAGTGTAAGTTCATCGAAAAAACTGAACAAACTAACAAACAAAGAAAGAGGCAAAATACAAGACGAGTGTATGAAATATATAAAGTAATTTGAGAGAGTGCTTTTGTTACTAATGGAACACATCCAGCAATAGTGTTAACTTACCGTTGGGGCATTCTTCGCAACACTGGCCAGGTTTTGTAACGGCATCGACACACGGTGGTCTCATGCAGGCTGCCATTTTGCAGGCCCATTCATTGTTAATACAAGAACAGCCTACACATGGATTATCTTCCAAAGGTTTCTCTACGCCCTGTTTGACAGATATAAAATACATGGGATATCTTTGAAATGTATCTCTACGCCCTGTTTGACAGATATAAAATACATGGGATATCTTTGAAATGTATCTCTACGCCATGTTGGACAGATGGATATAAAATACATGGGATATCTTTGAAATGTATCTCTACGCCATGTTGGACAGATGGATATAAAATACATGGGATATCTTTGAAATGTATCTCTATGCCCTGTTTGTACAGATGGATATAAAATACATGGCATATCTTTGAAATGTATCTCTACGCCATGTTGGAAAGATGGATATAAAATACATGGGATATCTTTGAAATGTATCGCTATGCCCTGTTTGTACAGATGGATATAAAATACATGGCATATCTTTGAAATGTATTTCTACGCCATGTTGGAAAGATGGATATAAAATACATGGGATATCTTTGAAATGTATCTCTATGCCCTGTTTGTACAGATGGAAGGACGAATTTAAGTAAAGAAATCACACAATTTGTATACGAATTTATTACTTATATATTAATTATTTATATTTAAATCTATTTTTAGATTTTTTTGCCCCCTCCCTCTAGAATGTTGGCCGATTAGGTGGGGTGGGGAGGGAGCAATGTCATCGATCCCGCCCCCCCAGCCCCTTAACTTTCAAGTGAGGTGGGGTTTCCATTTTTTTGTAGAAATCACAGCTTGTCAATAGAATCAATTAAATATGATTAAAACTTGGTATGATATTTTAACCGATTTTATATTATGTCGTTCCCCTGTTGATCTATTGGGTGTGTGTGTGTGTGTGGGGGGGGCGAATACCTCTACTGCTCTTTCCACCTAAACCCTTTGAGTGGGGGGGGGAGGGCTGTCCTACTTTTATGGAGAAATCATAGTTTGTGAACAAAATTTGTTGAATTACTATATAATTTTTATATTATGTCGCTACCCTTCAGGTATCTTAGTCGATTCGACGAGGTGGGAGGGAAAGATTGCATTTACTGCCCTCCCCACTGTAGCCCCCTGAGTGGGGAGGGGCGGTCCAATTTTTATGGAAAAATCCCAGTTGTGAACAAAATGAATTGAATATCTCTATAATATATGCTTCATATTCATATTTGAACCCATTTGTATAGTATGTCTTACTACACTCTAATATCAACTTTTATTATTTTAATATAAAATGAAAAAGGGTTGTACCAGGTGGGAGGGGCGAAACATGCGATCACCTCCGCCCATTGTATTTAAGAAATTACAAAATTAAAAAAAAATGTCACTAATATAATTGACATATGCTATATCCTTTAATGTCAAATGCAATCATTAACAGACATTATGAAAAAGAGCGAGTATTAATCGTTTTCACTCAACCGCCCCATCCCTTTCCAGACAAAAACATGATGTTTTAAAACAGAATAGTCAAATATGGCGACAGAGTTTATGTAATTGCACATGAATTTATCAAAATTATTTTAAGAAAGACTTTGTTTTGAAATAATTTAGAATTCATACGAACTTTTTCAGAATAAGAGAAATAATTGAGATGAATTCTGAACCCAAATATTATTTTCCAAGTCACCTTTTTCCAAACTTTACTGATATTATTGTATTGTATAAATACATTTGAAAAAATAATTTACAATTTATGATTCAATCCTAAAATTAAAAAAAAAAAAAAAAAAAAAAAAAAATTAGAATAGAATCTAATTGGTCCACTTAATTTCTCCTCCCATTTCCTAAACTTTTTGTTTAGAGCTTTGAATTATAGTTCTGTTACAAAACAAAGCTACAAACATATATTCCATTAGTTATCTGCATTTGATCTAACGTTTGACCAATACCAGCCTAAAAAACTTGACATATTTGATGATGGTCTCTTCTAGTTTCCATGTTTCTAAATCTTTTAACTAGCTTTTTTTTTCAACAAACTTCTATTTATTGCGGCGTTTAGTTCAGAGATTTGCTTTGATTTTATCACTTTTCACTGATTATGTATGTTCTACTTAGTCTCTCAGTATGACGGCCCTTTACTCATATTTCTCTATTTTTGTTGTGCAAACTAAAACTCATTAGACTAAAGAAGTTAATCAACACAATCTCCACAACTAAAAACACAATCCTACAATCTGCAACACAATCTCCACAACTAAAAACACAATTCTACAATCTGTACAATCACCATACAACAATATTTGTTTACCTCACATTGAAATGGTGTCACTGGTGTCTCAATGAAAGTTATTTCTATGGCGATTGTCTGTAAAATAAAATGACAAGTAGATTGTAATGAGGAACACTTACAGCAAAGTAATATAACAATAGTTTTGTAAAAGTAAATAATTCCTTCTTTATGAAGCGTGTGATAACAATTTGATTCTACAATACATATATTTCTTGTAATGATTCACCATTGCCAGGAGTCTATCCAGTGAGCTTTGCACAATCTTATCTTATCTTATCTTATAGAATACAGACGTTACTTCAAAAAAGAAGATGATTACGTCCTACGCATCATGCATTTAGTCATGCATATTAACCAATGACTTAAATTCTGCCAAGTCACTGGTTTTACTGGCTAGCTCAGGCAACCCATTCCATGCTCTAATAGCACTAGGGAAGAAGGAGTATTTGTACAAGTTTGTCCTAGCATATGGGACGAGGAATGTGCCTTTATTTTGTGTCTTTCAGAGTATTTTATTAAGTTTTGTTTTTGGATTTGAGTATGATAAGACTGCATAGGGCTATGTTGGACTAGTCCGTCTCGTTTCTTTGATTAAAAAGTTGAATCACAAATTGGGCCGGAAGTAGCTTTTTTCCTTATATATCTTTGCATTTGCAGTTCTCTTTTGAAATTAAACTGACATTATTATGCTATAATTTTAAGTTTGCCTGATAAAGAAAAAAATTGTGCACAAAAATACGGGTAGTTGGGATCAAACCCGATAGAGGCTACAATCAATGCCTAGACCTAATAATGAAATTGCTAATGATGTCTAATGACTGATTATTTTTATTTATTTTTATAGTAATAGGCCTAATAGGTCTAGACTTTACTTAAATATAGTCTAAAATAATGACTGTCTAAGACTCAAGATGATTGAGACTTTCACATATAGGTGTTGTTAATATACGGCATGTCGGCTGAAAGTTACCTGTATAAAAGGATACATATATAAAGTGCTTGTTGTTTTTTTTTGTAAAAAAAAAAAATAGGTGCCGGTACTCAGTGATAGATTGCCTAACTTTCAATTATTAATAAAGTAACAATTAACGTTGAATTACAAGACAAGTAATCATTTTTCCCGACATTTAGAAAAGGTGCCGGTACCCCGTACCGGAGCGTACCGTCACAGAAATATATGTATATCTCAATCTTCTTTCATTTAATTTTATTTTGCGGGGTGATTGCTACTTAATACATTGATAACGGATCGATTTAAATAGGGCCTAAGTATACAAGCAGGATCTCGAGCATTGGACAAATTTATTTTTTAAATACAAAGTTTTATGGAAGAGGCAATATATTAGTTGTTTGAAGTTTGTAACTTCTTAAATTCAGACTAAAAATATCGAAGCCTACATTTTTACACTCATTTCTAAACAATTAGAAGAGATGGAATGACACATAGTGTACCTTGTGTACATTTGCAAAAACAAAAACTCTCTTTGTAATCTTATCAGTTAGACTTTCAAAACTATAAAAAAAAATAGTGATTATTTTTACTGTATAATTCTATTTATTATTCCTTTTTAGAATTAGGATATAAACAAAAATTTGCCATATGACTTTGTCTAACAGAAAAGAAATGAAACTTACGTCTATTTATACAGTTATTTATAGTTACCTAGTAATATAAAATATATTGAACTAACACGTACATTCATCATAATGCAGCCATGCGATTTTTCGTTTATAAATACAGCATTATTTAGGACCAATATTTTACAAAGGCTGCTTGGAGAAATCAGGTATACCCATTAGAAGAAAACACGACCCATTTACTCAAGAAAAGTTTAAGAAACTAGAACAGACACAAAATAGACAGTGACATTCATAACAAACTAATATTCAAAATTGATTAGAGTAACACCTTTTTAAGTAATCATTTAAAGTTTAAAATCACTACAATTTTTTTCCACAATTATTTTGTGTATGAAATTGTGTATCGGAAAATGCCGGGAACTTCAAATAAGATAGTCCTAAAAAACAACTTAAATCTTGGGTAAAATACTAATCAAATAAAGTACTGTAAATGTGTAGTTTTATGCGCTAGTTTCAGGTCTTTTATTTTTATAGCCTCTATCGGGTTATATCCCAACTCTCCGTATTTTTGTGCACAATTTTTTTCTCTATCAGGCAAACTTAAAATTATAGCATAATAATGTCAGCTAAATTTAAAGAGAGAACTGCAAATGCAAAGATATATAAGGAAAAAAGCCACTTCCGGCCCAATTTGTGATTCAACTTTTTAATCAAAGAAACGAAACGGACTAGTCCAACATAGCCCATTGATCTAATTGTGTTATAAAGGGTCAATCTCTTATTCAAATCCTGAAGGGAAAAAAAACATTTCCGTAACAAAAAAAAATAATTGTGAAGTGTACTATTTTTATAGTGCCGCACTGCAGTTCACGCGATAATATGAAAAACTACTTACTAATTGTTGATTTAAATTATGTCTAACTTATATGCATACTAAAGTATAAGCTAGTCCTTAATTTTATTGTTAGAATACATTTAGTTTTTAATCAACTGCGTCATTTTTTTTTCGCTGTTTATTTTTCTATTCCCATTGGGGCCACCTAATTGACTTCTCTTAGGGTCTCCAATTATCTAAGGCCGGTCCTGCTATTACCACCTATTTGATTCAATTGTTTTTAGGTAATCCATTTGCATTATTTCCATTGTCACCAGTTAATGTTACTCCGCATTTGGCTATTATCGAAATAATGTTGTCGTCAACTAGATCTATTGATTTCATAACATAATTTAGCTAGATCTATTTTAGACCTACATGTTAACTGACATTGCAGACACCCTAATACATATTCGCTCATTTATTAATTTGTTTTTTGATTGAAATTTAATTATTTTTTTACCTTTTTTAATTTGTAAATATTTCATATAATAAATAAGGGTTCTAGTCTCTTGCGTTTAGACAGTGTATGTCTCTTACAATAAAAAAAAGTGTTTATATATTTTTATAAGCGCAGTCATAGGTATGAACTAATATTTCATTTAAAAAAAATAATTTTTGTATATGTTCCTGTGTGTTTACAGTCCAAGACAATGTCCCATGTACTTTATGTTATTGTATTAATATTGTACTAATAAATACTAATTTTAGGACCAAGCTTATAAAAACCATCCTCTGTTTTACTGAAAACCACAGTTTACATTGAGCCTACTTTGAGTTCTTTAATTCTCATGGTGACACCTTTATCGACATTTAAGTGCTGTGCATTAGAAACTGGTCCAATGTCTTTGCTTTCTTTTCTAAACCTTTCTCGGCCTCATGACCCTGCACTTTCTGATCCATAATATCTCTAAACATGCTGCGCAATACAGTCTTATCACATCCATTCTCTTTTGGAGCTCTTTCAGCCGAGATGGTGTTGAGCCAACACTCTATGAAGTCAACTTCTCAACTTTAACGTTACGGAAGTCAATACTGTGCACATGACCTAGGTAAAATGTGAGAAACTCTTTATTCTGTACAGTAAAGAAGCAAATCAGTTAATTTGTAGATGAGGTTATATGCAGATTAAAAGATTACGAGCTTCAGCGAAAACATACATACAAAACATTCTTGTCGATTTGAGGCTAGTCATTATTACCTTCCAACAGTGAGTAGATAACTGTTTCTGTTTTTTTTCAGGTGCATTTTAGATCTTATCTTATTATCTTATATAATACAGACGTTACTTCAAAAACGAAAATGATTACGTCCTACGTGTCATGCATTTAGTCATGCATAATAACCGAAGACTTAAATTCTGCCAAGTCACTGGTTTTCCTGGCTAGCTCTGACAACCCATTCCATGCTCTAATAGCACTACGAAAAAAGGAGCACTTAAACAAATTTGTCCTAGCATATGGGACGAGGGATGTGCCTTCTTCTTTCTGTCTTTCAGAGTATTTTATTAAATTTTGTTTTTGTATTTGAAGATTATGGTTCAGTGTTTTATGTATAATTGCTACTTTACTTTTGAGTCTTCTATCCTGAAGGCTTTCTAAATTTAATGATTTTACTAAAGGTGTTACTTTAGTCCAATGTGAATATTCGTTTGTTATGAATCTCACTGTTCTATTTTTGTTTCTGTTCCAGTTTCTTAATGTTTTCTTGAGTTGAGGGGTCCCAAACGGAGGATGCATATTCTATTATTGGCCTAATCAAGGTTAAATAACATTTTAGTTTTATGTTCTTACTTTAATTATAGAAATTTCTTTTAATAAACCCTAATGCTTTGGTTGATATTTTGATAGTTTCATCAATATGTGGATTTCATGACAGCTTTTCATTGATTATAACACCTAGGTATTTTGCGTTTTTAGTCTGTTTGACTGGTTTGCCATGAATAAGATAAGTGGAATTAATTTGTTTTAGTTTTTTTGTTACTCTTAGTAACTGACAATTTTCTGGGTGGAAAGACATGCTCTAATTTGATTCCCATTTCTGTAATTCATCTAATTCTCGTAAATATCTGTGTCTTGTGTTGTTTTTATTGTTCTATATATTATGCAATCGTCTGCAAATAATCTGACTTTTGTTCCTGAACTAATGCAATGTGGTAAATCATTTATGTAAATTAAAAATAGTAGTGGACACAAGACTGTTCCTTGAGGTACACCTGAGTTTACTGTTATCGGTGTTGATTTAGAGCCAGTTATTATTACAGTTTGTTCTCTCCCTATCAAAAAATCTTTAATTCACTATGCAATGAACCATCAATGCCAAAATATTTTATTTTTTTAAGCAAACTATGGCGGTGAACTTTGTCAAAAGCCTTAGAAAAATCTAGTAAGATAGCATCTATTCGCTCACTTTTATCTAAACTTTTTGAAAAATCATCAATTAGACCTATTGGTTGTGTTTCACATGATCTATATTTCCTAAAGCCATATTGGTATGGAGTAAGGACATTATGTTTATCTAAGTAGTTTATGATGTTGCTACATGTTATGTGTTCTAGGATTTTACATGTAATGCTGGTAAGTGATACTGGTCTGTAGTTTCCTTGGTCATATTTTTCTCCTTTTTTAAATAGAAGGGTGAAATAAGCTTCTTTCCAGTCCCTTGGTACTCTGCCCTGGTTAAGGGATTCCTGAAAAAGTATTTTGAACACTGGTGCTTACTCACTGCTTAGTTCTTTGAGTAATCTTGCTGGAATACCATCAGGTCCAGATGCTTTATTAGGTTTGATGTTGGCTAATAGTTTTTGGATTCTCTTTTCTTGTACTTCTATATCTCCTATGTTGTCTACTTGGTTCACATTAAGTAAAATGTCTTTGTCTCCTAAGGCTGAGAATGCTGATGCAAAGTTTTGTTTAGGATGTTAGCTTTAGATTTTATTATCATTATGTATTATGTTATGTTCATCTTTTAATGGCGCTATGCCTGTTGTTTTCATTTTCTTACACTTAATGTATGACCATAGGCTTTTGTTGTTATCTTTAGATGTTACATTGTTTATGTATTCACTCTGCAGCTGTCTGCTTACTTTTTGGGTTAGGTGTTTAATTTTTCTATACTTTTTATAAACTTTTTCTGCCTTAGTTTCTTTAAATTTTCTATATAGGTTTTCCTTCTGTTTACAAAGCTTCTTTAGTCTATTATTAAACCAGAATTTATTTATTCTGTTTGATGTGTTTTTAAATGGTATATATTATTTTATGATATGATTCTATATGATTTTCTAGATGTACAGTTCTACTACGTGTCAAATAAAACGATGCAACATAACTGTATAATACAATCCAATGTAAAGAAGAGATGTGCCACAGTTACTAACATCCTACTCTTTTCTGGCGGCTAATGGAAGGGCAGGCTGAATAGCAACACTTAATAAGGCTCCCGCCCCTTCTAATTGAAATACATTTTTATGAATAATTATTGTTTTGTTTAAGATACAGCAGTGCCACAATGTACGAAAAAAAAGATAGATATTGTTATATATAATTAGGAAAAGTAGCTAATTGTTATTATACAAAATTTGTGTTATTTCTTTAAAAAACTTAACGCACCCATCTCCATGGAATAGGAATGTATTGGTGGAGGAATGATTGGAAGACTGATTGGAGGAATGATTGATGCGATTGCATCAGCCTCCCCCCCTCCCATTAAACCTCAGGATAAATCATGAGAAAACCAAAAGTTCTAGTAGTGGCTCCAGGTCAACAGGTAACCCCGTCAAGCTTGGGCATGCAGAATTTAAACAGAACAGTTGGTCTATCTAGTCTCCGTTATCACAATCAATGGAGATGCATATAAAGATGTTACAAGTCGGAAAGCAGGAGCCGTCGTCCAAAGACTAAGGCCTATCTGGGCAAACAAATCAATCAGCCTGGAGATCCACCTCCTTAATCAAGTCATCGTCCTTACGGCCACCTACGCTTGCGGGACGTGGAAGTCATCCATAAAGGTTGTAAAAACTATTAAGTAAAAGTGGCTTAACAAAGATAGCTGAGAAGGATCCTAGGAATGGCATAGCGAGATCATATTACCATCAGAGAAGTTCTTTCTCGATAGAGCACTCATCTCCTGAATTAATTAGTGACCAAACGTCGTATTAGTTTCACCTAACTATGTTCTACAAAGTCAGCCATAACGTGGAATCCGAAAAAAGGAAAGAGAAAACATGGCCGTCCGCGTCTAACATGGCACTCCACGTCTAACATGGCACTCCACGTCTAACATGGCACTCCACGTCTAACATGGCACTCCACGTCTAACATGGCACTCCACGTCTAACATGGCCGTCCACGTCTAACAAGGCCATACACGTCTAACATGGCCGTTCACGTCTGAAATGGCGGTGCACCTCTAACTTGGCCGTCCACGTCTAACATGGCCGTCCACGTCTGACATGACCGTCAACGACTGACATGATATTCCACGTCTGACATGACCGTACACGTCTAACATGACATTCCACGTCTAGCATGGCCGTCCACGCCTAACATGGTATTCCACGTCTAACATGACATTCCACGTCTAACATTCCACACTTTTAGAAGACCAAATCTCCATGGGCAACAGTTGGGAAAAAGCTATGGATGTCGCCTATGACCGAGCTCTGGGGAGAGAGCTTGCTACCCTATGCGTCACGAGAAAACCTAATTCTAAGCAAGTAAAAATATATAAAGGAAAACTTCCACCTCGAAACAGTTCACAGACTAACTAAAACTTTAATCGTATTTAAAAAACAACATGGAAATCATTGAAGTTTAAAGATAACGACTTTTCCAGGAAAATAACTTCAGTTACAATTGTCTAAATACACAATTTTAGTCAGCACAAAGTGAAACAAAGAAAACACACACTTGTTTTTTAAATAGCTTACTTCTGCTTCTGGCGTAACAATGACGTCAGCTTCTTTTGTCACTTGACCTTGATTAGCTCCAATTAAAAGTGCCACTAACACCAAAAGTAAAGATGACTTAAAACACAACATCTTAACCAGGATTTGTGTACGCGATTTGAGACCGCTCTCTGAAATTAAGTTGACTTTATGGGACAAGAAAAATCAATCGTCTTGATTGAGCTCTAAGTTAATATTAAGTATTTCTGAAACGTCCATTGATACAGGGAGTTTTATTTTTCGGTCCTTCAATGGTAGATGGTATTCCATTGAATTCACATCGATCTATTTACAGGGATTATACCACACGTTAAACGATTGGATTAAACATTTCTTAATATCTGCTATAGAAAAATGAAAGTGATGTCTATGAGATTTGTCAAAATAAATAAATAATCATCTCTCTCTCTTTATTTCTCCCTAGGGTTTGCCAACTCAGACTTTGAAGAGACGTTTTAAGCAGATTTGAGTAGTAAGAAAAGGATTTAAAAAAACACTTATAGTAGAATTGTATAAATGTGGAGATGGAGATATAATTTCAAATGCTAAAACAAATTTGAGTTTAGAAGCAACGATTTTATGTGCTTGTGGCAGTCTTTGTAATGAAATAGAATCTTAGATCTTATCAAGTAATAAGATGCTACAATCAAAATTTTACAAAGTAGTATGAAGATATAATAAAAATCCTATAAAGTAATAGGATAATATAATCAAAATCTTATAAAGTAATAGGATGACACAATCAGAATCTTATAATTAATAGAATGATATAATCATAATCTTATAAAGTAATAGGATGATACAATCAAAATTTTGCGGCTGTGCCCAAACATGGGAAAGATTTCGGGAATCAACCCTGAGGAAAAATAAGGAGTCCATTCAGCTCTAAATGGTACCTACCATTGGTTGGGGAACAGGAAAGGCCGTTAGTCGTTGTGCTGACACGCTCGTTAACCGTGGGCCACAGAAACAGATGACCTTTACATCATCTTGCTTATAGACCGCAAGGTTTGAAAGGGGTTTTTACATCTAATTTTGTTTCCAGTTAGTTTAAAAAAAAAGGTTCCATTTCAGAATCGGTTGAACAGAAATGTACTTCCTAATTAAACAACCTACAAAACATGGTGCACTCAGGGTTTGATATTGCTTTTGATATCTAAACTCGACAGGCAGATGTTACTTCAAAAAAGAATAACAAGATGTTTACGTGCTAGGCGTGTCCGTAGATCTGACAAACTAAACAGGTTCTCCCCCTCTCGGGACCGCTTAAAATCAAGGGTTACCCCAATAAGTTTATAGACAGCACACCAATGAGAAATCAATGTTTTCTGTAGTGTAAACAGATGTTACCAGCATACTCGCACATGAACAAAAACACATACACCAATCATAAAAGTCTCAAAAGTTTAATTCTATTATTAATACAGTAACGATTTCAGGAGAGCGATTCTACCTTCACTCACAAAGAGGGGGAACAACTCCTCCAAACATGCCATCATCTTGTGTTCCGTCCCTTGTATTTCGGTAGGGAATGTCTACGTGCAGGAGTTATAAGAATGTTTTAATTTACTTTCAATTAATTTATTTTTTGCAGCACATGAAAGGGGAAAAACCATCTCTTAGTATTGTGATGTCTGCCTGTCCGTTTGTCAGTCATGTCTAGTCTCATAAACAAAAAAGAAATCCGATTATATATTTTTCTGTTAGCTATATGTAAGTATCATCTCATTTTATTTTTTCTCTTTCCTTGGAGGTTCCAGGTTTTAGAATAGAAACCTTAAATTGACTCCACTAAAGTAATAGCGGCCTATTCTCAATTTTATCCTAACTTTGAAAAATAAAAATATCTTGTCCTATCTAGAATTAAACAATGGGGAAACTAAAATAATGGGAAATAATCTTCATACACTTCTATAGACACTGGTCGTCTAGTGATTGATTACAAAGGACATGTTGCACTCGAATGTGCTTGAAAAGAAAACGTCTAAAGAATTTAAAATAATTACAAAATGAATTATGGGAGCGTCATAAGTCGGAGGGATTAAACAAATTCCTGAAATGTTCGACTTTTTAAGCGGTTCACTGTTAGAATAGGACTCTCTCTAAGTTAAATCCCTTGGACTCTCTCTAAGTTAAATCCCTGACAAAGTTCCCCAGAATGCGTATCTTTTTAAAAAAATATAAAAGCGACAGATGTAGAAGACAAGCAAACAACACCCGACATTTTGAGCTATTGAATGGTTTCATTTCCGTCTTCTCAATCTATATTGAGAGAGAGAGAGAGAGAGAGAGAGAGAGAGAGAGAGAGGGGAGATAGAGAGAGAGAGGAGGGAGAGAGAGAGGGGAGATAGAGAGAGAGAGAGGGGAGAGAGAGAGGGGAGATAGAGAGAGAGGAGGGAGAGAGAGAGGGGAGATAGAGAGAGAGGAGGGAGAGAGAGAGGGGAGATAGAGAGAGAGAGGGGAGAGAGAGAGGGGAGATAGAGAGAGAGGAGGGAGAGAGAGAGGGGAGATAGAGAGAGAGAGAGGGGAGAGAGAGAGGGGAGAGAGAGAGGAGGGAGAGAGAGAGGGGAGATAGAGAGAGAGAGAGGGGAGATAGAGAGAGAGGGGAGATAGAGAGAGAGAGGGGAGAGAGAGAGGGGAGATAGAGAGAGAGGAGGGAGAGAGAGAGGGGAGATAGAGAGAGAGAGGGGAGAGAGAGAGGGGAGATAGAGAGAGAGGAGGGAGAGAGAGAGGGGAGATAGAGAGAGAGAGGGGAGAGAGAGAGGGGAGATAGAGAGAGAGGAGGGAGAGAGAGAGGGGAGATAGAGAGAGAGAGAGGGGAGAGAGAGAGGGGAGATAGAGAGAGAGGGGGAGAGAGAGAGGGGAGATAGAGAGAGAGAGGGGAGAGAGAGAGGGGAGAGAGAGAGGGGAGAAAGAAGGGGGAAGAGAGAAAGAGATAAGAGAGAGATAAGAGAGAGATAAAGAGCTAGAAAGAGAGAGAGGGGGGAGAGACAGACCGAGAGAGAGAGAAAGAGAGAGCGAAAAAGAGAGAAAGAGAGAGAGAAAGAGAGAAAAAGAGAGGGGAGAAAGAGAGAGAGAGAGAGAGAGCGGTAGGTGAAGTGATAAACCATTTGGTAACATTTGGTACCCTATTTGAACACAACAAAATTTTGCGCATACACAAAACCTTCTTTTATCTTTTCATTCAAAGCACCCAAAAATTACAGAAAAACAAGATTACAAAGAGAGTTTGTGTTGCCACACAAACTCAGAGGCGGCCTCCGTGTGAGAAGGATCCCTGTCGGATCGCATATTCGCAAGGAGTTTTCAAGACGTGATTTTGTTTTGACTGTTAAAAGTAATAATGTTTCAAAGATTCATTTGGCGTTGTAAATTTTTTTTTCTTAATTTAAAATCTCCCGCTGGTCGACGGAGGATGGCATCGAGCAGGGTATGAAACCAAGACTGTAGAGATAATCAGTCCTGCGCTCTGACCAAACGACCAGGCATTGCTCTTAACCTAAATGACAAACTGGTTACAAACTAATAGCCTATTATTGATAATATACCTAAACATTACAGAATGACAACTACCGGATATTTGCAATATGTCAGAAGAGCGATTTTAGATACTTTTTTGGTATTGAGCATTTTCATTTAAATGGAACTAGAATGAAAATGTAGATCTACCTAAATTAAACTTCTAATTTAGCACTCTCAATATCTATATCTACTAGTGTGAGCTGGCGCTCCTAGATCTATATTATGACCTAATTTTATCTAATTTATATTATTTATGTAGGCCAGGGCTATGGTGTTTGTAATTTAGTGTAATTTTTAATTTTTTTAGTTCAGTGCTGAGTATTTTGTAGTTTCCGCTATTTATAACTTTCTGCTAGTTTTAGTCTTTTTCTGTTATTTGTGTTTTACTCGTAGAGGAAAGTAGTTTTCAAAATAGTTAACTAGCCTTAGAGCTGTGGATGTTATTTCCTATTTTTTTGTCCCTTTTAGTTCTGCTTATTTTTGTCTTTGGCATTAGCGTTGGATTGGTTATTTTTTTAATATTAGTTTATGTGCAGGTCTGTAAACGGTATAGAGCCCCCATATGAGTTTAGAATAGAAATAACTTTTTATTATCCTTTTTGTATTTTTGTAGGATTTAAATTTTAAGATTCTCTTTTTAATGCTGTTTAATTTGGTATATAATGTTGTGTAGTCCGTGTCTTTAGTAATTTGCTAGATTTTATTGTTGTGAACGTCTAGGTACAAATTAGGGAAATCGGTAGTCCAGTTTAATTTTAGATAATAAACGTGACGTCATGCTCTCCGATATGTTCGCGCTGACCAGTTATAGCTAGCTCCGGAACCACGTTGAGCTCTCTTTTGTCTTGATCAGTGGTCAGTGCTGACAGTGGTGCCTGTATAAAGCTAATTGTGTGTTGTATAATTTCAGCTGGGACCTCCTGTAAGTTGGAAAATGTTTTTATTTTTACTTTCTTTAGTTCGTATTTGTATTAATTGTTTCTACATCTATTGCTATAGTCTAGATGCAGACTGATTAGTGTAGTGGCATCAATGGCTAGTTAATTAGCCATGATTACCTCTAATGGAACCGGAAGTTAGGTAGCGTCACCCCCTTTTAGCCATCCTTAATGATTCCCTTATTGTTTTTCTATTGTTTGTCTATTTAGAAATATTTTATTATTTTATGTCTTCTAAAAGTATTTTTATTAGTATTATAATATTGTTAGGATAACGGCTCTAACAAGTTGGCATGTTGCAGATTTTAATTTTTAATGTAGAAGATGGCTGCGTCCTACTCAACGCTCCATGATGGCGGCTTTGTTAAGCAAAATCTAGATTTATGTTTATTATCTGGCCCAACATGTGTTGTGGCGTAAGCTTTTAAGTAGGTATCATAATAATAATAATGTATGGCTTTTTATTAGCTAAATGAAGGTAATAGTATTTACCTCATGCATTTAGGTATGTGTATGTGCTAGACTAGGTCTAGTTCATTATTATTTTGTTATATTATGAATAATTATGTCTTATGTTTTATGTATTTGTAATTGCAGGCTATAATTCCTGCCTAACTGTTGCCGCAGTTATTACTGCCTAACAGTCTGCCGCAGTTATTACTGTTGCCCTATAGCTGTTGCCTTATAGCTGTTGCCCCTTAGCTGCCGTAGTAATTATTGCTGCTGCAAGTAGCTTACTGTTGTAGTTTTGCCAAATAGCTGCTTTATTTGTTAGGGTCAGTTAAGTAGGGTTGATCAATCGCTTTATTAAATTTTAAAATAGTAGATTAGTTTTAGTATTTATAACATTGCAATATTGACATTTTGACAATCTAGACTTTAGAATAAAAAATCTACACTTTAAGTCTAGAAATTAAAAATAATAAATCTTGATATAGTCTAAATCATGGCTGTCTGGTAGTGCGGTTTGCGCATTGGACTGTCGTTTGGATTCATCGATGGTCCCAGGTTCAAACCCTGCCCGCTCCCATCCCCCGTCGTATTGCGGGAGGTTTGGACTGCAACTCTGAAGGAACATCAAAAACATGTAAAACAACAAACATTCTAAACTACATAAAGAAGTTCTAGATCTAGATTCTACAATGATTTTAATTAGAACTAAAATCTAAATCTAGTTTTAAAAATCCTTTGTGTCAGGATTTTGTGATTTTACCATCACAAAAGAGATACAAGACACCGATAGCAAAGACAAACAGACACAAACACTCTTTTGTTCCCCTGGCAATAAAATCATTAAATAAGAACAATCTGGTATAAACTTTGTCACATGTGGGAAGCGTGGTCAAGAGGCTAAGTGCGCTTGATTCGACACCCGACTCGGGCAGAGTTGTGTTTACTGAGCGCCTATAGGCAGCACGGAAAACAAACTCCCAACCCCTTCCCCCCCCCCCCCCACTGGTCCACAAATGAGATTGGACCAAAGCGCTCTGAGCATGCTTTAAGCATGAAAGTAGCGTTTCATAAAAGCTATAAATGTACATGTAAATTATGAGTGAGTCTGGTGTGAATGTACACTTTGGTTTCTTATAGTTATAATGTTTTTTTTGTTTGGTGTAATGCACAAATTGTAAGACAAATTTCCATACGGATAATAAAGATTATTATTATAATAATTATTATTATTATTAGTGCAAGAATAAAATCTAGATCTAGTGTAAAAGATCTAGCTCTAGTGTAAAAAAAAATCTAGATCTAGTATAAAAAATTTAGATTAGATCTAAATCTAGCTATTATGTCTTTTTAAAATGCGAGTCACATTACGATGTTTAATAAATATTACTATACCGAGTTGTTTTAGCATTTCATTTGAAGAATTTATTCCCTATGACGTCAAAGGAAAAAAAATTCACTACGTCACACGGCCTAGTTAGACTAAAAAATATCATGTGTACGAGCAGCTTGTTGAGGGTTCACAGACATTGGTGCACCGAGTGATTTCTTTTAGCATATCATTAAAAAAATTAACTCCATATGACGTCAAAGGAAAAAAATCCATTACGCCACACGTCCTTGTTAGACAAAAATGTCTTCTATACGAGTAGATTGTCGGGGGTTCATCGACATTGGTGCACCGAGTGTGTTCTTTAAGCATTTCAGTTGATGGGCTAGTTAGACTAAATATGTATATAACATACATATAAAAGAATTAAAGACGCTTTTTTTTTGTTTTGTCTGACAGTCTGTCTGTCCGTCATGTTAATAGCGAAAAAAAAAAGACTAAAAGCTTCTGAAAATCTGATTTAAATTTTATTTCCCTTTCGAAACATCACATTAGTTTTAAGTTTCTATAATAGATTGTTCCGGATGTTTATATATTTCTAGTGAGAGAAAATAAGAATTCCAGATTAATCAGATACCGTTAATTAAATTTGTGGGATGGTCTGTTATAAAAATTAGATGTACCATAGCCTTATGGAGAGATTTTTATTAAACCATACTTTGGTGTTAGGAAGTTGTTTTCCTTAAAAATCAGAACATGTTAACGATAATTAGATTTTCTAACGTTTTACATAGAAAGTTAAATGTGGTGTAAGAGAGAAGTGCGATTTTACATAAATAGATTTAAAATATTTTTCATAAAAAATCCGGAACAACCAATTTTCGTAAATGAGAAAATTATTTGTTTTAGATAATAGAAGAGGGATTTCAAACATTTATTAGCGTTATTAGATTTTTCATATAAACTTCGGGTCATTTTTGGCGACGATTTGTAAGAAAATTAAGGTAATGTAGGTCGATTTCTTTTTCGAAATAAAATACGGAACATTCTTTACTGATTAAACAACTTTTATTATGTTTCGGCAAGAAAATTAACTGTAAAATAAGTCTAAAAATTGATTTTCAATAATCGTTTCTAGTAAATTACTTTCTTATTTTAAAATCCTGAATAACCTATTGTTGATATTTTTGAAAAAAATAAAATTATTTGACATAAATTTGTTTTAAATTAAAAATTCGGAACAATTGATATTGATAAATAAACTATAGTGACGTAGTGTCAAAGAATATAATAATGTAATATTAGTCAATTATGCGAGTTCAAACAATCATTTGACTTTATTTATTTTTTATAAAACAATATCCGGAACAACTTAATAGTTAATGAAATATAAATCAGTAGTGATATTTTTATTTAGCATTTATATGCTATTTACATTAACAAAACCGGAACAATATATTAAAGATCATGTGTTTATTGCAACAGCATGGAAATAAAATCTACTATAAGTTAAAAGAGCAAACAAATATTCGCTGGCATTGATTTGTTTTTCACAAAACATCCGGAACAATCTATTATAGATAATTAAAACTATTGCAATATTTCTGAATGAAAAATTATTATTTTTCATATCTCTTCAAGTTTTCGAGATCTGAGTGTGACAGACGGACAGACGGAAAGACAGACAGGCGGACAGACGGACATTTTGCACAAACCTAATAGCGGCTTTTTCCCCTTACAAGGGCCGCTAAAAAGTTTATAGATTGAAAGGTCAATCCAGTAATTTCCCAATTAAGAGGGTTGTTTTTATAGACTAGTGTTTCTCAAACTCTAGGGAACACTCCTAGACGTACAAGAATGTAAGTCTTTATGAATAAATCACATTCTTTTTCATTGATAGCTTAAGTCTTTCATGCACTGCACTGTAAACGTTTAGTTTTGTGGATATGCTGAGTCCTCTCCGTTGCTACACTTGTTCTTGAAGTCTGCCAAAAGCAGCACTGGCACGTGCAACACGGAAGTCAACCTCATCATCTAGGTTGGCGTTTGATGATATGGTGCTTCCCTGATAGTGCTATATTTCTCCCGTCACTCTTATATGCCTTAGAGTCCTGGACCCTATATTCCCACCACACCAAAAAGCTAAACTTTCACTTACGCTGTCTAAGGAGTATCCATAAGGTGCGTTGGTCCGACCACATATCAGACACAGAAATCTAAAAGCTGTCCAACATGAACAGTATCAATGCGATAGTAAAAAGGTCCCAACTACGATGGGCGGGCGGGACATGTAGTCCGCATGCCAGACAATGGCCTTCCCAAACAACTTCTGTACGGGAGTTGTGTGCAGTAAAGTGCTCATAGAGAAAAGAATACAAGCGCTATAAAGACACTCTCCAGAGCTCCTTCAAGGAATGCGATATTGACATTCACGGCTGGTAAGCACTAGCTCTCGATCGCTCCTCATGGCGTGAAGCTGTGAGTCTTGGAGTCTCAAGATTTGAAGCAAGAAGAGTGTCCAGGGTGAAAGAACGCCGAACCAACAAAAAGCTGAGAGAAGAAGCAAGCCCACCTGCAACTGACTTAACCCTAACCCATGCCACATTTGCACCTAAGGTCACAATGGAAAAATGTAAATGACTCATTATTGAATTTTTTTTTTCATTTTTAATTATCTTTATTTTGTAAAATACTCATTAAAATACTTCTTTCTTTCTTTTTTTTATTTATTTTTTGTTCTGAATGTTGCTCTCTACGCCTCTACCTAGTTGCACTCTTAGCCATCAACACCGCAAGACAAAATGAAATAAAAATAATCACAATAATATGATAATTAAAGTTGCAACTTAAAATAACGATATCGACTCATATAATATGAGTTGTTAATTTAATGACAGTATTACTTTACGAAAATATTAGGGATTTTCTGCGATGTTATAGATTTAGAATTTAGAAAGTCAACATTGTGCTTGGGAAAAAAAAATTATTTAAGTTTTTTTTCTTTTTGATCCAAATTCTCACACACCAGTTGTCATCAAGGCCACACATATTTTATTTACAATGGATATATTCTATCTTCATAGTTGGTTCTATTTCGTCCTTAAAATGTAGTCTAGCTAGATAGGGTAGGCAGTCTTCCCAAGTGTACTTTTAATAAAAGTATAGCTTCCCTTTCTCATTGTTACTAGCATAAGCTGAACACTTAAATTTATTATTCAAATTTATCTAGGTAAAATAACATGTAAAACTTCTCTAGTTGTAATTTAGCATGCCATAACCAATTATATACTTAAAACTGATGCTCTGTAGTCCAAATATTATATTTTTTTAATAGAGATTAAATACATTTGTGACAAGTTAGTGAAAGTGACGTGTGTTTAGTGCGTTTAATGTCTAGGGGATGATTATTTTTGAAATTATCACACACCAACCCGTCAGCATATAAATCGGGAGCAGGCACGCAACGAGACAAGCAATGACAGAGAGATACAAAGTTAAAATTGAAGAATATTTATTTACATAAATATTTACATAAAAGAATAAAAAAGGGGAGGGTTTGCATCTATTTCTAATTGATACTTTATTTAATCATCACTCTTGCACTTAATAAGAGAATATGTCACTTTGTCTTCTGAACTTAGCTGGTTGTCCTGCTTGGGTCGCAGCTGGCTGTGTCCTGCCTTGAGGTTTTGCAGCTGGAGATGGCGCTCTAGCAGGTAGAGGTTACTGCGGCAGAGCGGATCTGCCGTGGGCAACGTAGTTAACAGGATAAGTCCAGTAAGTTGCTGAGGGTTTAGCGTAGCTATGACGTCTCGCACAGACTCTGGGTCTATAGGGACGTCGTACCTAATAAGTTGACAGGTGGGCTGTCTAATAGGCAGGCAAGTAGAGCCGATAGCGCCAAGTGGTAGAGTTGAGTACATCCACGTAGACAGTAGAAGATACTCAACAGAAAATAGGCCAGTACAGCACTAAGTACAAAGGCAATAAATCCGATAAATAGGCAATACACAGACACCTGAGGGAGGCACCAGGTATTCCTCTAAGAGTAAGAACAAATGAAATAGTCCAGACTCGACTGTTTAGATAGAATTAGAAAATGAGAGCGCATGTCCCGCCTTATCCTACCTTATAAAGGTCTGGAAGAAGTGGGCGGAAACAGGAAACGTCCTAGGCTTAAGATGATCTCTCACGTGGGTGAAGTCCGACGAGAATCGCACATTGGAGTGTCACGAGGCGTGTTGACCCGAGTAATCTCTTTGATCAAAGAGAGACGCGGGAGAGGGGGGGAAAGAAAGATTGGTTTGCATTCCACCCAAGGTGGTGTCAACCGCGACCGTCAGACATCCGACGGGTAAGACCAAAGAGATTGTGAGTTTATCTTTTCCCGATCAATGAAAGGATGTGACCTAGCTATCTCCAAGTGTCTAGCCGGGAGAGGAAAAGGTGGGGCGAGTGAAGAAATTGGGGGTAGGACGGGGAAATAGTTAAAATAAAATAAATAAATAATAAATAATAATAATATATGCTGTGATAAAAATGAGTGACTCTGATAGCAAGCTTTTGACTTGTCACAACATTAAGGCATCGGTTCTCATCCTTTTATGCTCGGCGACCCCTTTTTACAATCCCCCACTCTGCCACGACCCCCCACACACACATACAGCAATAGAAGAATAGACAACAATAATTCAT
Source organism: Biomphalaria sudanica (assembly GCA_036873155.1). Classification (NCBI taxonomy): domain Eukaryota; kingdom Metazoa; phylum Mollusca; class Gastropoda; family Planorbidae; genus Biomphalaria; species Biomphalaria sudanica. The sequence continues at coordinate 4,833,887 of JAZGLO010006654.1, read as the reverse complement.
ATTTTCGATGGTCTTAGGCGACCCCTAGCAAAGTTGAGAACCCCTGCATTAAGGAGAAGGAAATTCTGAATTGAAGCCTCTGCTGTCTTGCAGCAATACCCAATCATGGGAAAGGCTTCGGGAGTCAACTCTGAGTAAAAATCAGGAGCCGGCTACCCTTTGGTAGTTTGCAACACCCAGTGGTACACCCTGGCAGAGCCTGCAACGCCGCTAACACCAAACTGTATCGACACTTGCCCTTTCTTTGGACACATCAGCTTCTTGGAGAGGTGGGAAACGGACGACATTGCTCCGAACCTAGCTAATGCCAGGCATTCATCTCATTCCCATGAGTTGATACAAAGTCGCTTCGCATCTGAAGGAGGCCATAATACATTTACAAGCAGATGTAGCATTCTATTCAGTATCAACATTATTTCAAGGCTCCTTTCGTTGTTTTAACGGTTTCTCATAGAACCATAAAATTAGGTTTTTAAAATGACTTTAATGATCATTAAAAGAAAAAAAGTCTCATACACTGTCAGATCCGGGTAAAGGGGAGGGTAGGTAACTTGACCCGCCCCACTCGACCATCTCTCCCTTGCAGGGGGAGTGCTGTCAAATTATTTACTTATTGTATGAGTACACAATAATTATTTAAATTTTATTGTAATTTTTATTGTCGTCCCCTCTGGTCTGTTGGACGATTTGGTGGGATGTATGGGCAGGTGCGTTTGTATGTACCGCTCCACCACGACCCCGGTGTGAGGGAGGTTTAATTTTTGTATTTTTGCAAAAATCACACTCTGTGAACGAAATTAGTCAAATATCTATATAATTATGTTGCTTATGAATATGTTAAAACATTGTATAGTATGTCGAACTACACTCAAATCTAAAATTCAATCATTTGTATATATGAAATGAAAGAGGGTGGTCGGTGCCCAGTTGGACCGTAGTAGATGCAATCTATAGTAAAATAGGGCCACTTTTGAGTTTGTGTGATAACACAAAATCTCTTGTAATGTTGCTCATTTTTTTCATTTTAAGCAACAGAAGTTTCTATCCTTTATCTTTCCAGTTTCTTGTGTATGTATGTTGTTGTTGTTTTTTTTTTTGGGGGGGGGGAAAGGGGGGGGGTCAGAGATGCATAAATCAATTAAAACTTAGAAAAAACCTGCACAAAATCTTGAATTCTCTTTAAAAAATACATGTAGATACTTGTTTCTTATAAATCCAATCATTTTGTAAAGCTAAGTCTTGTTTTTTTCTTTTACAAAATCTTGATGAGGACTTTGATGTAATCAAATACATGAACAGTGTTGTCAGATGTCTAGACAAACATACATATCTTTTAAATAGAAAGTGTCTCACATCATGTCGTACAGCTGAACGCTATCGAAATTTTTTTGATCTATCAACGTGATAGTGTAATTTATTTCTCCCAGAACATTGTATTTGTCTTGTACTCTGATTCAGAAAATGAAATAGACTCAACATTGATTGTTTGACAGTTTCCTTGATTTTGATTGACACGAATGACAATACATTTGGAATGCATACTTCAAGTAAAACAACTTTTACATGACAATCCTATCTGTTGATTAAAACACATTAGTAAAACATGACACTTTTTTCTTTTTACATTATCAATAATTAATCTCACTAAAATGTGAAACATTAGACAAACACTTGAGAATTATGGAATTACAGTTTATTTAAGACAGAATCAAATTCTTTCAAATATTTGTTACAGTTTTAAAAATGTCTTGTTAAATTTAAAGAGATCGACACGTGTTCTAACTTAAAATGAAAAAGAGTATCCTAATATTTGTTTAAACGTTCACTGGTGCCTTTGTTGTTGTTTTAGTTGTAGTCCTTGTCGTAGTTAGTCTTGTCGTAGTTTTGGTGGTGAGTGGTCTTGTTGTGGTGGTCAACTTTGTGGTCAATGTGGTACTGGTTGGTCTTACTGTAGTGGTCGTAGAGATTGTTGGAGGCAATGTGGTAATAGGCCTACAGCTAGATTGTGGTGGGGTCCACATGTACTGTTGGACACAGCGACATTCCAGATCCCCAATACGTTTAGTTTCATTTAACTGAATGACGACATCTCCATATTTACAATTTGAGCCTGGCAGAGAAACAACAGTCAAAAAGGAATGATAAGATTTAGTTGGATTTAAGGTTTTATAAAAAAGAAAATAAAAATGAGAGAATTAAGGCTCATTACAAAAAAGTAGAGAAACGTTAGACAAAAAATTGACAAACTTTCTGTCATGTAACATAAAGCAGCTATTGCATTAAATTTATTTTTAGATTTATTTCTCTATCTCAAGGTCATGGTTGTATGATGATGACAAGTCTATTTAAAACGATGACGGTTTTTCCATAAGCTCTAAGAATAGTTTGGACGTTGCTAGAAAGGGGATCAGGGGAAGTAATTTAAAAAAAAACTTGGATATTTAGTTTATGGAGAGCGACAACTAAAGTAAAAGAATTGATATGACATTGTATTGAACATTTATGTAGTGTGTAGATTATTAAAGTGATTCCTAGTTTCAGAATTAAAGCTTTGTATTATATGCATTTATTGAAAAGAAGATATCAGTTTTGATTTTATCCGGCATCAAGATACTGTTCAATAATTTATATATCGTCCAAAGGAGATACAATATATTACTATGATCATAGTATCGCATTGTTTAATTAACATAATCTCATTGTAACATCAAGACATCGTTGTCATCTGGCACTTAAACATATATCGTCACAATTACACAATTAGACAAAATAAATTAGACCTAAATTGAATACATAATACAAATACTATAGAAATAGTAGACAAAATGTAAAAAAAAAACAAGTTTACAAAAGACAGTTTGTGTGGAAACACAAACTCAAAATCAGCCCCCGAAGTGGTCCACCCAGGCAGTCTTCAATATTTTCAGAAAGAACATCCGAATGAAATTATATCAAAGACAAATGAGAGATAAGAATGGAGAATGAAGAGTAACAGATCTTGTGCCCCAACGGTCCCGCAGATCAAAGGATAGGTGAAAGTGAATGTAAAGTTAGATGTGAACGTGACCTAACTAGTTACCTTTTCAGACCTTGTGGTCTATAGGGCAGATGATGTAAAGTTTATCTGTTTTAAGGCCTGCGGTTAACGAGGGTGTCATGTAGCCAGCACAACGACCAACCGCCTTTACTTTTCCCCAACTAATGTCAGGTACCCATTAGAGCTGAGTGGACTCAGAGATTCCAAAGTTGAAAATCCAAGTCTTCACCAGGATTTGAGCCCAGAACTCCGGTTCGGAAGCCAAGCGCTTTACCCCTCAGCCACCGCACCTTTACTGGCCTAACTGATGTGTTATACTTGATCTAATTGTTTTGAAAAGGCTAAATCTCTTATTCGAAACCCTAAAATTAAAAAAAAGTTCAGGAAAATGAGGTTTACAAGATTACTATTCGTTTTAAATTAGGTCTAACTTATAATGCATACTAATTAGCTTTTTCTCTTTAGAAAACTGCTTGCATAACTGATTTTAAAAATTAGATTTTTCGCTTTCAGAAAAAGAAAAGTAGCCGTTGCATCAGAACTTTGAATGGGCTAAAATATTGTGATGTTGGATTTTCAATATCTTTTGTAGTTTACGAGATCTAAACGGGACAGACGGACAGACATTTCGCACAAAACTAATAGCGTCTTTTCCCCCTTCGGGGGCCACTAAAAATGGACAAATAATTGAAATAAACTATAAATTAAGATAGACATTAAATAAAATAAACAAACATTAGACAAAAATAGACTAACAGAAGGCAAATTAGACAAATATTACACTAACATTGGACGAATATTAGATAAATATGTTTCATTAATGTAATAGTAACAATTTTAGATACAATTTCAGTTTACAAATCTCATTCGTAAATGTTTTATTACATTTTGCTTCAGAGACAGTTTAGTTCCACTCACCATTTGGACAAACTGAACAACATCCGCCTACAGGCACGTACGCGTCCACACAAGGTGGTGCCATGCAAGTTGCCCAGACACAGTTCCACTCACGTCTGCCTGTCCAAGTGTCACACTGACAGTAAGCACATGGCTCACGTGTAGGTCTGTTCTCTTCCTAAAGAGTCAAGACAGAAATATGACACTACTTTTTCTAATCTCATTCTCCTAGAGAGTCAAGACAGAAATATGACACTACTTTTTCTAATCTCATTCTCCTAGAGAGTCAAGACAAAAATATGACAATACTTTTTCTAATCTCATTCTCCTAGAGAGTCAAGACAAAAATATGACAATACTTTTCTAATCTCATTCTCCTAGAGAGCCAAGACAGAAATATGACAATACTTTTTCTAATCTCATTCTCCTAGAGAGTCAAGATAGAAATAAAACAATACTTTTTTTCTAATCTCATTCTCCTAGAGAGTCAAGACAGAAATATGACAATACTTTTTCTAATCTCATTCTCCCAGAGAGTCAAGACAGAGATTTGACAATACTTTTTTTCTAATCTCATTCTCCTAGATAGAAAAAGTATTGACTCTTTTACTCTTGTTTAGCATTAAAGAGTCTACAGATTCATGGTGTAGCATATAATTTAAATGTTTTTAATTGGTTAAAAAAAAAGGAAGTGGGGGGGGGGTTGGTCTTAGCTAAATGGCCAGTTTTTTTGTTGTTGAAAGGCTCAATTATTTTTTCTCAATAAAAATGTACTGAATTTCATTTCCTTAATACGAGACTTAATGTTTGGCCCATACCATCCTAAGCTAATTGATTAACAGAGAAACCATAAGTGAAATTGGAATTCTATTCTTTATGGCATGGGGGTTTGTAAAATAAAATCTTTTATAGAATCCTTTAATCGAGCTATCATTTAATTTAGCGAAAATTGAAGCACTTTTTTTGTTTCAAAACGTGATAAGCACTAAATACGTTTCATGAAATGGTCTTGTTTTAAGTAGTGAAACAAATATAGAAGAAGACACTCTATAGTAAATCAGACTACTTTTATACATCTAAAGCATAAAACAAGAAAAATATTTAAAAAAATACTTTAAAACAATATCTCCTTTATACAACTTCTAGAGCGACTGGTTTTCTTTTAATAACTAATGAATTTTAGCTTTAACAAAAATGGAACACTTGTTACCCCGCCCCACTCCCAAGAATCCTGGTTTAGCGACTGTATAGATTTACTAGACTTTATTCTAATGATAGGCCTTTAGATCTAGACTTAGAAGACGATGCGCAAAATGTTCCTGACCATTCATTTAGTAAAGTATTGGAATCAATAAAGACTTAGTTACGGAAATTTCCGAACGTGATAGTCCTTTCAACGAGATAGTCCTTTCAACGAGATAGTCCTTTCAACGAGATAGTCCTTTCAACGTGATAGTCATTTCAACGTGAAAGTCCTTTCAACGTGATAGTCCTTTCAACGTGATAGTCCTTTCAACGTGATAGTCCTTTCAACGTGATAGTCCTTTCAACGTGATAGTCCTTTTAACGTGATAGTCTTTTCAACGTGATAGTCTTTTCAAGAACGTGATAGTCTTTTCAACGTGATAGTCTTTTCAAGAACGTGATAGTCCTTTCAAGAACGTAATAGTCCTTTCAAGAACGTGATAGTCTTTTCAAGAACGTGGTAGTCTTTTCAAGAACGTGGTAGTCCTTTCAAGAACGTGGTAGTCCTTTCAAGATCGTGATAGTCCTTTCAAAAGGCCTGATAGTCTTTTTAACGTGATAGTCTTTTCAACGTGATAGTCTTTTCAAGAACGTGATAGTCTTTTCAAGAACGTGATAGTCCTTTCAAGAACGTGATAGTCCTTTCAAAAACGTAATAGTCTTTTCAAGAACGTGGTAGTCCTTTCAAGAACGTGGTAGTCCTTTCAAGAACGTGATAGTCCTTTCAAAAGGCCTGATAGTCTTTTTAACGTGATAGTCTTTTCAACGTGATAGTCTTTTCAAGAACGTGATAGTCTCTTTTCAAGAACGTGATAGTCTTTTCAAGAACGTGATAGTCCTTTCAAGAACGTGATAGTCCTTTCAAGAACGTGATAGTCTTTTCAAGAACGTGGTAGTCCTTTCAAGAACGTGATAGTCCTTTCAAGAACGTGGTAGTCCTTTCAAGAACGTGATAGTCCTTTCAAAAGGCCTGATAGTCTTTTCAACGTGATAGTCTTTTCAAGAACGTGATAGTCTCTTTTCAAGAACGTGATAGTCTTTTCAAGAACGTGATAGTCTTTTCAAGAACGTGATAGTCCTTTCAAGAACGTGATAGTCCTTTCAAGAACGTGATAGTCCTTTCAAGAACGTGGAAGTCCTTTCAAGAACGTGATAGTCCTTTCAAGAACGTGATAGTCCTTTCAAGAACGTGATAGTCCTTTCAAGAACGTGAAAGTTCTTTCAAGAACGTGATAGTCCTTTCAAGAACGTGATAGTCTTTTCAAGAACGTGATAGTCCTTTCAAGAACGTGATAGTCCTTTCAAGAACGCGATAGAATCAAGTGTGCGGAGTTACTTGAACATAAATCTCAGTTAGTAAGCTGGACTAAAGATCACACACACCTAAACGGGTGACCTTTAGCTACACAGAACACAAACCGCGAGATTATATAGCCCAGTAAGCCAGTAACTAATTATTGTGTAGAAAAAAATCTATATTAGCGTAAAAGACACGACCAGGGCTATCTTTAAATGGAGAGCTAAACACCCCCCTACTCTTTATTTTATTTCTTTGGTCCTTGACGCCCAATGTATTTTTAAGCCAGAATGAAAAAACACAACGTGCTAACAAAGGATATTACACTGTCAATAAATATTAAGGTTAAATAATTTTTCTAACGTGTTAACTTGAATATTACTCCAGCAGTTAAGTGTCTTGATTTGATAACAATATTCTTAATAATTTGTGACAGTCAATTAACTCCTTGTTATTACTATATATTTTTTTTACTTAAGATGCGTACTTAGCCACTGTGTATCAGGCCAGGACGACTTTTACACACCAGACAACCATAGGCTTACTATGGTTCCCTCTTGTAACAGTTACTGAAACCACGAATAAAATGGGGCTAATAAGTTAAGGAAGATGTTTCTTGCATTGAATGTTTCTTACGTACGTTCTTTGCACAATAAAATAAAACAAAGATGTGCATGTTTGCGTGTGTGTATTTTTGCCTTGTATTAAAACCTTTAGAAAAAAAGCTAATTTCATTGTTTAATTCTTTTGACTTAATAAATAAAGGAAAACCTTACAGTTAAATTTAACATCGCATAGAAGAAATTGAACAATAGTACCGCAGTTAGATCTAGCAAACAAAGAAACAATATGCTGGAGCGTAAAAAAAAACAACAACCCTTGACCTCTAACTAGTGGACGGGTATAATTTATCTATATTCTTGACTGACCATGTCAATGTGTTATCTTTTTTGACTGACCACCCAACACTTGCGTGCGTATGGCCAAAGAAAAAACAATGCGTGATGGTTAACACAAACAACTATACACACTACACCAGGACTACATGTGTAGGCTCACTACGTCTATCTGACCAGGTTGTTGGTCTGAAAGTCATGAACATATACATCCGACCATTATACAAGGCAGATTGCACTTTACTTATGAGAGATTTACATTAGTAACTAGTTAAATATATGGTAACATATTTTACATTGACCCTCCTACACACATCCTTTACAGTTGGTGGCATCGTACATACAAACAGACACACTCATGCTATACAGATTTTTATAAATTCTGTTAAGCTTGAATAAATCAACCAGTAACAGATATCAAAACAATAAGGTATATAAAAGGAAAAAAATTATATTAATACCAACCAATATAGGTATGTGATTTAACAGTTTCGTAAAATGTTCAGCAACACAAGCTATTTACAAGACACTTAGGTATTCGGCTCCGGCCGAATATCAAATTTTACGAACCGGTCATAACCGGCTCCGGCCGGATATAAAAAAGTACTATCCGGTGTACCCCTATAAAATATTAAAATATCTCACAGAGTAACCAGTGTGTGCTAGACAAATATCTCACAGAGTAACCAGTGTGTGCTAGACAAATATCTCACAGAGTAACCAGTGTGTGCTAGACAAATATCTCACAGAGTAACCAGTGTGTGCTAGACAAATATCTCACAGAGTAACCAGTGTGTGCTAGACAAATATCTCACAGAGTAACCAGTGTGTGCTAGACAAATATCTCACAGAGTAACCAGTGTGTGCTAGACAAATATCTCACAGAGTAACCAGTGTGTGCTAGACAAATATCTCACAGAGTGACCAGTGTGTGCTAGACAAATATCTCACAGAGTGACCAGTGTGTGCTAGACAAATATCTCACAGAGTAACCAGTGTGTGCTAGACAAATATCTCACAGAGTAACCAGTGTGTGCTAGACAAATATCTCACAGAGTAACCAGTGTGTGCTAGACAAATATCTCACAGAGTAACCAGTGTGTGCTAGACAAATATCTCACAGAGTAACCAGTGTGTGCTAGACAAATATCTCACAGAGTAACCAGTGTGTGCTAGACAAATATCTCACAGAGTAACCAGTGTGTGCTAGACAAATATCTCACAGAGTAACCAGTGTGTGCTAGACAAATATCTCACAGAGTGACCAGTGTGTGCTAGACAAATATCTCACAGAGTAACCAGTGTGTGCTAGACCAATGATTTGAAACAAGGGTTAATGGGCAAAGGTAAACAAGAAAAGTACTTGAAAACAAGATTACAAAGAGAGTTTGCAGAGGCGGCCGCCGTCTGATCTCTATTGGATCCACCTATTTGCAAGGATTATTCAAGACATGATTTTGCTTTGATTGTCAAAGTTATTATGTTTTAAAGACTCATTTGGTGTAGGAAAAATGTTTAAGTTAAAGATAATATAAATCATCAATATAAATCAAACCTCCCGCGGGAATGGCAGCGAGCAGCTATGAACATGGGACCGTTGAAATATTCAGACCAGTCCTCTAAGCGCAAGACCAGCCATTGCTGTTAACTTAATAAAAAAACTAATAGCCAATTATTGATAAAAGATATATTAAACATTTGGGCATGACAACTACCAAATATGTACAATATGTCAGACGAGCGACTTAAATCTTTTGGCATTGTTTTGTAATTTAAAAAATGTATAAAAGAACAGGTTTCGAGCTTGTACTTCGACAACGTCTGCTCGATTTCCCAGTGCAGTTACCAAAAAAAAAAAAAAGCTATAGGCATTTTCATTTAAATGGAACTAGGAAAAGGATGTAGATCTACCTAAACTAAACTTCTGATTTAGCACTCTTAAGATATATATCCTAGATCTAAGATCTAAATTTGGAATAATTTGGATGTAATTTAGATAAGATTTACGTAAACTAAAAAAGCCTAGATAATTTATCACTAGACTGAAAGCAACATTAACTTTAAAAATAGTAGATTTGTTTTAATATTTTATAATATTGCAATATAAATCTAAACATATGGAAATCAAAATCTACACTCTAATCTAGAATGATTTTAATTAGAATATACATTTAGATTTATTGTAAAAAAATATTTAGATCTTGTCATTCTAGTGTTAGAAATCTAGATTTAGTTTAAAAAAAAACCCACTAGATCTAGTGGACAAAATCTAGATTAGAGAAAGTCGCGCTGCGTACATCACACGGCCTATTTAGACTAAAAATGTTTGTATCTATACGAGAACGTAAGCGAGCTTTAATAAACATGAGTGCACCGAGTTCTTATGAACATTGCATTTGAAGAGTTTATTCCATGTGACGTTAAAGAACAGAAAAATACATGACGTCACACACGGCCTAGTAGAGTAGTTGATGCTATTCGGACACCTATAGGCCCAAATTAAAAAGTTATACTTTGACAGCGCATTATTTTACACTGGTTCGACATAGAAAATAAAATGACGTATCAAAATGTTCTTGAGTTAAAGGAGAATAAAGATGGCTACTTTAGATTTGTATTCCCTAACCTATATTTGTTAGTACATTTAAGGTCAAAGAGGCCGTGTGTTTTCATTTAATTCGGACAAATTTGATCCACATTATTTGAATACGGACACCATAATTTATTTCGGACAGTCTCTATATTTAGGCACCAATAAACTTAGATTTTAATTCTATATTAACATGAACTAAACTTTAAGATCCCCAGGCATAGCCCCTCACATGAAATCATTAAGATGTTTTCAAACTATGCATAAATACGAACACAAAAAAATAAAAATATGAACACACTTATTCTACCAAAATTAGGTCACTGGGATAGTGACTTCTATACCAACTTTTAGACTTATATTATGTTTGCATGATTAGATGTGTGTTGAATGTTTGTGTTTTTTGTTTATTAATTTAATAAATTTCTAATACACATGATCTTTTGTAGTATAGTACATGTTAGGATAGCCATTTTTGCCTAACTGAATCCTCTATATTCTCTCTCTATAAATCTCGATCTATCTAGTAGGTCTAGATCTAAGCATTTAACTTCATTCAATGTACCCAGCTCACTCCTAACATTTGCCCATTTATTCTCTATTAAAAAAACAACAACAAACGAACAAATGTAATATAAGATCATTAACATTGATGTCCAAAACTAGCTGTCCGAAATAAATTTTGGTAAGAAAATCGTAGTTTATTTCGGACACCCTATTAATTGTTTTATGGAATCAAACAACTTGGCTTATCAAGCTACAGAATAAATATTGCCGGGCTCTTTAGTATAGAATTAGCCAATCAAAAAATATAGTCTTAAGAGATAAAGTCATCCGGGTAACATAGAAAAAAACAACAACCTGAAGAACAAATTTGAAATTCGTTTTTCTGACAAAAAAAGACAGTTAAATGGAAGGGTCAGAATCATTGGTAAATGGACAAGCACATTATACAGCGCGCTAGTTTTATAATAAATATTAAAATAATTATTTAATGATCACAAAAACAGCGAATGTCCGAATTCATGTAATGTCCGATTTAAATAAACTACTATATATAGCTAGAATAAAATGTCTATATTAACACGAGAGAGAGAGAGAGAGAGAGAGAGAGAGAGAGAGAGAGAGAGAGAGAGAGAGATAGAGAGAGAGAGAGGGAGCTAACGAGGGTACATAGATACGGGGGAAACTGAGTTCTTATAGTATTTCATTTAAAGATGTATGACACATATATATATATATATATTCTGATAGGGCACTAAACAAAAACTAAATAAAATCTGATTATTTTACAAAAATTTAAGGAATTAGTTTAGCATCATATCATGCCTTGGCGTTAGGCTACTGCACGAAAGACGCTGCACAAATTGTCCATTTTAAAAATTGTGCGTGATATTTACATACAAAGTGCATTCTTAGCCTTTATAAACATACATAAATGTTCTCTTTTAATTTTAGCAGCTAGTTGACCAGAAAAACCAAAACGTTTTTAACTAATATTTATATTTGTTGTGAACATTTCTTGAACATTTTATAAATATATTCAAATTAGTGATACTTAAAATACACATAGAAATGTTGTTCTTTGTTAACAGATTAGAACATTGCCTCCCTTTCATCTACAAAATTAATTTAGAATTATGAAAAAATCGCTTGCATAAATAATTTTATAAATTAAACGGTTTACTTTTAGAAAACCAAAAGTAGCCGTTACACCTAAACTTTTCAGGCCGCATTTAATGGTGAAATAATATTTTTTATATCTCTTCTAGTTTTCGAGATCTGAGTGTGACAAACGGACAGACGGACATTCTGCACAAACCTAATAGCGGCTTTTTTCCCTTAAGGGGGCCGCTAACAAGATTACAAAGACACAAACTGAAAATCGGCCCCCGAAGTGGTCCACCCAGGCAGGTAAAAAGACAGGTTTCAATATTATCAGAATGAAATTCTATCAAAGACAAATGACAGAGAATAATGGAGAAAAAAGGTTAACAGATCTTGTGTGGTACCCCGGCTGATAGGTGAAAGTGAATGTGAAGTTAATTGTGAACCTGGCCTAACTGATGTCTTATACTAAATATCTCAATGATCTCATTGTTTTGTAAAGGACCAACCCTCTTAGTCCTCAAGAACAAAAACATTGACAGAAAAAAAAAAAAAAAAGAAAAAAAATCCAAAAGAAATGTTGTTCTTGTGGTTCGTCTCCGACAGTGTGGACTGTGCAGGTCACGTGACAGTAGGAACAACTACTTCTTCAGTGGGGCTTGTAAATTATGCCCAACTTCTATGCATACTAAATATTTTTTGTTTCTCTTTCAATAAATAGTCAACATTTTTGTTTGGAGTGTCAATGTAGTCATTAGTAGAACAGAACTTACACAACTTAACAATACAAATGTAAAGAAAATATTTTTTTTTTACAAAACGTCTACGACTGTTTGCCTAAATTTGTTAACAATATGGTAAATAGTTTTCTCTACTTATATAGAGCATAAAGAGCCTCCAGTGTTTGTTACCATTTAAAGTGAATAGTTGTAAAAGTGGTGTATTTGTATGAAAAAACTGCTTGCATAAGTGGCTTAAAAAATTAGATTTTTCGCTTTCAGAAAACAAAAAGTAGCCGTTGCATCGTAACTGAAAATATTATGAAGTCGGATTTTCACAATCTTTTTTAGTTTACGAGATCTAAACGGGACAGACGGACGACAGACGTACGGACAGGCATTCCACACAAAACTCTAAGCGTCTTTTCCCTTTTCGGGGGACTCTAAAATCAAAGCTATTTTTTTTTACTATGTTTAAATACCAAGGCGATACAATGAATTAACCAAGAAGTATAAGTTGTCATTAAAAATACATATAGTTCAGTGCAGTTACAATAAAAATGATCATACCGAACAACCATCATATGGAGTTGTCGTGTCTGGTAAAGTGGAGACAATGGTCATAGCGGAGACTGTAGCTTGAAGACATGACCACAGCAAAGCGATTCTTAATGCACAAGTCATTGTTTCTTCAGAATTTGTTGTCAAATTGATGATTAACTAATGAATACCCATAGAATAGAGTATGGTCTCCTGCCGTCTCTTTTTATAAATCAAATGACGCTGAAATTGTAATCTATAGAGCTAGCAACAAGCATTAAGTCAAATATTGTTTTAACAAATATGGAACCATAGTAAACAAACAGGATTATTGGATCACCGCACAGACTGAACTGTGTAACATCGCAGATATTTCAATCCATTCGAGGTCCAGGTTGTTACCAGTCTACAGGAGATTAAAGGCGTACTTGACAATCAATTAAATGTCCTGATTGTTACCAGTGTACAGGAGATTAAAGATATACTTGACACTTAAAATGGAAGCCTATCATCTTCACAACTGGCTATTATGTTGATATAGTTGTGAGCTTTACTCTCTGGCCAGTTAACAGCTGTGTCCAGTGGCGGGGCGAAGTCAAGACACCAGTTACTAATAAAATACAACATCGACATAAAAATGCAAAGTGAGAATGTCCAAACAGTCTTTTAAAAACTGTCTACAAGTTTCTTTAAAGAAGTCAACACACAGAACGCTTCACTTCGCAACACCTACGTCAGCGTTTCGGAAGGGAGAGGGACAGAGAAATATGCCTGTATTTCTTAGTTTCGGATGGGGCAGAGAAATATGCCTGTATTTCTTAGTTTCGGATGGGGCAGAGAAATATGCCTGTATTTCTTAGTTTCGGATGGGGCAGAGAAATATGCCTGTATTTCTTAGTTTCGGATGGGGCAGAGAAATATGCCTGTATTTCTTAGTTTCGGATGGGGCAGAGAAATATGCCTGTATTTCTTAGTTTCGGATGGGGCAGAGAAATATGCCTGTATTTCTTAGTTTCGGATGGGGCAGAGAAATATGCCTGTATTTCTTAGTTTCGGATGGGGCAGAGAAATATGCCTGTATTTCTTAGTATCGGATTGGGGCAGAGAAATAGGCCCGTATTTCTTATTTTCGGATGGGGCAGAGAAATATGCCCGTATTTCTTATTTTCTGGTGGGGCAGAGAAATATGCCCGTATTTCTTAGTATCGGATGGGGCAGAGAAATATGCCCGTATTTCTTAGTTTCGGATGGGGCAGAGAAATATGCCCGTATTTCTTAGTTTCGGATGGGACATAGAAATATGCCTGTATTTCTTAGTTTCGGATGGGGCAGAGAAATATGCCTGTATTTTTTAGTATTGGATAGGGCAGAGAAATATATCCTCTTTTCTTTGTTTAAGGTTGAAATTAATGGTACTTAATTAATTTAGTTTTAAATAAAGATACATGGCAAGTAGATCTCCGTTTCATTAAGCAAATTACACTTTCTTTCTTTTCTTATTTTTTTTATAATTCCTCTGATTCAATTTAATAAATATACAGTCTAAGTATGCATGTTTACTAGATTTAGAGAACGAATTTCTATTTTTTAAAAGTTGCTCAATTTTGAATAAGAACTCGAGGTCGAGCCTTCATGACAAAAGGTCTACGTGTTAGCCACTGAGCTATTCAAGCACTGATAAATATAGAATGTTTTTTATAGGTTTAAAAAATATATAATTAAAAATTATTAGCTTGCGACCTGATTCTCTACACAAGGTTTATCTCCTCTTAGCGTGGTACATTTTCAATTTAAAAAAAAAACAAAATTATTTTAACGACTAATTGATTAACTAATAGGCTCATTTTAAGATTGATTCATGTGTTGTCATCGATAATGAATAATTGTGTAAAATTCAACTGGATCCTAGTAAGGGGAGTGGGAGTAATGACGTGTACCAGACAGACAGAGTGAGAGATACGGTATACGTTTTGTAATAATAAAACAAAATTGAACCCTTAATGTTAACTTTGGTCACGTGATGTAGCTCAACCAGACACGCGCTTATGTCGGATTGATCTTGTTCGCCATCAACATCCAATTGAGTTCAACTCATAGCCTGTAAGCAAACATTGGATGTAATTTGTAGAGTGATAGACATTTATCAAAGAATCACATTCCACGGTGACAGCTTTAGAGATTTATTATCATAAACATATGAATAAAAATAGTGTTTTTTTTTCTTGTTAAGTTTTGAATTAAATATCAATGCTGCTCTCTAAAGCACTACTGAAGAGTTTAGATGACATCACTGCTCTCTGAAGCACTACTGAAGAGTTTAGATGACATCGCTGCTCTCTGAAGCACTACTGAAGAGTTTAGATGACATCGCTGCTCTCTGAAGCACTACTGAAGAGTTTAGATGACATCGCTGCTCTCTGAAGCACTACTGAAGAGTTTAGATGACATCGCTGCTCTCTGAAGCACTACTGAAGAGTTTAGATGACATCGCTGCTCTCTGAAGCACTACTGAAGAGTTTAGATGACATCAGTGCTCTCTGAAGCACTACTGAAGAGTTTAGATGACATCACTGCTCTCTGAAGCACTAATGAAGAGTTTAGATGACATCGCTGCTCTCTGAAGCACTACTGAAGAGTTTAGATGACATCGCTGCTCTCTGAAGCACTACTGAAGAGTTTAGATGACATCGCTGCTCTCTGAAGCACTACTGAAGAGTTTAGATGACATCGCTGCTCTCTGAAGCACTACTGAAGAGTTTAGATGACATCAGTGCTCTCTGAAGCACTACTGAAGAGTTTAGATGACATCACTGCTCTCTGAAGCACTAATGAAGAGTTTAGATGACATCACTGCTCTCTGAAGCACTACTGAAGAGTTTAGATGACATCGCTGCTCTCTGAAGCACTACTGAAGAGTTTAGATGACATCGCTGCTCTCTGAAGCACTACTGAAGAGTTTAGATGACATCAGTGCTCTCTGAAGCACTACTGAAGAGTTTAGATGACATCACTGCTCTCTGAAGCACTACTGAAGAGTTTAGATGACATCGCTGCTCTCTGAAGCACTACTGAAGAGTTTAGATGACATCGCTGCTCTCTGAAGCACTACTGAAGAGTTTAGATGACATCGCTGCTCTCTGAAGCACTACTGAAGAGTTTAGATGACATCGCTGCTCTCTGAAGCACTACTGAAGAGTTTAGATGACATCGCTGCTCTCTGAAGCACTACTGAAGAGTTTAGATGACATCACTGCTCTCTGAAGCACTAATGAAGAGTTTAGATGACATCGCTGCTCTCTGAAGCACTACTGAAGAGTTTAGATGACATCGCTGCTCTCTGAAGCACTACTGAAGAGTTTAGATGACATCACTGCTCTCTGAAGCACTAATGAAGAGTTTAGATGACATCGCTGCTCTCTGAAGCACTACTGAAGAGTTTAGATGACATCGCTGCTCTCTGAAGCACTACTGAAGAGTTTAGATGACATCGCTGCTCTCTGAAGCACTACTGAAGAGTTTAGATGACATCGCTGCTCTCTGAAGCACTACTGAAGAGTTTAGATGACATCACTGCTCTCTGAAGCACTAATGAAGAGTTTAGATGACATCGCTGCTCTCTGAAGCACTCCTGAAGAGTTTAGATGACATCGCTGCTCTCTGAAGCACTACTGAAGAGTTTAGATGACATCACTGCTCTCTGAAGTACTACTGAAGAGTTTAGATGACATCGCTGCTCTCTGAAGCACTACTGCAGAGTTTAGATGACATCGCTGCTCTCTGAAGCACTACTGAAGAGTTTAGATGACATCGCTGCTCTCTGAAGCACTACTGAAGAGTTTAGATGACATCGCTGCTCTCTGAAGCACTACTGAAGAGTTAAGATGACATCACTGCTCTCTGAAGCACTACTGAAGAGTTTAGATGACATCGCTGCTCTCTGAAGCACTACTGAAGAGTTTAGATGACATCGCTGCTCTTTAAAGCACTACTGAAGAGTTTAGATGACATTGCTGCTCTTTAAAACACTACTGAAGAGTTTAGATGACATCGCTGCTCTTTAAAACACTACTGAAGAGTTTAGATGACATCGCTGCTCTCTGAAGCACTACTGAAGAGCTTAGATGACATCGCTGCTCTCTGAAGCACTACTGAAGAGTTTAGATGACATCGCTGCTCTTTAAAACACTACTGAAGAGTTTAGATGACATTGCTGCTCTTTAAAACACTACTGAAGAGTTTAGATGACATTGCTGCTCTTTAAAACACTACTGAAGAGTTTAGATGACATCGCTGCTCTCTGAAGCACTACTGAAGAGTTTAGATGACATCGCTGCTCTCTGAAGCACTACTGAAGAGTTTAGATGACATCGCTGCTCTCTGAAGCACTACTGAAGAGTTTAGATGACATCGCTGCTCTCTGAAGCACTACTGAAGAGTTTAGATGACATCGCTGCTCTCTGAAGCACTACATTAAAAATAAAGTGCATTCTAATCAAATCTCCGGGATATATTATAACTATTAAAATTACTCTTTTTGAAGGGGTTGGGAGAAGTGATACTGAAGTGCTTCTACCACACCACTTGAATATTTTGAACAAGGGAGATGAGTTATCTATTTACTTGGGCTGGAATAACTTGATATTCAAAAATGAAAATCATACATTTATCTGAAAAAACATCAACTTTGGACTTAGAAAAAAAATGAAGCGAGATATTCATACTGAATTCACACAACAGAGTTGCAATTCTTAATACACATTGCATAATTACTTCACAACGTTTTGGAGCAGCTATTTTGGCATTGAAAGTTTGGCGCAGCTATTTAGGCGTCGTCCTTTGGCGCAGCTGTTTTGGCATTGCCCTTTTGGTGCCGTGGTCGTTTATGCGCCTAACATTTTGCCGCTAAGTGTTTTAGCCATATTTAATATTTGCATCACAATCGTCTAAAATACAGCACTTATGAGGTGTCTTCACCTTCACCAATCCTTTAGTCTGTTGGGGCACCACCATACAAAAACTGTCGACAGTTTCTCTTCACTTCTCTCTGTCCTTTGCCATGGTTAGAATTACATTCACTGACGGACCTGTCCATTCTTTGATGTCTTCCCATCGCTTTCTCTGTCTTCCTCTTCTTCTTCTACTTCCTGGTAATGTTCCCTGAAGAAAGGTCTTTGCGAGCCCTGAACACCTTGTGATATGACCAAAGGCTCAGTAGCCTACGATTAGTTATCAGTGGAATATGAGGGTTAAATTACAAAAAGAATTTGTGTTTTCAAACAAACTCAGAGGTGGTACCTATGGGTTAGCAGTACGGATAAAAAGCAGCACAAATATCTGAATCTATGAATTATTAACCGTTAACAACCACACCTCTACCTACAGCCATACAAATAGAAGTAAAAGAAACAAGCTTAACTGTGATCACTCGCACCCATTGACAATGCCTTCTGTTGGAATGCGGCGAAGTTGAAAATTGTATGAATTCTACATGTAGAAGAACTCTCATTGGCCTCCTTCAGTCGTAGAACGACTATGGTTCATCTCAGAGCTGTGGAGCCCTATTTTGGAGCAACACTCCCGTCCACAGATAGCGCAGGTTAAGATGGCTTTTGCTTCGGTGGTACAGGAGCTGGCCGTTTTTTTTTTGTGGATAGTACGTTTTTCTTCCTGAGCTGAGACCCATGTACTTTCACTGTCCAAAGCTTTCTTGGTCACTGTCTCTCTCCATCTGGTGCGGTCTAGAGCTATGTCTTCCTAAGAAGAACTAAACTGATGACATCTTGTGCATGCAATCTTTTATCGGCAGTATCGTATCATGTCCATTACAAGGAATGGGACAGGTGACCAGAGAGAATGAAATCCTGAGTGGGCTTCAAGAAGGAGGGACCATGCCCCATTCAACATCCCGTCACATGAGCGGCCATTTCATGGTCTCCCTCTTGAAACTCGACTTCCGTCCTGACTCCGGGGATAATAGTATTACACTTGGAAATGATACCGTAACCTCACACAATAAATGTGCTTGAATGTATCTAATTGATGGTGCCCTTCGGAAAGAGGAGTAGGGGAATAACCGATATATCATTCCTGGTTTGTTAAAAAGTTCCTTCTCTTTGGTAAAGGTTCAACCTTTCATATTGCTAACTGCTTTCTATAAATAACAACGAATACTGGTTATAAAATCTTGTTTCAAAAAATTATATCTATGTGCACACGATATGCCTTCTTACCTTTTTTCGAAAACACAAAATAAATTGGCAGTAAATTATGAGTAGCCTGAGCAACAGACAACACGTAAATTAACATCCATTCTATTTGTTGGCGGGGGTAAGACACATGTCTTGGTTTCACCATAAATTTGCACGCTATAATTGAATTTTGTTTCAATTTCCTTTTGTAGATTTTGAAATCTAAATATGACGGACCGACAGAAAGACAAAATAATGGCAATGTCTTTGATTCCGAACATTAAGGATGAGTGCAGTGACTATGCAGACTCACGTGTGACCTTCATATTTTCCCGCATTTCATGCACACAAAGCCTTTGACCGCTGCCGGTATACTTAAGTTTTCTTTCCATCGTCTGCGTCTGTCTTCAATAATTGTTTTCTTTGAGTCTCAAATGTTTGTCCCGCAGCCTTTGTGAGAGCTCCTCTCAGAGACCACCTGCTGCCAGCTACTTTCCTATATGCCAGCGAGGGCGAAATGGCGCCTGAATTGATCTTTAAAGCGCTTACGGTAACTCCTCTGTTACGCCATTCTCCTTTAAGATCGCTAAAGAAGAGCGCCTTTGGCATGCAATCGTCTCCCATGCGAGATAAGTGTTCGACCCAGCGCAGCTTTCGAATTATAATTAACGCTTGTATACCGTCCACACCGGCCTCCAGCAGAACATAATTATTTGTAATGTAGTCTTGCCAGCGTATGCGGAGGCACCTCTGATGGAAGCGTTTGAATAGCCTTAAATGCCTTCGATAGAGCACCCAGGCCTCGGAACCATGCAAAAGTGTAATGTCAAAGACAAAAAGGCTTAAATCTAATATCGGCCTTTCGTCTTTCGTTGGCTTCTAAAAATATGTGCATATTTTAGGAAGGAGCATATGATAATACAAATTGAAATAATAAGGTTATCATTGGCATTGACTCTTATATTTGTCAATTTTAGATAGGTACTATAAATGCTTTCTAATTTTTATTAATTGTAGCACTATATGCTGGGATCCAACTACAACGGGTAGCAAGGTCAAGTGGGTTTACGGAAACTTTAATGCAGGTTCCAAAAGGTTGTTAACGCCAAAATAGGGCCCCACAGCCACATGAGGAAGTGTGCGAGATGAACCAAAGTCGTTCTACGACTGAAGGAGGCCAACTAAGGTAATGGTTTTACGCCTATTATTACCTATAAAATGCTTCCAAAGGCGTCTCAAATAGCTGGCGACCCTTAGGCAGATTATGGCGCAATGTGCTACCGTCTGGCAGAGACGGCGCCACAGATCCCACACTGTTTAGGATATTCCGTTAATTTGGTCATATTAGCTGGAGAGGGGTGACACTGCTTTGTGGGAGACATCGTTCCAACCATAACAATGCCCAAGCTGTCATCTAGCTTATTTAAAGCCCTAAATTCAGATTAAACCAATTTCTGGTCTATTATACAGCCTAGAAATCTAGCGTGGCAGCGTAGTCAGAACGAGGCTATTGTTCTAATTCTTACTTCCGTGTTTTAATCAATACAATAGTTCGATAATGGGGTTATCATTTTTTTAGCGGCACCCGTAAGTGGAAAAAGCCGCTATTAGGTTTGTGCAAAATGTCCGTCTGTCTGTCTGTCCGTCTGTCCGTCTGTCACACTCAGATCTCGAAAACTAGAAGAGATATGAAAAATATTATTTCATCATTAAATGCTGCTTGAAAAGTTTAGGTGCAACGGCTACTTTTTTCATAAAAATACACCAATTCTAAAACAATTACGTAAATGTAAGGGAGACAATGTTACAATATGCTAACAAAGATTAATAGTATTTTGTATTTTCAGTATCACTAAGTCAAATATATTTATAAATGTACAGGAAATGTTTACAACAAATATAAATAATACTTAAAGATGTTTTTTCTGGTTAACTAGCTGCTAAAATTAAAAGAAAACATTTCTGTTTGTTTATAAAGGCTAATAATGCACTTTGTATGTAAATATCATGCACATTTTTTAAAATGGACTTTTTAAGCAGCGACTTTCGTGCAGTAGCGTAACGTCGCAACATGTCCTACTGCTAAACCAATTCCTTAAACTTAAAAAAAAAATCAGATTTTTTTTTTTTGTTTAGTGCCCCCATCCGAATAAAAGAAGTTATTTTTGTGCGTTTTGTCTGTTGATCGGTCTGTCCGTCACGATTAGATTAACAAATAAACACTAGAGGCTATTGTAAATCTGATTTAACCTTTAATTTGTTATTCAGAAATATTGCAATAGTTTAAAGTATCTATAAAAGATTGTTCCAGATGTTTTGTGAAAAACAAATCAATGCCAATGAATATTTAGTTTTAGTAGATTTTATTTCCATGCTTAAACGTTGCAAGAAACACATGATCTTTAATATATTGTTCCGGTTTTTTAATGTAAATAGTATATAAATGCTAAATAAAAATATCTATACTGATTTATATTTCATTAACTCTAAAGTTGTTCCGGATATTGATTTATAAAAAAAAAAATTATGTCAAATATCTAATTTTTTTTTCAAAAATATCGACAATAGGTTATCAGGATTTTAAAATAAGAAAGTAATTTACTAGAAACGATTATTGAAAATAAATTTTTAGACTTATTTTACAGTTAATTTTCTTGTCCAAACATAATAAAAGTTGTTTAATCAGTAAAGAATGTTCCGGATTTTGTTTCGAAAAAGAAATCGACCTACATTACTTAAATTTTCTTACAAATCGTCACCAAAAATGATCCGAAGTTTATATGAAAAATTTAATAACGCTAATAAATGTTTGAAATCCCTCTTCTAATAAATAAAACAAATAATTTTCTCATTTACGAAAATTGGTTGTTCCGGATTTTTTTATGAAAAATAGTTTAACTCTATTTATGTAAAATCGCACTTCTCTCTTACACTACATTTAACTTTCTAGCTAAAACGTTAGAAAATCTAATTATCGTTAATATTATGCTCTGATTTTTAAGGAAAACAACTTCCTAACACCAAAGTATGGTTTGATAAAATCTCCATAAGGGTATGGTACATCTAATTTTCATAACAGACCATCCTAGAAATTTTATTAACGGCATTTGATTAATCTGGAATTATTTTTTTTTCTCACTATAAATATAAAAACATCCGGAACAATCTATACTAGAAACTTAAAACTAATGCGATGTGAGGGAAGGGAAATTAATTTTAATCAGATTTTCAATAGCTTTTAGTCTTTTTTTTTCTCGCTAAAATATCTCACTCGGTGCACCAATGTCTATGAACACTCGACAAGCTGCTCGTATAGATGACATTTGTAGTCTAACTAGGCCGTGTGACGTATTGGATTTTTTTTCCTTTGATGTCATATGGAATAAATTCTTTAAATGCTAAAACAACTCGGTGTAGTAATGTTTATTATACCTCGTAATGTGACTCGCATTTTAAAAGACATAATAGATTTAGATCTAATCTAGATTTTTTACACTAGATCTAGATTTTTTTTTTACACTAGAGCTAGATTTTTAAAACTAGATTTAGATTTAAGTTCTAATTAAAATCATTATAGAATCTAGATCTAGAATTTCTTGGTCTAATTTAGAATGTTTGTTGTTTTACATGTTTTGGATGTTCCTTCAGAGTTGTAGTCCAAACCTCCCGTAGGACGACGGGGGATGGGAGCGGGCAGGGTTTGAACCTAGGACCATCGATGAATCCAAACGACAGTCCAGCGCGCAAACCGCACTACCAGACAGCCATGATTTAGACTAGATCAATATCTATAATTTTAATTTCTAGGCTTAAAGTGTAGATTTTTTTTCTAAAGTCTAGATTGTCAATATGTCAATATTGCAATGTTATAAAATACTAAAACTAATCTACTGTTTTAATATTTCATATTGCAATTAGTCTATTAATTGATTATCTAGTGTTTTTTTTTATGTAAAGCTTATCTAAATAACATCTACATTATCTCAAATATATATTTTAGATCTAGATGTAGTAGATATAGATATTGAGAGGGCTAAATTAGTAGTTTAATTTAGGTAGATCTACATCCTCATTCTAGTTCCATTTAGGCCTAAATGAAAATGCTCAATACCAAAAGATTATCTAAAATCGCTCTTCTGACATATTGTACATATCCGGTAGTTGTCATTCCGTAATGTGTAGGTATATTATCAATAGTAGGCTATTAGTTTGTAACCAGTTTGTCATTAGATTAAGAGCAATGCCTGGTCGTGTGGTTAGCGCGCAGAACTGATTATCTCTACGGCCTCGGTTTCATACCCTGCTCGATGCCATCCTCAGTCGACCAGCGAATATGCGGATCCGACTGTGATCCGTCTCCCACGGGGGCCGCCTCTGAGTTTGTGTGGTAACACAAACTCTCTTTGTAATCTTGTTTAAAATCATATCATAATCATTCCCGGAAGGGGAATAGCCGCTATTAGTTTTGTGTGGTCTGCCATAACTACGTCATAACTTTTAAACCATGAAACAGTTATATTTCATTATCACCTTCACCTATTCTTTAGTCTGTAGACACCATACAAGAACTGTTGACCGTCTTTCTCCATTGCTCTCTCTGTCGTTTGCCTTGGAGAGTATTTCATTCATTGACAGGCCTGCCCATTCTTCGATGTTATCTTCCCATCGCTTTCTCTGTATTCCTCTTCTTCCTGGTGCTGTTACCTGTAGAAAGGTCTTTGTGACCTCTGAGGACCTTTTGATGTGGCCATAGAATTCGATATTACGCTTTTTGACAGTGGTTAGCATGTCATCGTGGGGTCCAATTGCTGTATTAATCCTGTTTCTTATCTCTTCATTTGTGATGCGGTCTATGTAATCTCTGTAGGATCTTTCTGTGGCATCTTTGATCCATTGTCAGGATCCTCTTTTCGAGATCTGCAGCCAGCGTCTACGACTCGCATACATATAGGAATGTGAAATATGTCATTTAATGCTTTTCAAATTCATTTCAAATTCATTGCCTTACGCTGCATGCAAAATAAATCTTTGGTGCACTAAAACAATGGAAAAATTATTACTTTTAATGTTACTTTGTATCTAGTTGTATCTAACTGTATCTAATTGTATCTAGTCGTATCTAACTGTATCTAGTTGTGCTCATATTCAGACCAGCTCCAGTCCTTTCTTTAATAACAAGTAACACAGTGGGACAGATTGTATCATTTATTTGACAGTTGTATAGTTTCTCAACGATAACTATTTACAACCAATACATTGGATATTCATTTGAAAGTGTATTAGAACAAGATCAGACAAAATATTGTGGATTCGTTTTTTTTTCACATTTTTTTTTAAAAACTGGATTACAAACTTTTTTATAAGTTATAGGAAAAGATTAAAAGTAACAATTATACGACAGGTTTCTTCGTGATAGGCTTGGCCGTGGGTTTAGTGGTTGTTTTTGTGGTGGTTTGTGTGGTTGTCGTTGTCGTGGTTTGTGTGGTTGTCTTTGTGGTTGGTTTAGTGGTTGTCTTTGTGGTTGGTTTAGTGGTTGTCTTTGTGGTTGGTTTAGTGGTTGTCTTTGTGGTTGGTTTAGTGGTTGTCTTTGTGGTTGGTTTAGTGGTTGTCTTTGTGGTTGGTTTAGTGGTTGTCTTTGTGGTTGGTTTAGTGGTTGTCTTTGT
Organism: Biomphalaria sudanica; assembly: GCA_036873155.1. Taxonomy (NCBI): domain Eukaryota; kingdom Metazoa; phylum Mollusca; class Gastropoda; family Planorbidae; genus Biomphalaria; species Biomphalaria sudanica. The sequence goes on along the minus strand of JAZGLO010006654.1, from coordinate 4,809,207 downwards.
AGTTGGTTTAGTGGTTGTCTTTGTAGTTGGTTTAGTGGTTGTTTTTGTAGTTGGTTTTTTGGTTGTCATTGTAGTTGGTTTTGTGGGTGACGGTTTGGTAGTTGTGCCTTTTGTGATGAAGATAAGCTTAGGCGTGGTTGTTGTGCTGATGCTCCTACAGACAGCTACAGGAGGTTCCCAGGGATTGTTCTGAACACACTGACATTCAGCTGAACCGTTCACTGGTAGGATGGTATTCAATGGTATAATCACACCACCTTCTCGACAATTAGGACCTGTAAAAAAAAAAAGCATAATGAGCTCCCCTTACACCAGACACTCTATGCTGAATTAGGACATTAGATTTAGTTTATACTTATTTTAGTATCAAACTTGTTAATCTATAATAAAATTCCGAACTACCACTGACTGATCTTTCAAGAGATCTATATAACCGCCGGAAGGATTCACATAAGATTTCGTACACACGTTCTTTAACCTTTACCTCTTATGTGTTTGCTAAGAAACAGTTTTGATACATTCGCAGTCTAACTACCTCAATTCACGAAAAATCGCAAGTTATCTATTAAACTTTTGCATTTAATTGTAGGTATTCCCTCCCCCCCCCCCCCCCCCGGAAAAAAAAGGAGCCTCAGTCTATATATAAAACTTAAATACACAATTTTTAACAACACAAAATAGACTAGTATTTTTTAAGTACATTTTCCCCTATAATAGGAAATAGCTGCGAGACTGCGTGTGTACAACGTATATTTTAAAAAATTATATCACAAATAAATTTGGTGCGTAGCTCGACATTTGTAAGAGTTAATTAATAAAACCAGAAAGATATTTTCATCAAGATAATGTGTATTTGTTTGTGTGTAGAGAAAAAAATCTAATATAAAAAGCATAATATAAATAGTATGTATGTATCATTGTATGTTACGTATAGAAATCAAAACCGTTTGACCAATCTTAATTAAATTTGTCCTTAATGTTCCTTAGATCACGGCGAAGACTTTAGTGTATGTTAATTCAACAAGAAGGAACTACAAATTAAAAAGAAAACACTAAAACATTTTTCTCTATCAAGGAATGAAACATTTTTCTCTATCAAGGAATGAAACATTTTTCTCTATCAAGGAATGAAACATTTTTCTCTATCATGGAATGAAACATTTTAACAAATGGGGTAAAACCATTTTCACAGTCTATTATATTAAGTACTAGGCATATTCTTTATTTGCGTATCACTGAGAGTGTTTTGTAAACAACTAAACGAAATATAATGTTATAAATAAAGCAAATGCGGAATGTAAAAATAGTATGAATGGAGCTCTTAAAATAGCTAATAGACTTAAATCCATTTTTTCAAATAAAAACATTTGCTTGTAGGCCTAGATATATTAGATTAAAATTTTTAATTAATAGACTTAATTTTGTATGTTCATGTGTTAAAGTATAAAGTAGATCTTGAGTTAGACATAGATCTAGACTAATCTAGAGTTAAATATTGGCTTGGATAGAGTTCATTCTGCGCGTGCGTATGCGTAACCTTATAAATTGGATGTACGCTAATGAATGAAACTAGTAGAATATATCTCAACACGGCTTCGCAGCTTTAGCAAACGAATGTATGAACAATGCTTTAGAAAAACAAATTTGAATGTTAATTTAATGAAAATATGAAATGAATGGACTATAATTAGTGTGTTCATGTGTTTAATAAACAACTATCTTTGCCATGAGAAGTTGAATCATCTTAGAGTGGAATTTGAGTTTTAGACCTAGAAATAGAGAGACGTGTAACATTTCGTGTAATGTCTAATGAAAGAATGTACGTCAGGAATTCTAACTTCACAGATATAAGGAACGAATTTAATAAAAATGCTTTTGAAAGACAAATTTGAAGGTTGATTTTATTACATAATGAACTCAATAGACTATATTTTGTATTTTCATGTGTCAAAGTAAAAAAAAACTATCTGCGTAAAGTATAGTTTTAAAAATTAGATCTAGATCTAGATCCTTTCGATCTTTTCTCATGTAAACATGGCCTAGATCGATGATGTTATAATGCTTTTATAAAGTTGGTCAACTTTTTTTTTGTTTTGAGGGTCTTAAGTTTGTTTTAGGGCTACAATAATACACTACGGTCTAAGTTACTACCCAAGGAACATTTATGCAAAGATTGGTCAAACGGTTTTTATTTCTATTCGGCACATACATACACACACCCGCGCACGCGCGCAAACACACACACACACACATACATACATACACACATACACACACACATACATACATACATACATACATACGTACATACATACATACATATATACATACATACATACATACATACATACATACATACATACATACATACACACATACATACATACACAGATACATACATACATACATACACAGATACATACATACATACATACATACATACATACATACACACATACATACATACATACATACACACATACATACATACATACATACATACATACATACATACATACATACATACACACATACATACATACATTCAGGCCCAATCCTAAGGCTTAAGTCTGCACGACACCGACCTAACCCATTAGAAACTTACTGCCCCCAATGTCTCTCATAATTTTGTATCAACATGCCCTTGCCCTTTTTTTTTATTTATCATTTGTACCTTCCGAGCCTGAGGTTCTGGGTTTGAATCTCGGTGAAGGCTGGAATTTTTAGGGTGCCCCTGAGTTCATCAAACTGTAATGGCTACCTGACCTTAATTGGGGAAAGTAAATGCGGTTGGTCGTTGAGGTGGCCACATGATACTCTGCTCGTTAACAGTTAGCCAAAGAAACAGATGACCTTAAAATCATCATACTGACCATTGGGGCAGAGAGAACAACACTCTCCTGCTGGCTTATAGCTGTCAACACAAAGTGTTGGAAGGCAGTCAGCTGCCACGCAGATCCATTTATTTTCAGAACACTCACAAATAGTGCATGACTCCTCTGCTGGTTTCAGATTAGGCTGGAAAAACATACATGATAAAATACTGATACAACTTAGAGATAGTGTAACAACCTACTCTAAGGAAAAAATGAATAATGCTAGTAGGATTTTTTTTTGACGGCATAATATTCTCGTAGACAGTTAAATTTCAAGACCAGCCATTGACCATATGCAACAACATTTTATCCCTTTTCTAAAACAATATTTTAGAATTAACTGGTTGATTAGTTTGAGTCATTAAAAACAGTTCTACTGAATATTAATTCTGTGGTAACTGTGAACGAGAATGTAGAATTATTCAAAGTTCGAGAACTGAAATTAAATATGTATAGTTTAAAATGTTAGGACATTGGATAACATAGAATACTTGAGGGGATATGATGACCATTCCCCATCCAAGCAGGTCTACCGCCAGAACTATTTAGGCCCCAGGTACTTAGGCCCCACATTCGTTCAAATACGTGTATAAGATACATACGAAATAAAGGGACCCCCCCCTTTTTGTTCGGACCCTGAACTAGAGATGTCCACCCCTGGTCGCGGAGCTGATCCAAAGCGTTACACCTCTGCAGCAACTTACGTCGCATCCTTCAGGTGTTGTTGTCCATGGTGTCGGTGTGGTGTGGACAGAAAAGTTACAATTGGCTACCAAGGAAGCATCACAATAACAAAGTGCTCCGTTGTCCTTCTCATGAAATTCTCCTATTCCAATGAGCACACCATCCACATTGCAGTAGGCTGTCAGAAATTGATCATAAAATACATGAAGACTCCAATTACTGACCACACATTGCTGTAATTTATAATAATGCTGCTTTAACATGTTCAGTCTTCACTGGTCCAATCTAAAGTGAGACTTTATCAATTAATTTTTTTCTTATTTAATCAAGTTATTGGTACATAAAATATTTGTGCTAGACTGAAAATGTAAAATTCGACTAAGAATCAAGCTATTTAGCCCTCTATGTAAGCCCTACATTTTATTTATTGGAAAACTTCCAGGATCTCGATAAAATAACAATTTAAACTGGAACTTTATAAAAAAAAATTAAAAAGAATTCAATACATTGTTTGAGCTCTCTCGGTTTATACGAGGTCATTGCTTGATAAAGCAAGTCTTCTTATCTTATAAAATACAGACGTTACTTCAAAAAAGAAGATGATTACGTCCTACGCGTTATGCATCTAGTCATGCATGTTAACCGATTTCTTAAATTCTGCCAAGTTATTGGTTTTCATGGCTGGCTTAGGCAACCCATTCCATGCTTTAATAGCACTAGGGAAGAAGGAGCATTTGTACAAATTTGTCTTAGCATATGGAACGAGGAATATGCCTTTATATTTGAGTCTTTCTGAGTATTTTATTTAATTTATTTCTGTATTTGAAGATTATGGTTCAGTGTTTTATGTATTATTGCTACTTTACTTTTGAGTCTTTCTAAATTTAGTGATTTTACTAATAGTGTTACTCTAGTCTTATGTGAACATTCGTTTGTTAGGAATCTCACTGCTAAATTGTGTGTCTGTTCCAGTTTCTAAATGTTTGAGGGGTCCCAAACAGAGGATGCATATTCTATTATTGGCCTAACCAAAGTTAAAAAACATTTTAGTTTTATGTTATTTGATTTATGGAAATTTCATTTAATAAACCCTGATGCTTTGTTGGATTTTTTTTTCAAACCCGGAGCAATACATTAGCAAAGTCCTAAAGGAAACATCACATTTCAGAAGGTAATTTGTTAAACCCTAAATTAAAAGTGAAAACCCTAATACCAGACGTAACAGAACTAAGTGTTCTAAAAGCACATAAGAGAAGTACCACTATCTGGAGTCGTGCTGAATGGTTGACAGATTATTTCCAGATTTCCCTTTCGATATGGATCAATTCCTCCACAGAAACAGGATTGCCCGTTGGGTGTTTCTCGTGACTCTCCGTGGGGTATAACTATTCCATCGACTTCACAATTTGGTCCTGTGGAAAACAAATAGATTGGACATAGCGGTAATAGTTTTATAACTTTAATTAGATATTATTGATATAGTTATTAATAGAGTCGTTAAAAATATAAACTATGCTTAAGTTTTCTGGGTCACTCATAATTTTTATCTTTTAATAATAAATATAAAAAACTATTCTAAACGTTGATATAGGATATCATTAAATAACTGAAAAAGAGACATACTGCCTTTTCCCCCATTCAAAAAGGTGCGGATAAAAGCATGTATAAATTATTAGCTATTGATCTTGTTAATTCAAACGGCCTGAAGAAGGACATCTAGAAACGAAAATACAAGGAAGTAGAAATATGAAGAATGATATAAAGGTTATGTTTACATTGGCGGCCCTTCTTTAGACGTGATGGTACATCGCAGGAACGTCCCACGAGAGGAGGTGCAGTTTCAATGCTACAAAGCTTTTTGAAACAGTTGCTACTTATTGGCAGAGTGTCTCAGTGAAAGACAAAACGAAGAGACTTATTTCAGACGACCAAAAAGTTATTGGTCTTAAATGTATGTCAATGGAAAAGAAAGTCTTTTGTCTTTAGTAGCTCAAACTTGATTCTTTAATGGATAGAAGAAATTCTCTGCTGCATGTTCATTAGATGTGCATGCAATTATATTAGTATCAGTTTTTCTTGAGCCTGTCGCGAATTGTCCATAGAGAATGACTTTCGGGATGCGATTGTCCTCCATCCGGCTAACATGTCCAAGCCAGCGCAAACGGCGTTGTCTGAGGTCTGTAAAGATGCTGGGAATACCTGTTCGCGCAAGGATCTCAGTATTGCAAACTTTTTATTTCCATGTGATTTTCAAGATCCTAAGGAGACATTTGAAATGGAATGAGTTTTGTTTTCTCTCTTGCTTTGCGTAGGTGGTCCATGATTCACTGCCATACAGTAGTGTACTCATAACGCATGCCCCACCTCCGTTACATAGATGTAATAAAACTGGACCTCAAATCAGTGAACATCAATAATGACCATTGGGAAGACATAGCTCCAGACCGCACCAGATGGAGAGAAACAGTGACCAAGAAAGCTATGGACAGCGAAAGAACATGGGCCTCAGCTCTGGAAGTAAAACGTACAATGCAAAAAATGGTCAGCTCCTCTACAATCGAAGGGAAAGCCACCTTAACCTGCGCTATCTGTGGACGGGAGTGTCTCTCCAAAATTGGGCTCCACAGCCACACGAGGAAGTAGGCCAACAAATATTAGTATTGATTTAGACTGTTCGTCAAGGAAGTTGAAAGAAAACTCAGGTGTAGTCATGAAAATACTGAAAGATAATGTCCATTGACTTTGAGGCTAATCAGACTTTGTAGGATTAAAATCAATATCTTATAAACAAAAATTATTATTCTGACAAATTATCACCTATTACATCAATTTACCATTAGGATAATAAAAATACATCAGTTAGACCACACTAAGTGATCGGGTTAATGTCTAGCTGCCTTCACACTAAACAACAAAAATACATCAGTTAGACCACACTAAGTGATCGGGTTAATGTCTAGCTGCCTTCACACTAAAAAACAAATAGTTACCATTTGGACAAGTAGGACAACACTCGCTATAATCAGGGTCAACACACGGGGGCTCCATGCAAGTTGGGTGATAACACTGCCATGTCCAGCCTGTCCATTCGCTACACTCACAGAAACCACATTTATCGTAGGGTTTATTTTCAGGCTGTGCAAGAAAGAAGAATATTTCTTTTACATCTCTAGGCCAAAATAATTTTAGTAAGAAACATAGATGGGCAACAAGTTAGCCCTAAAAGAACCTTTTCAAGTTGAGTGCTATGTTTCACAGAACTATGCAAACCCAGTTGCGATCTGCATAGCTTTCACATCTAATGCACACAAAGACGTTGTCTGCATTGGGTCTATTTAAGTTTGCATTCTGCGCGTGTTTTAATGTAAGTTTTGTTTCCTAAAAAAGACCAGCAAGAAGAGAAGGTAAGGTGTTTGGAAACGTTTGAAGACTAACTTATGTCGAAAGCTCATCCGATCCATGAACATAAAATAGAAAGAAGGAATGGATTAAAAAAAAAATTATTAATTTATTTCTTGTTTCAATTAACAGAACTAATGTGTGGGAAGAAAACAGCGATTGATTAGTGTAAACGAAATACTGAAGCATACTTACTGCACATCCATTAAAAGGCGTGGTTGGTGGTAGAGTGGATAAAGGCTCACAGTTTATCTCTAGGTTTGAACCCCCTCGTAGACAGTAACACATTCCACTGTCTGTCTCACGGACTTCTCCCTCTGGAATAAGGACCCCGCCAACATAACAGTTGGGGTCTGAAATTAAAATAGAAAGAGATTTAGATAATCAAAGATTTTACTGGGCCCAATTTGGTTAGGGATACGCATAGTACTTTAAAATTAAGTGTTTGTATTAGAAAATAAATTAGTATTTGCATTTTATTCATTCTTTACTACGTAAAAAATTACTTTACGAGCCTTTCGTGTAGCGAAGTCATACAGTATATCATAAAAATTCTGTTTCCTACATAGATCACACTCAGTAGCAAGAAATACCAAATGTTTCAATCTATCTACGAGAATTGTTAACGTTAAGTAATTCTTCATTAGTTTGAGACGCGAGAAGCTTCTTTCAGAAAATTCCACTATTACGGATATTGTATAATGCCGTTTTTTTTTATCGCGCGTATCGTTCATATTGAATGACACACCGAAATGACAATTTTTTCCTTATTTGCAAATGCTCTAACAAGTAGCACCGTTTCAAACTGTAGCCTTTCAACAAGGTGGTAACTAATAACTCTTGTACTCATGATAACAGGCCTGACAAGCCTACACAATTACGCAGAAGGATCCTCCATCCCCCCGGAGAGAGCAACGAATGGACACTGGAATGTCGAGCTAAGGGCACATATGTCTATATTATCTATATCTATCTATCTATTTATTTAAATCATTATCATTTTGTTATTTCTCCCCATTTGACATAGTCATTTATTAAAATCTTGTTACAGTTCTATCTCTGAACTAAATACATGTTCCCTTTCATGAGTGTCTGTCATCTGTGTGTCTGTTTCCCACAACTCCCACAACTAGTAACGCCTTCGTCAATGAAATGATTCACATATCAAATCAGGATAAGTAAATCATGCCAGTGCCTCTCATTGTGTCTTTGTTGGTTTCTTCCCGCTGTTTACTTTGTCTCTTTTTCTTTTCTATTCTGCAAGAGGGTCTATGAGTGTTATTGACGGTCGTTGAATGTATCACTAAACTGCTTGTAGACAGCTAAGCCGCTGTAGGCGTCATATATCTGAACTAATAAAAATTCAAATAAATTGAACAACTTCCTTTATGAACATTTGTACTATAGACAAGTTCAAGTTGATATGAAATATAATCAATGTACTAGATTTGAGTAGTACTATTGTTTAAAACAAAATCTGATATAATACAGACGTCACTTACAAATAAGAAGATGATTACTCACTACAATAACACATCCTTTCTCACGTGCTGGAGTCACGTGCCCTAACAAAAGCCAATGACGACAGAGCCGCCTACCTTGCATCATTTACAATCAACTGCCAACCTCTTCCCACCCTCACCAAAGAAACACACATAAACACACCATAATTCTTTGTGATATAAACATAGTTCTATTTTGCGTCTCTTTTGTTAAAGCGGGCTCTATTACCACTGTGATTCTGTTTCTAATGACTTTCTTTGTGATGATGATAGCTTGAATCTTTCATTAGCATTTAGATATACCAGCATCCATTTCTATCTACGTGTGCTGTTAGCGTACAAGATTTGCAATACAATTGTCTTTCCAGATTGTCCTTAACTTCGCAAGTGCTGCTGAGGACTGTGCACGTCTGTACACTAGATCAGCATTGGATTGTTGGCATTGCACGCTAACTGCAAGCTAATTACAACTTCTTAGAATTGCAATTGTTAACCTCCAATACTGTCTATTTTAAATCCTTTTTCTCTATTGGTCATAATGTGCTTTTTTTTTTCGGCATTGCGACGAATAGGTGAGTACGTCTTGTCTTTACACATCACCAAATCAGCTAGCTCTTCATCTGACTCTGATCCATTCCAATTGTTATGAATGTTTTCCACAAAGAGCAAGCGAGTAATTTTTTTTTCAACAATTTTTTTAAATACCTTCTAAATCTCCAAATGCGTCCTACTTTCTTCTTTCAAGGAAGATATAGACTTGTGTTGGCGAAACTAGCAGAGACATTGAATATCTGAATCTAAGTGTTCATCCTATGCAACGCAACACGCTCCCACTGTCACACCCCAGCAGAAACACATAAGACTAGTTACCTGGAGTCGTGGTGATTGGATGACACGTGAGTTCCAAATTTCTCTGTCTGTATGGAGATGATCCTCCACAAAAACATACTTGACCATCGGATGTTACCCGTTCTTGTCCATAGGGTATGATAAGTCCATCGATTCCACAGTTAGGACCTAAGAAAAGAAGACACATTAACATAGTGCTACACCTTAAAATCATCATAGATTCAGTTTTTGCAGTCTCGTAGACGCCTTGGAAATCGTTGTGGACCTATGTAGGTCTATATCGACCACTTTGGGAATCACTGTTTTAGAATATACTGCACTGCAAGTGCATAATATGAACACTGCGTATTAAATGATGTTTTAAATTATATTTGACTTATACGCACACTAAATATATTATTTCATTTTTAAAAATTGTATAGAAAAATGTAATAGATCATATAATAGAACACTCTTAATTTAGTAATAAAAAAAAATATAATTCTCTTCATGGCTCAACAGTTTGGACACGCAAGGAGTAAATAAAACATCACTCTTTTATTTATACAAGACGGACTAGAATTATACTACGAAAAAAAAAAGGGGGGGGAGAACAGTAAGTATTCAGCCGTCACAAATTAGCGATGCGGGACTTAACCGTTGTAACCAAGAAGTCATGAAAAAATCACACTTTTTTTTTCTACCCCACGTAGCTTAGGCGTTGAAAAAAAGATATGGGGGGGGGGGAACCAGTAATCTACTCCGTATTTACCCGTCACTAAATAGCAGGGTTGGACTTAACCATTGCGGCGCCCTATTCGAAACGGATTTGGCAGGACCAAGTTTGGGTAAGGACACGGATAATAACTGAAAATTAAGTTTTGTATTAGAAAATAAATACGTCTTTGCATTTTATTCATTCTTTATTACCAACAGAATTACTTTACGAGCCTTGCGTCTAGCGAAGCCATACAGTATATCATCAAATTTCTGTTTCCTACATAGATCACGCTCATTAGCAAGAATTACCAAATGTTTTAAACAATCTTCGAGAATTGTTGACCTCAAGTAATTCTTCATTAGTTTAAGTTGCGAGAAGCTTCTTTCACCAACTTTCACAATTACGGCTAATGCATAATGCCGTTTTTTTTAAATCGCGCGTAGGATTGGCGTTTTCCATTTTGAATGACACCCCAAAATAACAATTTTTTGTATATATAGTTCAGGAAATTTTTTTGAGTTATCAAAATATGTTAATATTTTTCGGAGATTTCCAGGCCGTTTTGCAATTTCAGGAGATTTTAATGAGCTCCTGGTAAATCAGGAGGCTACGGGAATTCTGTTTTAAGTTATAAAATGGTTTAATTTAATAATGTACACCTAGAATTAGCGCGGGTCCTTTGAAAGTGTGGGGCCCATTGCGGTCGCATAGGTTGCATTGGCCTAAGGCCGGCCCATAAAAATAACGGCGTATATTACGCCGTGGGTCGACTAGTAGTGAATAGTTTTACAAATAGTGTATTTTTATGAAAAAGCTGCTAGGTAAATTTATTTTAATAACTAAATTTATCGCTTTCAGAAAATATACAGGTAGCCATTGCATCAGAACTTTAAAATATCATAATGTCGGATTTTCAATATCTTTTCTAGTTTCTGTGATCTAAACAGGATGGACAAACAGACAGACTTCACAAACTGATGGCAGTTATTCCTCTTTTAGAGGCTGCTAAAAAATTAAAAGAAACTACGTACCGTCAGTATAAAAGAAAATGTCCATTTACTTTGGGGATATTCGGACTCAAAACAATATCATATTACTACTGAAACAAACCTAATGGTAATAAGGAATATGTAAGGGAAAATACTGTACATTTATAGCCATTTCTTTTAATGCAATAAAAAACATTTCCGTTAATCAATATAGAACTAAATAATTTAATTACCAAAGATTATTTAACTTTTTTTTATGATTCATGTTTTGTTTGGTACAATATTTTAATTGTGTAACATTTCAACTGGATCCAAAACAGTGGATGTGGGAGGAATAACGTGTACAATTTTCTATGGGGACAAAACCTCATATTTTGATTGGTATACAAAAATAATTTCCAGTAATGAATTAACTAATTTGTTATTTTTAGCGGCCCCCGAAAGGGGAAAAGACGCTATTAGCTTTATGTGATTAGTCCGCCCGTTCGTTCATCCCACTAGAAGAAAAATTGAAAATCGGACATCATGATATTTCATATCATTTTATTTTTTTCTTTTCCGAAAGAGAACCATTTAATTTTATAAAATTATCTATGCAAGCAGATTTTTCAAAAAAATAAACAACTTTTAAATAAACAACTTTAGGGGAGGTAAGTTTTGTTTTAAAAGATCAAAAACTTCTTCATTAATAACTCAAGCTTCATTCATAGATTCGCGCATTGGTATAAAAAAAATTGCTTCTAAGGTCACAAAAGAAAAAGTATCATTGAATCATTAAAAAATATATTTCCCATTTATTAACTAACTCATTTGGGATACTGATTCAAATGTTGTTGTTTTTTTTAAAGAATTTTGATACGTTGTAGTTGAAAGTTAAAATAAAACAAAAACGACTGCACAGTTTTGACACATCCTCACTAATCAAAAGACTGCAATCCAAATTAGATGAAATAAAGGCCTGATGTTGATCTAGATTTAGATTTAAATGTATTAAACAATTTGAACAAATGTGCATCTATAATAATAATAATAATAAGGCTAGTCTTCGAGTCCGAAGATTAGTGAGGAATGCAGTATTTCCTGTGGCTGTGCAGTCCCAGCGGTGACCTACATATTTTGCCACACTCAGGGCAAGCATCTAGACTATATTATGAATTAGTCTAGAAATCTAGATCTAGATTCTAGATATATACTATAATATAGATCTAGTCTGCACTTATAAAGTTGATAGATCAAGAGCAATTATATTTTATTGATCGGGATTAGTAGGCATTTGATGTTCGCATGGTAAACCGATTAGTTGTGTGGGTTTTTTTTTTTTAAATTTCCTAGCCCATTTACTCCAATATATTAATCGAAATTGTTGAGAAGAGGTACGGGAGCAGTAGCGTCACTAGGGGGGTGCGATGCGTGCAGTCGTATTGGGTGACACCATTTTGGGGATGACAACCAAGTTGAAAAATTATATCTTGGCATTAGCTGACATATCGGAAAAGATAATTATATTAAAATATCTAGATATATGCCCAAACATGCCTAGACACATCTAGATGGTAGTTTAAGTTTAAATGACAATGCACAACGATATACCACTTCTGTCTTTAAGTATAACCAGCGAAACCTGTTCAGGTGATGTTTAGTCTATTTCTAATTTTATTAAATATCATTGTAAAATTTGCAATGATATTTGAATAAATGTCATTTTAACCGTGTGATTTATAATAACACTTATTTTACATTTGAGTAAAAAATTAATAAAAGTAAATAATCAGCTCACTGTATTGGATCAACAAAAAGAACTAACTAGCAATAGTGTTTATTGGAACATATTTGAAGAAAGTTGATAGGGGAGAGGTGACACCTTGAGCTACCGCACTTAGTGCCACGACACTTTATCGGGAGGTTTCCATGCTGATCTTAGGTGATCAGTTAACGCTACTCTACTTACTAAAGAAGAGTTACAAGAGTGTTATCAAAGACGAAGTGTTGTATTGTTTGCTTTTATGTGAAAAATAACGCCAAATGATTTTTAAAATGGTATTACTTTAAACGATCAAAACAAGACTATAGCTTGAATATTCTTGGTCTATTGGTAAATTCCATGTGGGCTGCCTTTGAGTTCGTGTGATAACACAAACTCTCTCTGTAATCTTGTATTATTATTAATTTATGATTTGTTATGTACATAAATCATCGAGTAAAGTTTCAACTTGATCTGAGAATGGGTGTTGGATAATTAACGTGTATAATATTATGCGCAGACAGACAGAGCGATTTAAAGTTTGTAAAAAATACAATTGTACATATGTGACTCTACAATAACACTGGACAACCCCGGGCATAACATTTGGATGAGAGCGAATTACTCTATAAGTCTCTAGCTACCTTCTGGGCATTCTAAAGGTCCAGTATCACCTAAACCTACCATTAGGACAGCGTGGACAGCACTCATCATATACAGCGTCCACACAAGGGGGCTCCGGGCACGTTGCGTGAATACATAGCCATTCTCTCGTGCCTGACCAGCTGTTGCATTCACAGAAAGAACATTTATCCGTGGGTTTCAATTCCTCCAATCAAAGAGAGAAGAGATGCAATGTATTCAGTTCTCTTTATACAAAGCTTATATCAACTCAGTCTGTCTGTCTGTCTGTCTGGTCAAAAAGTTTGTACACGTTGTTTCTCCCTCACCCAATCTCGGATCAAGCTGAAAGTTTTCCACAATTATTTTTTTCAACTGATAAGATACGAATTAACTTTTGGTAATTAACTATTTGTTTGGTATCTCGAACTATGGAAAGAAATGGTACTTGACTGAAATGGTGGTATAAAACGAATTAGTCCCCTTCATAGATTGTCGAACACAAACGTGAAATAGAATCAATATATAATTATACAATCTTCCACGTCCATACCATACTTTTACACTGGTCCAGATAAGTGTTACGATCATATCGTATTGAGAAAGCTAAAAGCATGAGATTGCGCTGTACAAAAAGTATGGGAAACAAACAAAATATTAAAAAAAAACTCTAAAAAATAGTTTTAAAAAAAAATTGATTCATATCTTGTCTATGTGAATGACTAATTTTGCAAAGTTTCAACGTGATCCGAGAATCGGTGTGAGAGAAATAACGTGTTTCATCTTTTTACCGACAGACAGACAGAGTGAGCTGATATAAGCTTTGTACAAATTATTTCTAATCGAATAGATTTATTATTGTTAGTCTAGATATTTACATGACTGATCCAAACTAAGTGATACACATAATATAAGCTTTGTATTTTTTTTAAGTATTTTTTTTTTTGTATTTTGTTTGTTACTCAATATTCTCAGGTAGACAGAGGAGAGATTCATTCAGTTTTTCTTTCTACTAAATATCCAGACAAAATGTTCATTTAGCCTCAGATCACTTTTAACTAACGCCTGAGATGAACTCCATTTGGTAGCAGGGCTGGAAGGATTAGTCCTCCCGTAGAGCCTTGGCAAGAAACTCTGCTGTTCGGCGTAGTGCCTTTAAGCTCCCATACAGGTCAGGTGACTCTGCAAACAAACTATCCCGCAGATGTCGGAGCTGCGGACACTCTTGCAAGATATACTCCTGCATGCGCCTGACAGCTTGTCTGGTTCGAGGTCCAGGTAACATATAAGGCCCCATACCCTGCTCTCGAGGGGTCCTTAAGTACGGACCCATCTGAGTGGCAGAAGATGGCATCTGATGGGTACGATTGGAGTGTATGTGTTGCCATCTTTTTAAGTATGTCCCGGTGTATGTGTCATCTAGTGCCCCCCTCCAGTCCCGCTAGTGTGAAGTTTATGGGAGGGCTGGGAAGTTTCCTCCATGGAGGTCAGGTACCTATCCTGCGGATTGGTACCCGGTGGGTGGGGAGCCCTGGGTCGCTCCTTTTATAGTGCTCCAGGACTACTAGTATCGCCATCTCTCTCCTCAGGCCGAGGGAGAGGCACATTACACATTGTTTTTGCATTACATGTTGGGCTCGTCCTAAAGATGCCAGTTATGAACCGTAATGCCTGGGCCTGTACTTTGTCGAGTGATTCGATTGCAGTTTTGCTCGCATAGACTTGGACTGGCAGTGAGTATTCGATTTGCGAGCGGACACCCCCTATGTACAGTGTGCTGGCCAGCTTTCTTACTAACCCAAGCTTCTCCGAGGCCTTTCGTTCAACTTCCTGGATGTGCAAGTGCATTGCAAATTTTCTATCCAGGGTCACCCCTAGATATTTGGGCCAGTTTTCGCAGTTGAGTCGCAGTCCACCGAGTTTAAGCTCGAAGAAGCCTTAAAATTTCGATTCCTAGGCTGAACAGGGACCAGGTTGTTTTGGCAACGTTTATCTGAATCTGCCATTTCTTACAATACAAAGAGATGGCATGGAGGTCTGCTTGAAGTGCTGCCTGAATATAGTCAGCTCGCTTCCCGGTTGACCAGAGGACAATATCATTCGCATATAGCAGCTTACGTGTCCGCAGAGGGCCTAGTGCATGCCTTTTTGGACCCCCCTTTTTTTTTCAGAAACAAAAGATTGTAATGTAATAAATAGATTGTGCTCAATAATAAGAATCAAACAAGATTACAAAGACAGTTTGTGAGGAAACACAAAGTCAAAATCGGCTCCCGAAGTGGTCCACCTAGAGTCCTCACCAGAATTCAAACACGGGACTTCCGGTTTCAAGTGCTTTACCCCTCAGCCACAGCATCTCCATATATTCATTTAGCGTCCACTTATATTTTTAAAATAATAATTATTAACTTTAACCACACATTCATACATTAATAACATGTTACATGTAATAAAGAGAAAAAAAAAGGATTCTTCTAACAAAATTAGATAAATTAGCAACACGAAAAAACACATGCTTAACCTACTTTAGGCTACAATTGTGTACAAAGACTTTCCCCTCACAAATAATAATTAATTTCTCCATTGTCATTTCTCATACATATTAGACATAGATCTAGCTAGATCTAGACCTAGTTATAGATCTAAATCTAGATTCAAGCTCTAAGTCTAGGTCTATAACTATATCTAAGTCTAAATCTAGAATTAATCACCATCTAGATCTAGAACTAGATATAGAATATTGATATAGAATCTACTATATCTAGATTAGAACTCGTATGAATTTACACGTTTAATCTTCAAATTACTAGACATAAGCCATCCCTTAGAAGATAAGTTATTGCCTAATAATTACAATGTTGTTCTAATTATCAATACATTTATAATATATACATATATATATATTTATATATTATAAATATATCTAATATTTGGGCTCTATTTATTTTTTTATTTAGACTGTCAAGTGTTGGCCCCTATAAAGACGATAAGTCAAAACTGCGCGCTATAAAAGTAGTTGTTATTTTTGAAATTTATAACTAAAACCAAGTTCTTTTCAAAATTATTTTTTTGAAAACAACATTTGAATCAGTAATCTATTCAATGAGTTAGTTAATGAATGGAAAATATATTTTATAATGATCTAGTGACACTTTTACCTTTGTGACCTTAGATGCAATTTTTTTTTATTCCAGTGCTCGAATCTATGAATGAAGATTTGAGTCATTACTGAAGAAATCCAGGACCTTTAAAAAAAAGTTACCTCCCCTGATGTTTTTCATTGAAAAGTGGTGTAATCTTTTGAAAATCTGCTTGCATATATAATTGAAAAACTTAGATGGTTTACTTTCGGAAAAGAAAAAAGTAGTCTTTGCATCAGAAATTTGAATGATCTAAAATATGATGTCTGATTTTCATTTTTTCTTCTAGTTTCTGTGATCTTAACGGGACGGACGGACAGACGGACAGATAGGCCACACAAAACTAAAAGCGCCTTTTTCCCTTTCGGGGTGCCGCCTAATAATAAATAAAATAAATATAAAATGTATTACTTAACTCTAAATATGTACAAATAGTTACTATCTAATTTTATTGCTACAAAACACAAGATATTTTGGTGGTGAAAAACGAGTTCCAGTAAGGACACTTGTAATACTACTGTGTCCAATTCTATTTCTTTAGCCAAATACACACGTTCAGTGTTTGTAGTCGGACGTTCCATTGTGTTTCAGACTCAGTTTTTTTTAAATTGAAATATTGATCAATGATGAACTCTGTTTTCTTGAACAAAAAATATCGCATCAGCTAGCAGTAGATATATAGGTATTGATTTTGCCAAAGAAAACGCTATGAGATTGAAACATGCTAAAATGCATTCTCAATTTTACAACAATTTATGTTCGATCACATTTCATGAATAAACTGTAGGTGAGTGTTTCTCAAACTATTACTAGTAGCGAAAAAATAATTAGTTTGCGTCCTCTTTAGCTAAACTAATTACCATAAATATAATAAAAATAATCAGACTAGTAACACTGACCACTGAAATCACACTTTTTACTCTAGTCATACTAGTCACATTAATCACAGTAATCTCACTTACCGCACCAGTCACAATAGTCATACTAATCAGACATCAATCATATTCGTCACTCCAATCAAATTAGTTTCACCAGTCACACTAATCACTTCAGTTAAATTAGTTTCACCAGTTATAAAATCATTAGGTTAAATTAGTTTCACTAATCACTCCAGTCGAATTAGTTTCACCTGTCACACTTATCACACTGGTCACGCTTATTAAAATATATTTTTTAGGACCACTATCAGGTAATAATAATAAAAACAAATAGTAATTTAATTTCTAGAGCGCTGTAAACAAACAAAATGTAGGCTCAAGGCGCTGTGATAACATCTCAAACATAAACATTAGAGCTAAAATTACAAACTAATCTAAAAAAGTTTTGAACAGAGAGGTCTTAATGTTTTTCTTGAATGTAGCATTTGTCTGTCTGAGATCAATGGGGAGTGAGTTTCAAACCTTTGGTCAGTGTACAGAAAAAGCCCGCAAATCGTAACTTTTGAGGGAGAAACGTGGCACCACTAGAAGCGTTGTGTCCATTAAGCGCAGGGCTCTCTGGGGGACAAATGGAGTGATTAGTTCGATAAGGTACACGGGCATTTCTTTATTATAGATACACTGATAACAAAGTGTGGCCACCTTGTAGTCGATTCTCGCATTCACAGGAAGCCAATGGAGTGTGCGCAAGTAATCGTGTCTTTGTGACCAGTGTCATCAGTTTTCTAGCGTGAAAAAAAAAAATCCGTCTTCGGTTTGGCTGAATATATACATTCAAGACTAGAGCATACATACTGCGCATCCATCAAAAGGCGTTGATGGTGGTGGCAGAGTGGATAGAGGCTCACAGTTCACTTCCTGGTGAAAACCTCCTCGCAGGCAGTAACAGACTCCACTGTCTGTCTCGCGGACATCTCCCTCTGGGATAATGACACCGTTTACCTGACAGTTAGGGCCTGGAATACAAAAAATGAAACATACTACTTCTGCTATATTATATTATAACAAGGTTACAAAGATAGTTTGTGTGAAGACACAAACTCAAAATCGGCCCCCGAAGTGGTCCACCCAGGCAGGTAAAAAGGCAGGTTTCAATATTTTCATAAAGAAAATCAGAATGAAATTCTATCAAAGACAAATGACAGAGAAAAATGGAGAAAGAAGGTTGACGGATCTTGTGTGGTGTACCGTGTCACAGCGGTCCACACACCAAAGGATAGGTGAAAGTGAATGTGAAGTTAGATGTGAACCTGGCCCAACTAATATCTTACTATGAATGTATAATTGCTCTAATTGTTTTGTAAAGGGACAATCTCTTATTCCTCAAGGAAAAAAAATTTCCGTAAAAAGTAAAAAAATTCCTTTAGTTCAGTGTGCTATCGACACACTGCATCGTGTGCAGTTCAAGCGATTATATGAAAAACTACTTATTAATTGTTGTTTTAAATTATGTCCAACATATATGTATACTAAATAGATTTTTTTTCTTAAAAAAAAAGTAAACATCTTTTGTGTAAATGTAGTAATAAGTATGACAGAACTTACTTAACTTAGCAATACAAATGTAAAAAAAATATTTTTTTGGACAAAAAATCTAAAACCGTTTGCGTAAGTGTGTTAAAAATATGGAAAATAGTTATCTCCCCTACCAAAGAGCCTAACGTGTTTGTTACTATTAATAGTGAATAGTTGTCAAAGTGGTGTATTTCTATGAAAAAACAGCTTGCATAAGTGATTTAAAAATTAGATTTTTCGCTTTCAGAAAAGAAAAAAGTAGTCGTTGCATCAGGACTTTGAATGTTCTAAAATATTATAATGTCGGATTTTCACGATCTTTTCTAGTTTACGAGATTTAAACGGGACGGACGGACAGACATTCCACACAAAACTATTAGCGTCTTTCCCCTTTTGGGGACCGCTAAAAAGTGTATTCCACTTTCAAACCTTTCCAAATTTGTTTATGTGGCCCAGGGTTACGTTCGTTTAAAGTGGTCAGCACAATGACCAACCGCGTTTATTTTTCTCCAAACTAATGATAGATACCCGTTAGAGCGCCCTTAAAATACCGAAATTCAAAATCCAAATAGGTTTGGCAGTCAAGAGATATACAACTCAGGCACCAAGTCTCATTCCTTAATCATCGTCGATTTTCTAGTCACAGCAATCGTATTATATTATATTATATTATATTATATTATATTATATTATATTATATTATATTATATTATATTATATTACTAGGTATATGTTACCCGCGACAGACGGGTCTCAATTTGCGTATCACTGTCGATGTAGTCACATAGAGTGTTTTGTAAACAATTAATTCATGTTTTCGCTTCTACAACACTCATTAAAAGTCAAATTATAGTAATAAAATATTAGATATTTAAAAGTTTTATTAAAAATGTGCATACTACAAACATTTTCCTAAAAGAATATGAGGAAAACAAAAATCGATATATTTTGTCAAAATCGAATATTTTCTCATTGTGCAGCCCCCTTAAATAATAATAATGTTTTAAGTAAAGTTCATTGTAGCTATTAACATTCTCGGTTTTGATTTCTATTAAAGACATACACATAAACAAACCATACGCCTTACATTCTGCTTTATTATATAAGATATGAATATGTAGGCTGAACGGGTAAACCCATTTTCACACTCTACTTTTCTTTTCGTGTCATAATAAACAAAAATGTAAAGGAAACATTCTGCATGTTTGATAAATATCTAAATTAAATCTAGTAGATTAATTTAAGACCGCTAGCCACAGATCAATAAACTGATTGCTATGAAGGTAAGGTTCAATATGAGCCTGGCTTAACTTATTTTATTGAATAACTATCTATAATCAAATTGATGTCTATTTGATTTGTTATGTGCCTATATTTGTATTTTTATTTGACTGAACAGAACCAAATAGATGATGGTTGTTCTTCGATTTATTTCACTGCTGAATAATGCAAATACAGAGACTATCTGTTTAATGCTTATGAGCAGCGGCGTCATTAGGGTCGGTGTCAACCAGTGCGGTAACCTTAGAGTGTCAACCCCGCCTTCCTAGGAAAAAATACCCCCCCCCCAATAAAAGAAAGAACTATTTTTGTTTTTATTTTGTTTCTTTATGTTGAATACTAAAACTTTAAGCTAATTAATTGATTGGTAAAACATTTAACATTCGAACATGGGTTTTGAACTCTTCAACACCGAGATGTCTATGAGATTAGGGTTAGGGTTAGGGTTAGGGTTCATCTTATGCCCACTTCTCTTTCTTGTAGCCATCGACGATGTCATATAAATACATTAAACTGGCTGCATTCGGGTTCCGATGGCGTAAACCAAACCGGGTTGGATTTTGAAATACAATTAAATGTGTACAGGATATGACGGATAAAGATGCCCTCAAAGTTATGCATATTGGGTGCAGGCTATCCAAAACCCCCATCAACATTGGTAATACAGATCTTGAACAAATAGAAATGTTGACCTATTTAGGCAGTGTTATCACAAGCAATGAAGTTGCATATCATAGTGTTGCATGTCGGATTGGAAAGCAGGAGCCGTCTTTCAAAAAGTAAGGCCTATCTAAACAAACAAACAATTAGCCTGGAGATTAAAATCCACGTACTCAATACAATCATTGTCCCAGCGGCCGCCTACGCTTCGAGACGTGGAAGGTTAAAAGGGGCTGAGCAGTGATGGCTGAGAAGGATCCTAACCTTCTTAGAAGGAAATTGGCTTTGAAAATCGCCTAGGACTGATTTCTGTGGAGAAAGCTTGCAGCCCTATGTGTCAAATGGCGCGCGAGGGCCTAACGTCTATGTGTTTCTCAACATTTAACAATAAAAAATGTTACGTTCGACACTCAACTGATCACATAAGATGCTCGGGGGAGCGTCTTAAGCTTACTTAGAGTTGAACGGGGTAAATTACACCGTCAAATAGAATTCAAAGTAGTAAGTTTGGGATATGTTGAATTGTTGATACTAAACTGAGAGACAGTCAAGAAAGTACATTTTATTTTGAAAAATTGCATTTTGTAAAAGTGCATTTTTCCGACTTGGGTGTCACCCCCTTGTGTGGGTGTCACACTGTGCAGCCCGCACCCCTGTACCCTCCTAGTGACGCCACTGCTTATGAGAACTATATGTGTCACCATTCTACTCTCCCTCCTTCTTAAGTAAGAACCTTGACAAAAGGTCAGTTTGACCATAACTCGCCACTATGAACTCTCATGTCACCATATTTCTCTTCAGTCTAGCGGGTTATTGAAAGAACATATTGTTGGAAAACTAAAAATAATAAATTACCATTAGGACATTCATAACAACATTTCCCTGGTGCTCTAAAGGCGTCAACACATGGAGGTATGGTGCAATCAAACCAGAAGCAGTTCCATTGATATTGGCCAGAGTTCAACTCACAGGTGCAATCAAAACAAGGTCCATTTTCTGGCTTGGTTGTAAACTGAAGGAAAACATTTTGTTTACATACAACATTCAAGTAAGTAAATGTATCCTAAACCTATCCTAAGTCTCAGATTTACGAGAATCTGATTTTTTTTTCACCCTTAAACTGTACTTTGGATTGGGAAACTTTTTAGACTATAATACTTTCTATTTTAATAAGTACTTCACTAGTTCGGAACCTAACAATTCGGCCTTCCATCAAGGAGGCCCGAGCCATGGAATTCAGACTAGAGCAATTTTTGGTAATTCCTATTTTTTGTTCTCTAAAGAAAATGTACTCAGCTTGGTTGAGATAAACGTTATATAATCAATTCGGCCGTTTGATAATTCAACAAAAACAACAACTAAGAATAGACTATAGAATCTTCTTTTTTTATAAGCACTTAAATGGCTCAGTGGTAATAAGTCGGCCTTCCACGTGGAGGCCGGATTTCATATTCAGACTTTTGGACATTTCTATTTGGAAGAGTTTAATGCATTACTGTTTAGGATCATTTTGCGCACTGTCCTCTGAGTCTATGGACCTATCAATAAATATTTCAAAGTCAAGTAGATTTATACATTCACTTAACTATGATTTCTTTCCTTGGGGCGTGGGGAAATGGGGCATGATAATAGATGTTAAAGAAAAATCAAACATTCCTTATTTATTAAGAGAAAAATAATCGCTCTCTAAGTTGTATAAAGGAGGTATTGTCTCCCTTAGTTGAGGATGTCTTCAAATATTTTGTTTTAAAGTATTTTTATAATGGACTTCTTTTTTTTAAATCTATGAGTCCAATAGATTCCACCTGAGACAATAGACTGATTGAAGAGTTATTTGATAGCTTTATGCGGATGTTTGTTTTTAACTTTATGTCTCAAAGGATGGAACGTAAAAAAGTGGTGGGTTCAATTTATTTTCATTGTAATAAAAGTAAAATTTAGTCTTTTTCACAAAAGCTGTTTATTTTAGTTATTTCAAGTTCTATAATTCGCCTATTTCGTTGTTTACTATAAACTGTATATGAACGACCGAGCACAACAGTGACTTAAGGGGGCAACACTATTTCCCCAGCCAAGGGCTCTTTAGCCGCAAGAGTATATGCTCATTGAGATGAACCATATTCTTCTAGTGCTAGAAGCACTTCAAAAGTCTTGGATGTAAAAATTATAACGGTGCAGTTAACGTAACTCTATAAACACCGTGAACAAGTAGAGTGCTCTTATAATCATCATAATCATAATAATAATCTTTATTGTCCGTATGGAAATTTGTCTTACAATTTGTGCATTACACCAAACAAAAAAACTTTACAACTATAAGAAACCAAAGTGTACATTCACACCAGACTCACTCATAATTTACATGTGACAAAGTTAATACCAGATTGTTCTTATTTAATGATTTGATTGCCAGTGGAACAAAAGAGTGTTTGTGTCTATTTGTCTTTGCTATCGGTGTCTTGTATGTATCTCTTTTGTGATGGTAAAATGACAAAATCCTGACACAAAGGGTGATTCTTTATTTCGAGGATCTTGTTAACTTTTTTTTATAGATGTTTGTCTCAAACAACTGCCCAAATGGGGTTTGTTTTTTGCCAATGATTTTACCAGCAGCATTTAGGATTCTATAAAGTTTATTTTTATTTTTAATGCTCAGATTGCCATACCAGGCAGTGATATTGAAACTTCAAATATTGCAGATGTGAGCGTGACAAAACATAGCCTTTTCGCTAACATTAAACGAGGACAGTTTTCTTTGTAATCGTAATCTTTGCTGCCCTTTTTGCTGATATAATCAGTATTTGCAGTAAAATTTAGTTTATTGTCTAGGATAGTACCAAGGTATTTAAAGGTTTGCACTATTTCAATAGTCTCTCCAGCTACAGAAACAAAAATCATTTTCCTTCTTTTCCCTACGAAAATCGATAATCATTTCTTTTTTTTTTTTTTTTTACATTTAATAATAAAAAATTATCTTTACAGTATTTTTCAATGTGTTTGTTCTATTTCTTTGAAATACTCATTTATGTCTGAGCTCTCTGAGAGCAGGGCAAGAAGAGCCGCATCATCAGCGAATTTTGTGAAGGAGCAAAAAGGACTATCGTATTGAAAATCATTGGTGTACAAAATGATCCACAATGGCGATGTCACATTTCCCTGGGGCGCCCCTGTGTTAACTATGCGTTCATTTGATATAACATTGTTTACCCTAACCCTCTGAGATTTCTGTGTCAAAAATTCATTAGCCTATAGTATTATGTATGGACTAATCTTCAACGCTTTCATCTTGTCACTGAGTAAATGAAGTTGTATAGTGTTAAAAGCTGATGAGAAATCAATAAAGAACAATCTTACATAAGTGTTCGGTAAGTCCAGATGTTTGTAGACACAATTTGAAATAAAATCTTACCCTGCAGTCCTGGGGCCCTGGTGTTGTTAGTGTTGTGATTTCTCTTGTTGTTTCCTAGGGAGGATAGAAAGAACAATTTTGTATGCTCCATGGGCTGGGTTTATTTCAATCAAGATCTAGGCTTTTCAATGTAGATATGTAAACAAAACCAAACTCAACATTAAATAGTGTTTATGTGAGTCGTTATGTTGATACAAACTCTACTAGATATTTTGACCATAGTTTGACCATAGTTTGACCATAGTTTGACCATGGTTTGACAATCTTCGCGGTTTATGGAAACAACAACAAATGCAAATAAATGTATTTAACGTGATTCTACTGAAAGAAAGAAAAAAAATATAATAAATAAACTCAACAATATTACAATTAAATATATATGTATATATAGGTTCTGGTAATAATAACTAGTAAAATATTACAATTAAATATATATGTATATATAGGTTCTGGTAATAATAACTAGTAAAATATTACATTAAATATATATGTATATATAGGTTCTGGTAATAATAACTAGTAAAATATTACAATTAAATATATATGTATATATAGGTTCTGGTAATAATAACTAGTAAAATATTACATTAAATATATATGTATTTATAGGTTCTGGTAATAATAACTAGTAAAATATTACAATTAAATATATATGTATATATAGGTTCTGGTAATAATAACTAGTAAAATATTACATTAAATATATATGTATATATAGGTTCTGGTAATAATAACTAGTAAAATATTACAATTAAATATATATGTATATATAGGTTCTGGTAATAATAACTAGTAAAATATTAAATTAAATATATCTACGGACTGGAAAAACTGACGCAACGGTAGAGTGTAGTTATCATGTTATTTAATGAACGCATATAAATTATCATGTTATTTAATGAACGCATATAAATTATCATGTTATTTAATGAACGCATATAAATTATCATGTTATTTAATGAACGCATATAAATTATAAGACAGAGAATGTACTAGAACAGGGGTTCTCAACATGTGGGTCGCCTAAGACCATCGAAAATATTGATTGGTATTGTCTACTCTTCTATTGCTGTATGTGTGTGTGGGGGGGTGGGTCGCGGCAGAGTGGGCGATTGTAAAAAAAGGTCGCCGAGCTTAAAAGGTTGAGAATCTACTGTACTAGAACGTCCTACACATACCAGAAACACAAAAAACCTTTGCCCTCAACAACTGTGTAGTTTTGAAATAGCTCTACATATTGTATTGAATGTAATAAGTGACACGATTGTATGGGGCTATTATGAAATAGGGGAGGCAATATGGGAATATTATAACCGGGAGCAGATTGTAGAGAAAGATAGTAAAGAGACATTTGAAAAGTTTGAATATAGTATAGCGGTAATGTATTTTCATCTAATAGTTATAAAATATATGAGTTTCATATATATACATACTTGAATGGTTTATTACTTTAAAAACATACAAGTCCGAAATAACACCAGATAGTCTTATGATGCATAACACCTAGTAAGTGTGGACAACTTAACTTTCTTACTTTATATTTTAATAACTGGTAGTTTCGTTGTTCAGCTACTAATGGTCTAGTTCATTGAGCGAGTACTCTGTTTTGGATGCTATGTGACTTACAAAGGTTGTTCTTGTTGCTTATAAATATTTGAGTTCCTTTTACCTCTGTGGTCCAAGCTATTTCTTTTGTTGTAGGGCTGAAAGGTTGACAGGTCAAATCTTGACGATAACCTCCCTGATGACAAAAACACATTTCTCCATTAACTTCACGGAATTCCCCTTGGGGGATTATTGTTCCATCTACTCCACAGTTGGGACCTGCAGGGAGAAACAAGATTAGACCCAAGGGTTCAGTGAGTGGGTTGCTTTGTGTCATTCAAGTATTGAGTATATATACTTTTTGTTTTTAAATGTCTTAAGGCGACGACTAGAGTTAACTAACTTATTGTACAGTCATGTAGTGTGTGTATATGATCTCGTCTCTCGAGGCGTATAACGCCACAGACAGATGTGATTAAATTGATTCCAAGTTCCAGAATTAAAACTTTGTATTAATTTAAATTAAGATTTCAGTTTTTAGTGTATACTTTGAAGTAATATCACCGGCATCAAAATATTGTTAAAAAAGAGATTGACTATCATAACATCAGAGAGACATTGTCAAATCCACACAATCTCATCGTAACACCTCGTTGTTATCTGGCACTCCAACATATATCGTCACAACCTATATAGATAGGAAACCTTTAATGTGACCTTGACTCTTGGTCAATAAGTTGTACGTTGGTCAAAAAGCTCAATTTTACTCAATTAATACTAGAAAATATTCCTAAATATGACTAAAAGTTCATCTGTTTCTGTGGCCCACAGTCAACGAGAGTGTCATGTGGCCCACAGTCAACGAGAGTGTCATGTGGCCCACAGTCAACGAGAGTGTCATGTGGCCCACAGTCAACGAGAGTGTCATGTGACCCACAGTCAACGAGAGTGTCATGTGACCCACAGTCAACGAGAGTGTCATGTGACCCACAGTCAACGAGAGTGTCATGTGACCCACAGTCAACGAGAGCGTCACGTGGCCAGCATAATAACCAACCACCGTTACTTCTCCCCAATTAATGCCAGGTTAAATTTAGACTTAGGGGAGCCTTAAAATATCAAAACTCAGATCCCAGCTTTAACCGAAGTTATGCATTTTACCACTATGTACCAACAAGTTGTAAGATAGTCAGTAAGTTTAAAGATTTCAATTAATTAAAATTTATTATACATTTTTTTTTCTTTCAATCACAAAACTCGAATGTCTTTTACATTTCAATGAAAATCTGTTTGATGAAATATTGGAACAGAAATAGTGGGGAATGAAATACTGAAACAGAGATAGTGGTAAAGAAATACCAGAGATAGTGGTAAAGAAATACCGGAACAGAAATAGTGGGGAATGAAATACTGAAATAGAGATAGTGGTAAAGAAATACCAGAGATAGTGGTAAAGAAATACCAGAGATAGTGGTAAAGAAATACCAGAGATAGTGGTACAGAAATACCGGAACAGAGATAGTGGGGAATGAAATACTGAAATAGAGATAGTGGTAAAGAAATACCAGAGATAGTGGTAAAGAAATACCAGAGATAATGGTACAGAAATACCGGAACAGAAATAGTGGGGAATGAAATACTGAAACAGAGATAGTGGTAAAGAAATACCAGAGATAGTGGTACAGAAATACCAGAGATAGTGGTAAAGAAATACCAGAGATAGTGGTACAGAAATACCGGAACAGAGATAGTGGGGAATGAAATACTGAAATAGAGATAGTGGTAAAGAAATACCGGAACAGAGATAGTGGGAATCAAATACCTGTAGAAATATTAAGCTAGAGTTTAACTTTGTAGAGATTTAATAAAATGAATCTTAAAATAGAATACAAGGTTACCATTAGGACAGACAGAGCAGCACTGTCCCGGTGCCCTGTATGCATCAAAGCAGGCTGGTACCATACAGTCTTGCCAGTAACAATCCCACTTCCATGTGCCGGATATCAAATTACACTCACAGTGGGCGCAAGGGTCATTTTCTGGTTTAGGCGAATACTAACCAAAACAAAATTAAATGTTTCAATTAAATCAACCACAATAACCATAATAATAATAATAATAATACTTTTTTTGCAATGCATTTCCTAGTGGTGAAGCGAAATGGGTTATCATAATTGAAGCATTTAGTTTTTAAACATTTTCACCCAGACCTATTTTAGCCCGTGAAATCGAATGCTGTTAATGCTCGTGTTTCACTGGGTTTTTTTTTATTGTAAAGCAGAGGCAAGATGTCTCTCAGAACCGGAAACACCCTCCTTACTTTTTTTTGGGTTATGCAAATCTCTTTTTAAATGAAAAAGGTCAACATTAAGTTTTAAATCTTAGTGAAACTGAGCAAAACATTCTGTACAAATATACTGAGAGCCGGGATCAAACTCTAAATAGACCGTCACGCATTAATTATCACATCCAAGTGACTTTTTGAATAGAAAATAGATAGCCCGATACTTTTAGTGTTAAAAAACAATAGAGTTTCTTACCCTACAGTCTGGTTCTGGAGACGTAGAAGTGAACTGAAAAAAAAAAGATTAGCAACAAACTTTTCAGAAAGGAATTGTAAATTATTTGTGTGTGTGTGTGCTGCTTATTTAATGAGTCTCCATTAGGAAAGGATTAAAGATATTTAAAAGGCTTCAATGCAATCTTTTTTGTCTTGTGGTCAACATAGGATCATCTAGATGTGACGTTTAACATTAAGGTCAACACTTTGTAGTTAGAATGTGACTGTCAAAGTGTGCAGTCTATGTGTAATAGTCGATGTGTGATTGTAAAAGTGTTCTAGTCGATATAAGGGTGAATGTGTGATAGTCAACAAGTGATAGTCAATGTGGAGTATTCAACGTGTGATTATTGATGTGTGATAGTCAACAAGTGATAGTCAATGTGGAGTATTCAACGTGTGATAATTGATGTGTGATAGTCAACAAGTGATGGTCGATGTGGAGTATTCAACGTGTAATTATTGATGTGTGATAGTTAACAAGTAATGGTCGATGTGGAGTATTCAACGTTTGATTATTGATGTGTGAAAGTCAACAAGTAATGGTCGATGTGGAATATTCAACGTGTGATTATTGATGTGTGATAGTTAACAAGTGATGGTCGATGTGGAGTATTCAACGTGTGATTATTGATGTGTGATATTCAACAAGTGATAGTCGATGTGGAATATTCAACGTGTGATTATTGATGTGTGATAGTCAACAAGTGATGGTCGATGTGGAGTATTCAACGTGTGATTCTTGATGTGTGATAGTCAACAAGTGATGGTCGATGTGGAGTATTCAACGTGTGATTATTGATGTGTGATAGTCAACAAGTGATAGTCGATGTGGAGTATTCAACGTGTGCTTATTGATGTGTGATAGTTAACAAGTGATGGTCGATGTAGAGTATTCAACGTTTGATTATTGATGTGTGAAAGTCAACAAGTAATGGTCGATGTGGAATATTCAACGTGTGATTATTGATGTGTGATAGTTAACAAGTGATGGTCGATGTGGAGTATTCAACGTGTGATTATTGATGTGTGATATTCAACAAGTGATAGTCGATGTGGAATATTCAACGTGTGATTATTGATGTGTGATAGTCAACAAGTGATGGTCGATGTGGAGTATTCAACGTGTGATTATTAATGTGTGATAGTCAACAAGTGATTTTCAATGTGGAGTATTCAACGTGTGATTATTGATGTGTGATATTCAACAAGTGATAGTCGATGTGGAATATTCAACGTGTGATTATTGATGTTTGATAGTCAACAAGTGATGGTCGATGTGGAATATTCAAGTGTGATTATTGATGTGTGATAGTCAACAAGTGATGGTCAATGTGGAATGTTCAATCTGTAATTATTGATGTGTGATAGTCAACAAGTGATAGTCGATGTGGAATATTCAACGTGTGATTATTGATGTTTGATAGTCAACAAGTCATGGTCGATGTGGAGTATTCAACGTGTGATTATTAATGTATGATAGTCAACAAGTGATGGTCGATGTGAAGTATTCAACGTGTGATTATTGATGTGTGATAGTCAACAAGTGGTGGTCGATGTGGAGTATTCAACGTGTGATTATTGATGTGTGATAGTCAACAAGTGATGGTCGATATGGAGTATTGAACGTGTGATTATTGATGTGTGATAGTCAACAAGTGATGGTCGATATGGAGTATTGAACGTGTGATTATTAATTTGTGATAGTCAAGTTGATGTGTGATAGTCAACAAATGATGGTCGATGTGGAATATTCAAGTGTAATTTTTGATGTGTGATAGTCAACAAGTGATGGTCAATGTGGAATATTAAATCTGTGATTATTGATGTGTGATAGTCAACAAGTGATGGTCGATGTGAAATATTCAACGTGTGATTATTAATGTGTGATAGTCAACAAGTGATGGTCGATGTGGTGTATTCAACGTGTGATTATTGATGTGTGATAGTCAACAAGTGATGGTCGATGTGGAGTATTCAACGTGTGATTATTGATCTGTGATAGTCAACAAGTGATGGTTGATGTGAAATATTTAACGTGTGATTATTGATGTGTGATAGTCAACATGTGATGGTCGATGTGAAGTATTCAACGTGTGATTATTGATGTGTGATAAGGTAGTCGGTTGATGTGTGATAGTATGCCTGTGATGAAAAAAGTATGTTTGTAGATTTGTGATAGTGTGATGACGTGCGAAGGCTGTTATTTGATAGTTGATGTGTAACGGTCGTTGTTGATAATCAACGTGTGATGGTGAGTCGTAGATTAATAATCAACGTGTTATGGTCAGTCGAAGTGTAATAATCAACGTGTTATGGTCAGTTGAAGTGTAATAATTAGCGTTTTATGGTCAGTTGAAGTGTAATAATCAACGTGTTATGGTCAGTTGAAGTGTAATAATCAACGTATTATGGTCAGTTGAAGTGTAATAATCAACGTGTTATGGTCAGTCGAAGTGTAATAATCAACGTGGGACGGTAGATAGGAAATAGTTAACATGCTCAAGATATGATGGTTTAGCTTGCAGAGATGGGTATGTGATAAACTAGATATTATTGCCTCCTATAGTCAACGTACAACTATCAGAATCTTATGATTAAATAGTGATGGTCGAAATGATGTGATCAACGTTTAATGGTCAAAATGTGCAGGTTTATCTGATAAGGTCAACCTTTTATGGTTTTCACGAGATTGTCAAAATTTACTCGAAACAATCATGTACTCGAAGAAATCATGTATTTAAACAACCAACATTATAGGATTGGTTGGTAAGAAAACATTCTTTAACGACAACTCTAGCAGTTTGTTAGCAAAAATACATTTTAAAAGGTTTTTTTCTTCTAAATTTGCCGAAGACAGACAAAATATAACAAATATTCTCTCTCTATATAAGACATAGACTATATATAGTCTATTAAGTCTATAGAACTAAGCTATATATAGTCCATGGTTGAACACTATATCAATTCTTGTATTTGCAAAGCTAATAGACTGTTTAAAAAAATGTCAATTATAAACCTAAAAAACATCCTGTATTTTTTTGCGAATCGGATTGAAGAAACATGACACCCTCTAGCAGACGACAGACTCTACATTATGGATTAAATATTAAGACTGAGTCGTAATTTGCGTTCGTTTTTTAGATTTTTTTTGTTCAGCATCTGTTGCACACTTTGATGATGTTGATTGGTCAGTTTGTCTGGGCTAGACGAACAACAAAACAAAAAATACTCAAGAAAATCAAAAATGAAAGGAGGAGATAATCCCTTTAACATCAGATGTACGTGCGTGGTGTCAGCATTGGGTTCATCTGATACAAGACACACATTTCTGTCAATAGGAATAATCGAGACAAAACTGGATAAGAATAAAAATATTGAAGAACTTTAGGCCCCTATAATAATTTTTTATTATTTAGTTTTAAGCCTGTATAGAAATTACGCTATTTCCTTAAGAATCATTTAAAATTAAAAGTAAATCTATACATTCTTAAGAGGGCTCTTTGACTTCGAACAACTTTGGAAATACTAAAACAATGTAAATATACAAGTAAATAACATGATGACAAACGTATACAATATAAACAAGATATTTACTCAAAGTCAAGTTTAAATGAATCTCTGTTCATACTGTAGTCTTTTTGTTACATTTTTGTTTACAGATAATTGAAATGGAGCATTGACAACATTATAATTTCGCAGCTTTTTGTGTGTGAAATGGACTAGCAGATGACTAACAGATGACTAACAGATGACTAACAGATGACTAGCAGATGAATATTGCTATGAAAATGGATATGAGTTTTTGAACTCAAATGTTTTTTTTATCATTTAATTAAGATGCTTAAAATATGAACATGAACAGCTACTGGCTGGTTGAGAGAGAGAGAGAGATAATGAAAATCATCTACGTAGACAGAGTTTCGGGTTTAAATATTTTATTTTAATTTTGTGGTCTTCATATAAAGGTGATATTTAATGACATCCATGCAGTAGCTGCCGGAAGGTTTGACATGTGGGGCAAGCGTCCCAGACCCCACTCCTGAGGCCCGCGATTCCTCCCCCGCAAAGAACAATCTACAATTTTCCAACTAAGAACAGGACACACACCACTATTATAATACCACCTGAACAAAATAAACTCCACACAACTCCCCCTTTACAGACACTGCGCCCACCCCTTTGAAACCGTAAACCATATCCTCTTTGAATGCCCCTCCCTAATCCACCTTAAGCTTTCACTACAGCCCAACATAACCAACACATTGTACTGAAGAAAACAGTACACTTTTTTTCCTTGGCACAGTCTGCAAAAGAGCTCACAGCTCAGCAGCAATAAAGCTGGCTAGAAGATGAAGAAGAAGAAGAAGAAGAAGAGGCCCGCGATCACTGTCACAGGTACGTGGTGAGAAGAAATCCTTATTCGGTACAGTGACCTAGTTCCTATTGAAATAGTTTCGGCCAATCAGCATTCAGAAACACGTGTTAAATATTGTTTTCACTAATTTGTGTAAAAACTCGTGGTATAGCCCTTCCGCGAAAGTCAGATCTCGAAAGTCAAGTCAAGAGATCACTGTAGCTCCTATTAACCCAAGAAAAAACCCAAGAAAAAACCCAACCTGATTATGAGAGCAATGAAGAATCAACATCGTTGTGTAGGAGGCCTTTAGAACAGGATATTTCGTATGGATAGTAGATCAAGCACTTGCCTCAATGGAAAATAGAGTCGAACATCTGGAATAGTATCCTTCAATCTTTGAAACTTATGTATATAACCTGGTGAGAACCTGTGTGTGTGATCTAGTGAGAAGCTATGTATGTAGCCTGGTAAAAGCCTATGTATGTAACCTTGTGAGAACCTATGTATGTAACCTTGTGAGAACCTATGTATGTAATCTGGAGAGAACCTATGTAAGTAAACTATGATAATCCATTAGAACATACTTTGAGACTCCCTGTTTCAATATAGGAGCCCATGTTGGTGTTTTAGCCTCGTTTCACGCGTTTTGAATGTAGCTTTTAATTATTGAGGAGAAATTACATTTCAGCCAAAACATTCAGGAGGGGGGGAAGGGTGGCAGGCAAGGTTTGAACCCGGAATATTGGAGACGACATTCCAGAGCACATACTACAACAGAAGGCAGCTCGTGATATTGACTTGTTATTTGTTACTGACACCAGATGGCGCCGTAACTATTTAGAAATCACGTAGAGTTTTTCTGCCCGAGCAGGCAAAGATCAATGAATGTTTCCCATTGTTGAGGAGCCAGAGGGGGGAAGGTGGTCTTAGGAAATGTTTGGATCAAGATCAAGTGATGTCTGTTCAACGAGGAAAAACTTGACAAGACTTGACTTGACATAAGTGAGGGCTGTCAAGATGTCTGGTGTGAGCAATGAATCGTCCTCTCAACGGTACAGACATCGAATAATGTATAAAAACAATATCGAAATGGTAATTTTACGAAATGATTTAGTTATATAATATAAAAAAATAAAGAAGGAGTCATTCATATATTTTTCATATGCGCTAACTCAGTTTATTTTATCATGCAAATGTCTTTTAGATTAAGAATCGTTTACTCTATTTATAAACATTCCTTTATCCAACAAAATGGTGTCTTTTTATCGAAATAAACAAATAATAATATTAACAAGTACCTTGTTTATGTGACCTAAATATCTATAAATAGATCGCATTGCACTGCTGGAGATTGTGCTCACGCAGAAAAACAAAACAAAGACTTTCAGCTCTGTGAGTGAGTACACAATGCTAACTAGTACTCGCTACTTACAACAGTCACAAAATGTTTTTTTATGACTTTGTTGACCTGACAAGATCATCGGTTGTCAACTGGCTCAGAGTCCACTAATGCCCAATCTAATTTGACTTGCGGGCCGTTTTCATTTCCGACACCGTGTCGCGGGCTATATGAACGAAAAGGTACAAAAAAACGAAATGAAATTGAGACCTGAAACTATTGGATTGGAAATAGAAACTTATAGATCTAGTACTTACATTTATTATGGGATATTTGGAGTTGATCTTCTTTATTTAGGCGTCCAAAAAGGCTTCAATTTTCCACTTAAAATGTGAGCAACATTGTAGCTAAATTTACCACCGACTCATTTCTTGTTTCATTTTTGTGAATATTCCGATCAAGCGTAGTCTAAAAATCTTTTATTCGCGGCTCAAACCGAAAATGCCGCCATATTTGCTTTATAATGTCGTTTTTATATGTTTTGTTTTAAAACAGTCACACTTTCTTTACTAATCAAAATATTTCTTTATTATTTTGTTCCACAAAAGTAAAGATCCTTTCACTTTTTCTAGTAGATTCTGCTTTCAGAGTCCCATTTTATAAACGCACAAATGTTAAAGGCCATGTTACTAATCCGTCAGAGAAAAAGTGACCCCCCCAACGTAGATAAAGATACATTTTTTTTCAACCTTTTTTTTTCTTTTGGATGGTGATTTTCTACAATTTGTGCCGACATTTCGGCGGGCCGGATGGAACCACGTCGCGGGCCCGATTTGGCCCGCGGGCCGTATTTTGGGCATCACTGGCTTAGAGGAATGAATGTTTGGTTGATTCCACCATAATACAACAATGAGTTTGGTTTATAAAAAAATACAGGTTTGTGAGACCGGATGTTCTAATGGAGATAGATCTATAAATAGCAAGCTTTTTGATGTATCTGTACAAAATACGACATTTTAATATATTTACAGTAATTTTGTGCATACACCCTGCATACGCTTATAAGCCGCATACGCAAATACACGGTTCAAACTACGAAAGAAGTCAAAATAAAACCGCACAGCCCGCACCATTTTATACCCCGCGCATTAGCCGAGGGTGACTTGAAGTAAACTGCCGGTACGTAAAGTATGTTAGGAAATATAGTTTAAATCAATTCGTGTAGTCATCTCGGGACAAATATTGTGGATGGAATTAGACCGGAAACACGTCATGTTTAGAGGAGGGGAGAAGGAGTGGCACGAGAGAGCTAAGTCTCCACACGACTATTTCCCCCTTTCAATAAAGGTTGACTAAAGCGTTATCCAGTTCTTTAACGAGCGTCTGACTCGCATGTGTGTACTACGTCTGGAGTGAAGCACAACAGTATTGTCGTCGGTACTATTTGTTTTCTTCAGGTTTAGAATGAGCTGTTCATAAAGCTGTTCAATGTACATATCACAACCACACAACGAACTATTTAAAGACCCACCGGTTTGTCCATAATTTCTGTGTAGGAGTAAAATACCCCGCACCTTTGTATAAACTGCACAGCTACCCCCCCCCCCTTTTTCCACAAAAAAAAAATGTGTATAACCCGCTGTTATATGCGCGAAAATACGGTTTCAATTTGTGTGTCTTTTTTTAAAAAACATAGTATGAATAATCCAATGTCTAGCTACTTTATTTGGCAACATTAAAATTTTAATATACCGTCATTGAAACTGTTTACTTTGTCTATTTATTTACAAATCTCTACAAGTCTTCCTCTTTCACTATCATAGTTTTTCTATAGTCTCCGTTGTATCGCCACAACATTTCTCTTTATATTTTGCTCTTTTTTATCTGTCTTTCTGCATTTTAATAAAGAAAATTTTTAAAAAATTAATTAAATAATATTAATATTACTATTTAATAAAATTATATTTTAAGAAATATAACTGGACCTTACAACTAAAAAAAAAACTGAAAATCTCTGTCCATAAAATTTTGGATGAAAATCTCCAATAGTGTACACTTCTTATTTAAAACACGAATGCAATAAATACTTCGAATGGTCATGCGCAGTGACAGGGGAATAAATATGGCCATATATTAGTTTCTTGCATTCTAAGTCTCCTGACTTACCAAGATGACGTCATCATAGACTATCTCGTAAGGTGGGGGAGAAGAGGAGCTGTCTTCACAGCGGAAGGTTGACTCCTGGTCACAATAGCAGATCCGGCCGTCTGGAAAGACCAAGGGCTCATTGAAAGATACTTTTTGACCTTCGATTAGGCAGTTCTCTCCTGGTGAACAGAGGTCAAAGATAGTCTGAAATAGGTGACTCTCTATCTATCTATCTATCTATCTATCTATCTATCTATCTATCTATCTATCTATCTATCTATCTATCTATCTATCTATCTATCTATCTATCTATCTATCTATCTATTTATCAGTCTGTATGTCTACCTATCTGTCTCTAAATGTCCATGTGTCTCTTATCTGTCATTGTATCTGTTTTTCTTTTATCTATATTTTATATAAATATTATCTATGCATAACGGTTAGTCTTTCATGCTGTTTTTTTGTTTTATTTGAACCGTATATTAATCCTTCTGTTTGTCTATCAACTCGAGAGATGTTTTGCCATTTCTAGAAAAGAAAAATGTAGAATTTCAATTTCTTAAAATATAGTATTCTAAAGTTTCTAAACCATTATTTTTAAAGACTTTAAAAACAAAAGGTTTAAAATTGCTATGTATTTGTGTGGGTGTGTATTTTTAAATGTGTGTATTTCTTATTTATTTCATCAAGTCGAATTCGTCGCCATTGGCGTCAGTTTGACTTGTTTTATCTCACTTTATCTCACTTTATTTGTTACGTAATAGATCACGTTTTACCTTGAAGAAAATTTTTTTTAGCTTCTTTTCTAAAGAGTTAAGTTTTAAAAGAAACTGACCATTCGGACATTCCGGACAACAATTTATAGTGACAGGGTCAATACATTTGGCAGTCTCGCATGCTTCAGGCTAAAAATAAATAAAGAAAAATACATATGAATAAAACTAACCATACAAAGTATAAACCTAACGCATACTATCATCTCCATGAAGACCAGGGATGGACAAACTTTTTCAAAAGAGGGTCAAAAAACTAAATGGAAAAAATTTGGCGGGCCATAATGTAAAAATAGAAAATAAACATCTTTCTATTAACCCGCTAAGGCAATGCTGTGTATGAATTGAAAATGCCACTGTGTTGAAACTAGATTCAGTTGGTCACAACTTGGTTCAAATCGGGTCATAGTTGTACTTCAAAGTAGGTGATCACTATGTCCTTAACCTATTTCTGATACAGATCTTTCTTGGGCTGCTCATAGTGGACTGATCTCTATGTCCTTAACCTATTGCTGATACAGATCTTTCTTGGGCTGCTCATAAATACAGGAAAGTGCAAACATTGGACCAATTCTCTGAGCATGAGATTAAAATTGGAAAATTGTATTTCAACTTTGTAGAATTCGGAAATATTTAGAAATAATTATTTGAAAATCAAGTGTCAAGTCTATTTTTACTACTTTACAATACACACTTAGAGGCGTTATGAGAATATCTACATTGTTTTCAAAGTCTTAAAGTTTTTATTTCAATTCGCCATGAAGTTCTCATCACAATACTTCAGCTTTTCTTCCTCACAACAATCAATAAATTGCAACTATTGAAATGAGACAAGTTATTTTTAGCTCGCTGATTTGTAAACAAAATAAGTTGTTGTTTGAAACATTCATGGTGGTCCCCTTCCCCCAAATATCGTCAATAATAGGAATTTTCTCTATGGGTAAATAGTTCATATGTTTATGTGACTAGAATGTTTTGTGAAAATGCAAAATCTGAGATCCATGAAAAATTATCAAATATTTCACATTTCGCGAATAGCTTTATGCAATGTTTACAAAGACACTAACATTATCTTTCTGTGTCCTATAGGACACGCGCTACGACGTTTTATGTGTATGTATCTGAGATTGGACTTAATAATAATAATAATAATAATAATAATAATAATAATAATCTTTATTGTCCATATGGAAATTTGTCTTACAATTTGTGCATTACACCAAACAAAAAAACATTATAACTATAAGAAACCAAAGTGTACATTCACACCAGACTCACTCATAATTTACATGTGACAAAGTTAATACCAGGTTGTTCTTATGTAATGATTTGATTGCCAGGGGAACAAAAGAGTGTTTGTGTCTGTTTGTCTTTGCTATCGGTGTCTTGTATCTCTTTTTTGATGGTAAAATCACAAAATCCTGACACAAAGGGTGATTCTTTATTTCGAGGATCTTGTTAGGTTTTTTATAGATGTTTGTATCAAACAAACTGCCAAAATGGGGTTTGTTTTTTTGCCAATGATTTTACCAGCAGCATTTAGGATTCTATAAAGTTTATTTTTATTTTTAATGCTCAGATTGCCATACCAGGCAGTGATATTGAAACTTAAAATATTGCAGATATGAACGTGATAAAACATAGCCAAGGCCTTTTCGCTAACATTAAACGAGGACAGTTTTCTTTGTAATCGTAATCTTTGCTGCCCTTTTTGCTGATATAATCAGTATTTGCAGTAAAATTTAGTTTATTGTCTAGGATAGTACCAAGGTATTTAAAGGTTTGCACAATTTCAATAGTCTCTCCAGCTACAGAAACAAAGAAAATGTGTGTTCGAAAAATGAATTCAAGTTTCTTTAATTGTTTCATAACTATGTAACAATGATAGATAGCACCCTGAAATTTGGCACATAATACTTCCTTGTTTTTAATTCATATCTTTGCGTTACATGCAAACTAAACTTTTGGTGGAAGAAAACAATGTAGAGAATTAGAACATTAGGTTTCGTGAAAATACGAACTAGAAATCCCCAACTATAAAGTGAGGTGTGGGATCCAATTAAAAAGTGCCATTAATTTGAATCATGATCGAATATTTTTAAAATTCATTTGTTTAGCGCAACTTTCATTCTTATACTTGCTCAGTGCGCTGAGACTACTCCAATAGATGAAGTGAAATACTTGGGGAGATCTGGGAGGTCTCTGTGATGTTTGTAGGTGATCAGTTAACACAGCTCTGCTTTCAAGGGAGCTCTGTTTCAAATCCTTATTCCAGAAGAGTTAGAAGAGTCTTATTGTTGATGACGTATTGTATTGTTTTGTGCTGTTTGCTTTGAAATGAAAAATAACGCCAAATGATCTTTTGGAATTTTGTTACTTTAAACGGTCAATACAAGCTTGAATACTACTGGTTCAATGATGATCTCTCGTGTTGACCCTGGGTCCATGAGACTTAACACTTACTCCAAAAATGTCTCACGTTATTTATAACAAAATATCTTAAAGGATTCTAATGAACAGGAGTGAATTCAGATTTAATTATAGTGTGATTAGGTTTGAGGGGGGGCTGGTCCTTTTTAAAAATGTCTACTCTATTCATTCTACTCTATTCATTCTACTCTATTCATTCTACTCTATTCATTCTACTCTATTCATTCTACTCTATTCATTCTACTCTATTCATTCACACTTTTGCCATAGTGACAATAATTTTGACAACTTTCCAATCTCCTATCAAG
This sequence comes from Biomphalaria sudanica, assembly GCA_036873155.1. Classification (NCBI taxonomy): domain Eukaryota; kingdom Metazoa; phylum Mollusca; class Gastropoda; family Planorbidae; genus Biomphalaria; species Biomphalaria sudanica. Next base: position 4,769,440 of record JAZGLO010006654.1, on the reverse strand, counting down.
CTGCAGTTATTTGGTTAGAAAATAAGATCTAGATGTCGCTAGTTTAAGATACAAGGTTAGTTATTATCTCCTGTATGGTCGTGTCTAATTTATATATGAACTGTAGTATATTGATTCCTGCTTGACTTTGAATGCATTACACTCCAGAAATGTAGAGCAGCACTGTGTCACTTCATTGTTTCTTCAACTGGTTTTGAACTTTAATTACAGCACGTTCAAATCCTCAGATTTATTTGAAGAAAAACAAAGTCTATCGTTTCCAAATAACCTCGTGACAGAAACATTTCATGAAACTCATTACAATAAGACATAAAAACAACGTACCTTGCATCCATTGTCAAGTTCCGTTGTTGTACTGGTCTGCTCTGGAATGGTATGTCTAATGGTGAGAGATACAACCGCATAAACACATGACAGAAACACAAGGGTTCTTATCACAGAAATCATGTTTGGTTAATTATATAAATAAGTCTCTTTCCAGAGACAAGCTACACTGTATAACAGTTTATCCCACTTTATATAGATCTATATAGCTCAGCTAGCTTTACAGTTTCTTTTACTTTCCTCGTAAGGCGATTAGCAATCACAATACAGGCACAGATGACGTTCGAAATGAGGACGTGAAAAAATGTCTTGATAGGAACGTGGAGAGTATTGACATGCAACATTCATGGGACAGGACAGAGTAGGTGGGATCACATATGGATATGTGTTCATGAACTTGATAGTTTTCACTTTTGAAAAGATTAGCTCGTATCTTGTATATAAGACAGTCTAGTTTTTCAATGCTGATGTCACTGCTGCTACCGGGTTCAATATCTGGGCTGAAAGAGGAGGTGGAGAAATAGTTAAGAGCAGTCGACCTGAGATACACATAACTTTCTCTAAAATCAAAGCTTATCTAAGGGAACAAGCGCAAAAAATCACTGAAATATATCTCAATGCTGGAGAAATAGGCTCCTTTTTTATACATAAAACAAAATTAATTAATTAACACTAATTTATGAACAAATCGGTTAATTTTGTATTGTTTGATGTCTTGTCAACTTGATCCGAGACTCTGGGAAGTTGGAGACAAAACGTATGCGAAATGTCAATCCATCAGGACTCCACATATACAGCCACATGTACAGCCACATATACAGCCACATATACAGCCACATGTACAGCCACATATACAGCCACATATACAGCCACATATACAGCCACATGTACAGCCACATATACAGCCACATATACAGCCACATATACAGCCACATGTACAGCCACATGTACAGCTACATATAAAGCCACATGTACAGCCACATATACAGCCACATATACAGCCACATATACAGCCACATATACAGCCACATGTACAGCCACATATACAGCCACATATACAGCCACATAGACAGCCACATGTACAGCCACATGTACAGCCACATATACAGCCACATATACAGCCACATATACAGCCACATGTACAGCCACATATACAGCCACATGTACAGCCACATGTACAGCCACATATACAGCCACATGTACAGCCACATATACAGCCACATATACAGCCACATATACAGCCACATATACAGCAACATGTACAGTTACATGTACAGCCACATGTACAGCCACATATACAGCCACATATACAGCCACATGTACAGCCAAATATACAGCCACATGTACAGCCACATATACAGCCACATGTACAGCCACATATACAGCCACATGTACAGCCACATATACAGCCACATATACAGCCACATGTACAGCCACATATACAGCCACATATACAGCCACATATACAGCCACATATACAGCCACATGTACAGCCACATGTACAGCCACATGTACAGCCACAAATACAGCCATATATACAGCCACATATACAGCCACATGTACAGCCACATGTACAGCCACATATACAGCCACATATACAGCCACATATACAGCCACATATACAGCCACATATACAGCCACATATACAGCCACATATACAGCCACATATACAGCCACATCTCTAAACAAGAAACATTTATTTCACTTTTTTTGAAGCCAAACAAAGAATTAATTACCAATAATAAAATGATTAACTTTTTTGTTTACTACACACATCATGTTTTGTTAGGTACATTACATACTTATTTAAGGTTTTAACTTAATCTGATAATGGGTGTGTGAGAAATCACGTGTCAAGAATCTTTAGTGTACCAGACAGAACAGAGTCAGTAAATATACGCTTTATAAAAGTGTTCTCTCTGTCTAGAATATCTATTAGGGGAAGTGAGTGTGTCAGCATAGTTTGGTTTTTTAAAAATTATCTTACATGGAGACAAATCCATAAATAGCGAACTTTTTTCTCTATCCTGTGTTTAGAACACAAGAGTCTTGATAAGCGAAGTATTTTAATAAACACTAAAATAATTATAGTACAAAATCAACTTTCTAATCTCTTACTTAAGTAACGCAAAGTAATGTATGATCTTCTAATATGGTGTCCTTGACCTTGTTTAGCCGACGTCCAAATCTCTTCCACTATTGCTATTTGTTCTCTTACTTTGTTCTTTAGCTTCCATCTTCTTTTAGATTTGTTTTCTCTTTGTGTATTTAACTTTTGGTGGGAAAATCCAAAATACAAATATTGGTCACAAAAACAATCACTAAGTTGAGTTTGGCTGATAGGCCTAAACCGCTTGTTTACTTATCAATGGACCGCATTCACCAATCGTAAACAAACAACATTTTGTCACGTGGTTCTCTATATCTTCTATACAAATTACGCAATCCACAAAGGCTGTCACGTGATACGTAATTTTCATTGTTTTATCACTATTATCACGTAGCTAAATGTTGTTTGTTTACGATTGGTGAATGAGGTCCATTGGGTTTGGCTACCTCAATTGGGCTACGGTTGGACGCCCTAATCGAGCAGAGTTGTGTTTGCTGAGCGCCTAAGCCCTAAAGTCAGCACTCAAACCAATTCCCAAGGTATCGCCTCTCTCAAGTAGTCCACAACATAGATAGGACCACTGCCCACTGATGATGTTAGAACCATGAGACTATAGCGACTGATGATTTAGTGAGGTTGAGACAGATCATTAAAAGGGGTTTATTGGACATGTCCTCCGACAGAATGCATTACACATACCTAGAGTTGCTATGACATGGAGGTCATTACGAGGAAAGCGTAAACAGGGACGACCTTGTATAATTTGGCACCACTTTTCATGGAGGATCTCAGAACATTGGACAACAATTGTGAAGAGGCTTCAGACATTGCCAGGGTCAGATTTTTATGGAGACAGCTTGCCGCCCAATGCGTCGAACGGCGCGATAGTATCTAACTCTAAATTAGTCTTTCGCAGAGCAATTGTAGCGAACAATATGTTTAAACACGAGTTTTAATGGACAATAAACTCTTATAAAAAAAAATATAAAAATTAAATATGTAGAAACAGAGACAAAAAGTTGTACAGTCACAAACAAAATGATATAATTACAATAAAAAATATTGTCCTAAAATGACAACTTTTGAAAATCGTATACCAGTGTCACTATAGTTAAATGCGTGTCAAAACTCTACCACAAGGTAGTGACAAAGATAATGTACAATTTTAAAATAGTTCAATAACCGTGTCACTGCAGTGATGCGTATGGTGCACAACAGCGCACTATTCAACACGGGAAGAAAACATGGCTGCTTAGAGATCTAGATGACATCTGCCTGAAGCGATAAGATGGAAACAAACCGAGTTCTTCCTCCTGCCTGATAACTAGTGTGTGGGTCTGGAGCGACACTGAGTAATGTGTTGGTGCTGCACCATCAGGGATTACCAGAGTAATGGACTGGCAAGGGGTAAGGGGAAACTAAGAACCAAATAAAGTGTGAACCCCAAAAGCTTGACAGTCGCTGTTTATGTCCATTGTCTCACAGCTTTCTTCAGCGTCAGTAAACAGTGAGCTTTCTCCTTCTTGTCTCGTTGAGTTGCCTCCTTTAAGTTGATTACGCTCTACAAGATGATACAGTTTCAATACACACACATACACATCATATCTGTATTAGCAATTATACAAATATACTTGTAGATATATAGCTGTAGTACTTCTGTCATCATCTTTGAAATCTCAAAGTATTTGCAATTTTTATTCTTATAAATGTACATAATTGTGGATTACATCACATGGCATATTTTTCTTGCGTTTAAAAGTCATTTAGTCAGGATTCACTCATTTATAATGCATTCAATGGAAATAATTATTTATAACAAACTTTTCATCCAATATAAGATAGTGAAAGTTGTTATAACATAGCTATAACATATTTCATTGGCCTGACATTTCCTATGCTACGACCCTTACACTTTATTGTAGTATTTTAATAACTTGTACAAAATAACATACAGTCACCAAAATTGTTGTTTTTTCTTGGTTTGTTTAAAGAAGAATGTACACATATTCAATATGAATCTATACACAATCTAATGTATGGAAACTGTAGTAAAAAATCCACTTTTGATCCGAAATGTGTTGAATTTGATTAAAAATGATTTTTTCATAAAAAGAATAGAATACTAAACAATGGTGAATGACTCTAAAAGTAAATGGAACAAATCTTTTAGAATGCAATAGAAATTTGACATAGAAGACTTTGTTAAAACTTATTCCGATTCGTTTGATTTTTTAAGAAATGCTCCAAAGACAAATTTTAATAATTTCAACTTCGATGTCTATTACATGACAATGAAACCGGGCCAATCAATGATGTAGTTTACATCAACTTGGCATGTCAAACATCTCGCAATGACCGGCGGTCAGACAAAAGTGGCTGGAGTGAAGTTCTTAAGCTACAGAGAAAGTTGATTTCCTAAGCCATGTTGTTCTGTCACTGACGTGTGGCACGTCTAAACAGCTTGACCCTCATGGGTCATCAGAAGTGAACTGTCCTCTGAGCTTATGTCATGCCCTTTGAGCTCTGAACTGTTCGTCTTGACCCGCTTGTAATGTTTGGGCTTAAAGAGAAACAGATTCTCGGACTCCAGCCCGTATTTGGGCATCTGGAAAACAGAAGAGAAAATGTCATTGGTGGAGAACTGTGTTGATTTGTTCAGATGTTATTTAGATGTATCTGTAACATAAGGTCTATTTAGTTACTTAGTTAGTAATACGAATAACTAAGTAAAGTTTCCCTTTAAGACCATGCGATCAGGTACACTTTAGAGCTGGGAAGACTCAGAGATCCAGAAATTAAAACTCACATAGTCTTCGCTAGGATTCAAACGCTTTACCGCTCACGGAGGTAAACTTTTAGTATACTGCCCTCTTGTGCTAGTTCACAAGAAGCCATACTGTGATCTCTGTGTAACCTCACACAGGATTTTATAGTTCAGGGGAGATAACTGAGCAGAATAGGTAAGCTGAGTGAAATAGACAAGAAAATTGTAGAAACAAGCACGAGAGGTCTGCAGGTGATCAAAATAACAATTTAATAATACTAATACAAATAAAATAACAATAATAACAAAACAATCAAAACTCTCGGAATTGTACATGTTTAGGGAAACAGGGTTAGGGTTAGCTCTACTCAACATTATGTTCCCAATAATTTAACTATAGTAGTTATGCTTTGTATAAATACATTAAATGTCTTCAATTTTTAAAAGGTACATAGATACCAATGCACGATTGCTGATCTTTATCTATGTTTCAAGAGACAATTACCTGGATGGAAATCTTCAATCGAAACTTGAGAGTGACGTAGACAAGGCCGTACAGTAGAAAGCTGATGACCAAATTGGCCAGGAGATGAAGTCCAAACATGGCCTTGACATAGACAACATTGTTTGGGTCATTTCTGTCCAAATTTGATTCCTCGCCACCTAAGCATTAAAAAGTTTTATAATAACATTCATTTATTATTATTATTATTTTGATTTGTTGCTTTATTATTTTATGTATATTTGCATCAGTGAAAAGGAAACTGTAACTTTACTTATGTTGTAAAACTACCAAATGAATGTAGCATTACTTCTATTATTAAAAATAAAATGGATTATTTTACTCTCCAAACTCTGATTGATTTCCAATGTAATCAAAGGTTCATGCAGTTATCCTCACTTACTTTATTCAAACTCTGAGCACAAATAAGTCTAATGAGGGCTCAATTTAATTTTTATTGACATTACGTTCGTTGAAAAGATGAAAGTCGTAAAGTGTTATAATTTAGCTAAATGATACAATGTTACATAATTCATCAATGTTAATTAAAATCGCTAATAACCTTCTAGCAGTTTTTCAAAAAATTATCCCTCTTTTTAGTAATTCCAGCCTCATATCGTTATGGTTAGTGGACCGTCGCTATTTATCATTTCCAAATAATACCGGGGATGTTGCTAGTAGTGCTCCATATCCTGTATCTTGACGATCACATAACAGTTTTATCCTAATGCCTTTTAAAATGTATCACAGACTTTAATGTTAATAATTGAGATGAAAATAGAATTGATTATCAATTGTAAAACTCATCAATTCTGAATGTACAAAAAAAATAAGATGTTACTATTCATTTTTCCATCACATAAATGTCTGTAGATCTGCACTATTTTATTTCTTCCCACTATCAATATGAGGTCTCAAATGACAACAGTAGTAACTATTATGTTGAGTGTTTCTGTTTTGTTATTGACGTAACGAATGTAAGGTATGCTTAGCAAGAGAGAATGTGTCAAACACGTACCTGGGAATCTGTCATGCACGTACAACATGAAGGCCACGTGAGAGAACCAAGTGCCAAGAGTGAGTACCCCGTACGCTCGAACGGCCATTGTCCAGACTCCTTCTCTCCATTTGATCTCCAGGAGGACTTAGAGAAATAAGAAAAGTCAATCTTTCAATCAATTTAAACTAAGTAGCATAATGCATTACGTTATTATATAGTGTAACAAGTTGATCACATTGTAACATAACCTGAGTGCAACAAGTTGACCACATTGTAACATAACCTGAGTTTAACGAGTTGACCACATTGTAACATAACCTGAGTGTAACAAGTTGACCACATTGTAACATAACCTGAGTGCAACAAGTTGACCACATTGTAACATAACCTGAGTGTAACAAGTGGACAACATTGTAACATAACCTGAGTGCAACAAGTGGACCACATTGTAACATAACCTGAGTGTAACAAGTTGACCACATTGTAACATAACCGGAGTGTAACAAGTGGACAACATTGTAACATAACCTGAGTGTAACAAGTTGACCACATTGTAACATAACCTGAGTGTAACAAGTTGACCACATTGTAACATAACCTGAGTGTAACAAGTTGACCACATTGTAACATAACCTGAGTGTAACAAGTGGACAACATTGTAACATAACCTGAGTGTAACAAGTGGACAACATTGTAACATAACCTGAGTGTAACAAGTGGACCACATTGTAACATAACCTGAGTGTAACAAGTTGACCACATTGTAACATAACCTGAGTGTAACAAGTGGACAACATTGTAAAATAACCTGAGTGTAAAAAGTGGACAACATTGTAACATAACCTGAGAGCAACAAGTGAACCACATTGTAATATAACCTGAGTGCAACAATAATTAAAAATTTAAAAAGTAAACGAAACAAATAAAATACTTTTGTTTTAAGTACCTTCTTTATACTCTAGTTTGACCTCCTGTATACAACTTATAGAGAGATTTATGATCTCTTAATAACTCAAGAATATTTAGATTTTAAAACAATGGAACATTTTTTTTATTCCACCCCTTTCCTCCCCCCTTCCCCCCGAGAAAAAAAATCGTTATTAAGCGAATAACTCTATCTAGGCGACTTTGTAATGTTCCAATGATAGGGCCTTTAGATCCAGACTTTCAAGACGAGGCAGAAAATGTTACTGAACATGAACAGGACAATGAGCAGATCTAGCCTTAGCAGTACTGTACAACTGCCATATGCGAGGCCAGGTTAAGCTGTCTTATGGCAAGATGGGGACAGTAGACTCGTCCTCCCCCCCCCCCCACTCCAAATCACGGAGCATAACTCGCTATCTCCAAAGTCTGCCTATGCATGGAACTGACAAAATAAAGCTAAAGACAAAAACATATTCCTACTGTAAGTGACTGTCATGAAATACTTTGGATCAAGTTGTAAGATATAAGAGATGAAATGTCGGTCAATGTCTTGGTCAAGTTGTAAGATATAAGAGATGAAATGTTGGTCAGTGTCTTGATCAAGCTTTCAATTAGAGACTTACTGGCTGCACTAATAAAGAACATGACGTAGATGGGCAGGATGTGGACGATGGTCTCCACTGGCTCCTTGCCATGCATGCTGGCGTGGTAATAGAAAGCCACACCATACCACATGAAGGACAGAAGTGCTGTCATGTAGTTAAAGTCTGCGGAGATGTAAAAGTGAATTTTATTGGTGGTTGACGTACACACACTACAGGTAGCTTACACAGTAGCACACACTTACTCAGTAGCACACACTTACACAGTAGCTTCCAGTTAGATAGTTCAATGGTAGATTTTATTTATTTATCATTATTATTTTTGTTTTCAATGTAATAACACATGATTGTGAGTACAGTTTGATTGTAAGTATAGTTTGTTTGTGGAGATAGTTTGATTGTGAAAATAGCTTTACATTTCTTACATTTCAAAACACTTTGCTCACAGCTAATTGCCCTCTTTCGTAATCTTAGGACTAGCCGAATCCAGTTAATCGAACGACAGGCTAATCGTATCAGCCGCTTAGTCGAAGCAGATCCTACAGTACCGAAACTAATCATATTATATGGTCAAATCCAATTAATGGGACTAGCCGGTTATTAGAAAATAAAAAGGATGACACCAGGATGTGGACCAATTAACTTGATTCAAATGTATTTATGCGTGTATGTGTGTGAGTGCCTAAAATGATCTCTTCTAGATCAACCACTGATCACGTGATAAATCCATGTCAAAATATTCCATCCCACAAACTTTCGATCCGCTTAACTTAATAAACCAAAAGCGTTTGTACAACTCCACCAATCAACTTACGAACTTTTCATGAGTTCAAAAGTTTAAAAATAACTATGGAAACCAGAAATGTATTTCGAAAACGGCTCTAACAATTTTCTTATAAATTATTCCCTAGTGTATATCTATCCAAAAGGTAAAAATGTTATTGAAAACTCTGGTTTGACCGTTATATATTTTTTTAAAATCTTACAATTGATCATGCATAAGTCTTACACGACTTCAGCGGGAATTACCAAGCTCTACTCAAATTGAATGAATAATTACTTGATGAAAAAAAATGATTTTGCAAAGCTCACTGGAAAGACTAGTGCAAGTATTATTACTTTCTTTAATATTACGTTATGTATTTACCAGTTTAAATACATGAGTTAATATTATTTGTTGAAAGTGAATTGATTTCCCATACTAGGGCGTATGGCATATCATGAGAAGTCGATTACGTTAGTACTCTCACAAATATTTCACAGCCTTTAAAGAAATGTGATCTTAACAAAAGAACTTCACAGATTTTCTTTAGAGTTGATGTCAAACATTCAATAAGAACTAAGGCTCTGAGGGATGTCTTCAGGTTTCTAGACTTGTGACAAACAATGCGCATTTCAGAATATCTGAAGATTCATTCTATGACTCGAAATCCTAGAAAGTTGACATAGACCTTTGAAATAACTCGAAGTTTGAGTAGCTGGCTCTTGTTTACCCCATGAGGATGATTTGCACTTTGCGTGTTAAATGTCTGATGTGTTTTGTTTCATAGGAAATATGCTCTCGCATTACATGCAACATGGTTCAATTTCTGTTCAGTCAATTTCATCGTAATGATACGGGAGGGGGCCTAACGTATTCCTGAACCTGGGCCTACGGTTACCCTGCTACGCCACTGCATGTGAACCTAGAAATTTAATTCTGCGAGCTCATATGTGCAGGGCTCATTCTACGAGTGTGGAATGGAGAGGAAACGTGACACTTTAGATACATCCAGTTTAAGTCCGCCGATCTGAGAGTGGCCAGACACTCCACACGTACTTGACACTTCAGATACATCCAGTTTAAGGGATGCCGATCTGAGAGTGGCCAGACACTCTACAAGTGACACTTCAGATACATCCATTTAAGGTCCGCCAATCTGACAGTGGCCAGACACGCCACACGTGACACTTTAGATACATCCAGTTTAGGGCCCATTGATCTGAGAGTGGCCAGACACTCTACACGTGACACTTTAGATACATCCAGTTTAAGGCCCGCTGATCTGAGAGTGGCCAGACACTCCACACGTGACACTTTAGATACATCTAGTTTAAGGCCCGCTGATCTGAGAGTGGCCAGACACTCCACAATTGACACTTCAGATACATCCAGTTTAAGTCCCGCCGATCTGAGAGTGGCCAGACACTCCACACGTACGTGACACTTCAGATACATCCAGTTTAAGGGATGCCGATCTGAGAGTGGCCAGACACTCCACAAGTGACACTTCAGATACATCCAGTTTAAGGCCTGCAGATCTGAGAGTGGCCAGACACTCTACAAGTGACACTTCAGATACATCCATTTAAGGTCCGCCGATCTGAGAGTGGCCAGACACGCCACACGTGACACTTTTGATACATCCAGTTTAAGGCCCATTAATCTGAGAGTGGCCAGACACTCTACACGTGACACTTTAGATACATCCAGTTTAAGGCCCGCTGATCTGAGAGTGGCCAGACACTCCACACGTGACACTTTAGATACATCTAGTTTAAGGCCCGCTGATCTGAGAGTGGCCAGACACTCCACAAGTGACACATCAGATACATCCAGTTTAAGTCCCGCCGATCTGAGAGTGGCCAGACACTCCACACGTACGTGACACTTCAGATACATCCAGTTTAAGGGATGCCGATCTGAGAGTGGCCAGACACTCCACAAGTGACACTTCAGATACATCCAGTTTAAGACCTGCAGATCTGAGAGTGGCCAGACACTCTACAAGTGACACTTCAGATACATCCATTTAAGGTCCGCCGATCTAAGAGTGGCCAGACACGCCACACGTGACACTTTAGATACATCCAGTTTAAGGCCCGCTGATCTGAGAGTTGCCAGACACTCCACACGTGACACTTTAGATACATCCAGTTTAAGGCCCGCTGATCTGAGAGTTGCCAGACACTCCACACGTACGTGACACTTTAGATTCATCCAGTTTAAGGGTTGCCGATCTGATAGTGGCCAGACACTCCACAAGTGACACTTCAGATACATCCAGTTTAAGGCCTGCAGATCTGAGAGTGGCCTGACCCTCCACAAGGCACCAGGGCGACGGCTGATCCGAAAGTGTTCGATGATGATAATGATGCTAATGAAAATGATGATGATACTGACGATGAGCTCTACGGGGACCAAGGTTGTTTTGTTTTGTGAAAGTATTGACCTACTTTAAGTCTCTAATAATAATCATATACAGGTCTGGAAGATTCTAACGGCTGCCATAAATGTTAGTTCTAAGCATTTCTAATATTTAAAAAATCATTATAAAGCTATAGAAAAATAAACTTTTGTTATGAAAACTGTATTACTTGGTATGATTGGAGCCTTGAACCAAGCCATCAGGTCAGTGATGCCGTGGATAATAAAGATACCATATATGGTCATGTGTTGTTGGTAGATCAATTTGACGAAGTTGCCATTAGCATCCTGAAATCTAACTCCGCCATCAAAGAACTCCCCGAGAAATCCTTTAAACAAAACAACAAATTGATAAATAATGAAATGTAAAAAGAGTTAAATCTAAAACTGTCAATGTGTTTATTTTTAACTTATAAAAATGGTTTCTACATATGGGGTTCACATTTCAGGTTCACATTAAATCCAATGATTTCAGGATAGGATCACATATGCAATAAAACTAATACCTAGCAAAGTGTCTTGTCTGGTTTTACCAAAGCTTGAGACGGGTAAATCAGAACTATGTAATTCAATTTTCGGTAAAATTGCTACAAAACATTTTTGATTAGACACTAAATTTGTAAAAAAATACAAAATTATATAAATTACTTGGAACAAAACAGAATTGTTTATATTAAACCAAGAAGCATACTTAAAAGGGAGGTAACACTCGCAAATATCTATTAATACAATTTCTGCTCATTACCTCCCTTCATCATTCAATTCTCTGTTCAGTGTTCAATGTTTCCCAAGCTGTGTTTAGCGGAACACAAGGGTTCCGCGAGGCCTGACTAGATGTTCCGGTAATAGGAGTAATTAACTTGTAGGCCTACACTTACATTAATTACGCAGCATATGTAGAATAGTAAAATATTGGCTACTTTTGACTGTTGAGATTTTACTTTAATTTAACTACATATTAACAAAGTTAAAACCATTAAATGGTTTCTGGTCGAGTTTGTTTAAAGTGTACTAACATGATACATAATAATTGTGAAACACCAGACATATACATTCTACAATCTATTCGTTCGAGGCAGCATTGTCTTATTAATTTAAAAAGATACAAGATATAGATCTAAAATAGAATTTACACACCAGATATTGGAAATCAGCTTCTCAATATTGTATCTCATGCCAAGTAGAGACGATCTTCAAATACTTAATACCATCAAAGTGATCAAACCTTTTAATTGTTCTAATCTTTATTATATAACAAGTGTATGCTTGAAATGAAATCAAAATGCTAAATTTAGAGTATGCTTTAATTATTTTTATTTCTTATTTTAAAAAACGAAATAATCCAACCTAAAAAATAATCAAAGCGTTCCGCTGTATTCTTAGAATGTGCTAAGTGTTCCGCTGTATTCTTAGAATGTGCTAACTGTTCCGCTGTATTCTTAGAATGTGCTAAGTGTTCCGCTGTATTCTTAGAATGTGCTAACTGTTCCGCTGTATTCTTAGAATGTGCTAAGTGTTCCGCTGGATTCTTAGAATGTGCTAAGTGTTCCGCTGTATTCTTAGAATGTGCTAAGTGTTCCGTTACAGAACAAGTTTGTAAAACATTGCTATGTCAATATTATTTTACCCTATTAATTGAAATCTTGAAGCACCTAATGAATTATCCTACAATAGGGCACCTGATGAACTTACTTACAAAAGGGCACCTGATGAACTAACTTACTTACAGTAGGGCAACTGATAAACTAACTTACATACAATAGGACACTTGATAAACTAACTTACCTACAATTGGGAACAAAATCTTGAATACGATTTCAATGGGTAATGGCCTCTTGATGACTACGTCATAGTGGATATTTGGCCGCATAGACCTTCCTTGACTTTCGGCCTGAAGTAAATACTTTGAATTATAAGATTGTTAAGATATCAGTGCAGAGTGGAATTTTATGTGCACTCATTCTTTTAGTAAAGCTCCCATTCAGAGCTTGCGATCTATGGGGCAGATGATTTAAAAGTTATCTATTTCTAAGGCCTACAACCATCTGTCTTGCTTTCCCCAACTTATGTCCGGTTGGGTGGACTCGGGAGGATCTAAGTGTAAGTAAGTAGGTTGTGACAGAGAGTCACATGAGGTTTGCGGGACATGTTCTCCGACAAAATAAATCACGCACACCAAGAGTTGTGATGACATAGAGGCCAATACGAGGAAACAGGGACATCCTCGTATGTCCTCGGCTTAATGTCGTATTCATTAACCCGGGCCCACGGGTACCCTGCTACGTCAATGTATGGGAACCTAAACATTTACTTCTGCCATCTTATATGTGTAGGGTTTAATCTACAAGTGGGGGGTGGGGGGGGGAGGCACCTGACATTTTGGATACCTCCAGTTTACGTCTCCCGATCTGAGATGGTCCAGACCCTCAAAAATACACAGGACGACAGCTGATCTCAAAGAGTTCAATGATGATAATGGTGATAATGATGATAATGATAATGGTAATGATGATAATGATAAGGATGATAATGATAAGGATGATAATGATAAGGATGATAATGATAAGGATGATAATGATAAGGATGATAATGATAAGGATGATAATGATAAGGATGATAATGATAAAGATAATAAAGATAATGATGATAATGATATTGCTGATGATGATGATAATGATGATAATGGCCAAAACAGATAGACAGGCGACCCCCGTTCCGTACTCAAATTGCACTAGGACAGAGGATCACTTGTTCGAGTAAAAAATATGAACAAAAAATTGTTAAGAAAATTCTTAGTGTATTCTTTAAAAAAGTTAAATGTAATGTTTATAAATTGTGGACTGGGTTGCTTACAAAATGTGGAGTGTAATATGAACAAAATGTGGAGTGTAATATGAACAAAACGTGGAGTGTACTATGAACAAAATGTGGAGTCTAATATAAACAAAATGTGGAGTGTAATATGAACAAAACGTGGAGTGTACTATGAACAAAATGTGGAGTGTACTGTGAGCAAAATGTGGAGTGTAATATGATTAAAATGTGGAGTGTACTACGAAAAAAAATGTGGAGTGTACTGTGAGCAAAATGTGGACTGAGTTGCTTACAAAATGTGGAGTGTACTATGAACAAAATGTGGACTGAGTTGCTTACAAAATGTGGAGTGTACTATGAACAAAATGTGGACTGAGTTGCTTACAAAATGTGGAGTGTACTATGAACAAAATGTGGACTGAGTTGCTTACAAAATGTGGAGTGTACTATGAACAAAGTGTTCATTACCACTATGTACTCTCTAAATGCGTGAACCATCCACCAGAAGGCGATGACGATGAAGAACAAGCCCTCGTCCACGTGACCCCAAAACGATCCCATAGTTCACCTGTTCTTGCAGCAATGCACTTGTTCCTGAGAATAAATGAACATCAGATTTTGGTTTGTTCAGACTCAATCAATGACTTCAATTGTTTTGCTAACTTTTTAAACAGCCACTTTATTACATGTTTATATTTTTAAACTACAAAATGGGGATAACTCTAGGCTTCTATTTACTTGAACAATGGCGTAGCTAGGGTGTGGAGGAAGGAATCCGAATCTAAAAATTCCCCCCCCACATGAGTGTCCGAATTTTTTTACATGAAATATTACTCCATTATCTCATGTCATGATATCAAATGTCACAATGCAGGGGCTCAAAAAAGGTGAAGCCAACCTGGCCCACAAAGCCCTATCTACGCCACTTACTTGAATGTCCAAAGGAAATGGTCAAAGACAAATTTATGTTCTACCCTTCCTAAGGTCAATACAACGTTTAGTGGAGCTGCACAATTAGTTCAGCTCTCATTCTTCCAGTGCTCTGTAAGTCAGCCAAGAGACACTCAAAAGTTCTTTAGTCTTTTTCTTTCTGCTTCATAGCCCCGCCCTCCCTTCCCCCCCTTGGTCTTCCTGTAAATTCTTTGACCCTTGAGTATTGTTCGCTTCAGACGTCGCTCCTGTGCGTATAAGCGCGGCAACGCTCGTCACAGGTTAGGGTTGAACGTGTAGGGGTATACAATTTTGTTGACTTAGGGGAATAAAAAAAAAAAAAAAAATTTATGTCGCTAAACTCATAGCTCAATGTCACCCGGCCTCTGATTATCTTTTAGTAGCTAGTAACGCGAAGTGCAAGCCAAGTTCACGGCTGAATGAAGCCAGGTCGTCTTGAGTCAGGGAAGCTTAGTAACGAGAAACAATGATGAAGCAAATCTCTGTTGTCCCTGGCAACCCCTTTAAAACGCTAGCCAAGAGCTTAATCGATACTGCAGTACTTGTGCTGTGTCCCCCCCTCTCCAATGTATTAACTGGTTTGAAATAAGGAACCATTTATTTCCATTTTCCGTTAATAAAGTCTAATTAAATCTTTCTGGAAACCTATCTCGTCTACTCAGCACTCAATTCACTTGTCTAATCACTCTAGTATCTCTTTTTTTTAATCTCTGTCATCACTTTTTCAAACATGTTTCCACTAAGTGAACACTATAGCTTTAAAACAATACATTCAGAAAGAGAAGTAACAATTCTACATAAAACTCTGGAACATAATCTTCAAATACAAAACCAACATTTAATCAAATACTCTGAAAGACATAAAGATAAAGGCACATTTCTCGTTCCATATGCTAGGACAAATTTGTACAAAAGCTTCTTATTCCCTAGCCCTATTAGAGCATGGAATGGGTTGCCTGAGCTAGCCAGGAAAATCAGTGACTTAACAGAGTTTAGGTCATTGGTTAATATGCATGACTGAATGCATGACGCGTAGGACGTAATCATCTTTTTTGAAGTAACGTCTGTATCATTTAAGAAGAAGAAAAGAGAAAGTTAGGCGACCTGTAACAAGTGCCATGTATCAAGGGAGAGTCAAGTGTTTTCTCGTGTGATATATAACTTAACTCTTAATAAAATCAAATAGATTAAATGAGTAAACACGGGTCCTGGAGCTGTGTATCGAGATTCATGTGTATAGTTTATTGCGCTCTTGTCATGTCAACTAACAAATATACATACAAAACAACAACAAAATAAGCTTGTGGGTTTGATTTGATCTTTAGATTAAATATCATTATGTTAGTTTTTGTATTTTTCAATCAGCCTAAACCAATCTACTCACACTGTATTTATCTATTGACATTAATGTACGTTCGATTTGTTAGCTCCAAAGTACCGCCCTTTCCCCAACGCTTCGCCCAGACATGATGTGTTCAAATCTAGGTTTTCGTGTCGCGCAGTTCAATAGAGCCGGCACAAATAAGTTCATGGCCTACTGGTTGACCTACTTCCTACTCGTCACAGTTCCTGGGTTTCCACCAGAGCATTTCCTTCCGACCTGAAGCGGAGGACAGAGTTACACCGCTGGAAGTTACAGCTGTGCCTGCGTGCGTGCACGTTACTCGTGTGACCTGGTGCCCAATAAAACCTTCTAGAACTGCGTTATAAATCAACTCAGGCGGAGTTAGGGAGAGGGGGGGGCGAACAGCAATCTATTGGCAATGGGGGGGGGGGGATAGAGTAAGAAAGGTTTCCTTTCTATTGACTTTTTTTCTGTCTTTAAACGGAAATGTTCAGATTTAACAAACGAAGATAAAATAATCTGTGTGTGTGTGTGTGTGTGGGGGGGGTTATAGTAATATTTGCTTGTTGTTTATTTACATGCTACGAATGTTTCTTCAGAAGTATGAAGATGATTTACTTCCTAGACCAAACCTCCTACATGGCCGAAGGGAAGGTGGCGGCAAAAGTTTCAAACCTGGAACATTAAGACGACCATCCACATCGCATACCATACGACCACAGCTTTAATATAGGTTAATATGTAAGCCTCTTCCTTCCTATTAGTTCATTTTCTAATAATACAAATAATAATAATGACAATACTAGTACTTTAAATAGTTCTAATAATGTATCATTGGATATTTTTAAGGAGACTACAATACAATAGTTTATTATTCTGATGATTATGGAGATGCCTCCTGTATGCGAATGCAATAGAGCGCTCGTTGATGGGACTATTTGCAAAGGATTAAACTCAATCTTAACATCAAAGAAAATACAACCATTTTCTTCCATAGACTCTATATATCTAAAGGACTGCCAACTGTGCGCACCCCGCCTATATTATTCAATTAAATAAGTCCCGTACACCGAGGTGTCACTAAAGATAAACACTACGTTCAAAATATTTCTTAGTCATAATTTTGGTAGCAGTGCGATAGACATAGCCAGATTTTTATAACAACAAAATCTGATTTACCAACTTAAAAAAAGAACATTAACATAGATAATGTTCTAACTAGTTTATCTTATCTTATATAATACAGACGTTACTTCAAAAAAGAAGATTTAGTCATGCATATTAACCAATGACTTAAATTCTGCCAAGTTTATAGGCTATATATATAATTAAAAACTTTTGTCCAAAACAAATTATAGTAGTGTGTATGGTCGTATATGTAGATATAGTTTATAGCCATAGGTCACTAAGTATGGATCAAAGTTTACATGTTTACTACGTATACAATTAATTTTTATTGATGTAGGAACAATGATTCGAGAATTCTATTCGGTGAAGACAAAATTTGGAACAATCAATTTTTTATGGCTTTTAGAATAATTGGATGTTATTTAGAATTTAATTAGTTTAAAAAATTAATAACTTGCAGAGCTGAAAGTTTTATGCATATTTTTCAATTAGTCATAAATACACGATTGCTTGTAATTTTTAATGGCTTCATTCTCCATTAATATATATATATATATAATGCATACTGCATGCTATCTTGCACAAAAAAAAAACTACACACAATAGATATAGAATCTAGATGTAAATAAAAGTTGGCAAAGATGTGAGTGTGTAGGCTCAGGGACTCACTATTGTTATTTTATTTTTAGACTGACTCACTTACAGACTCAACTTCTATCACCCATTATAGGCCTAGAGGCTACCTAAGTAATAAATGACACTCTCAAAGTGTATTGACTCTCTTAGTAATCGCTTATTTAACTCATATTAATAGTGTGTAATGTAAAAAGAAATAGTCAAATGTGATGAAAAGAGAAATATATTATCCAAGCTGGCATCATCATTCAAACATCGTGAATGTCATAAAATAAGTTTATACCGGAAGAACCACATCTCACATTTTGGAGTTGAACGAAACTTATGCTTGGTTACCCTTAGTGTTGGCAGTCCTGTATTTATATATAGTCTATGGCCATACCAACATATCACCAAGGGATACAACTCCTCTTATATGATTGATCCAGAAAATGGGAGCACGCTCAACAAAATTTAACAAAGTTATTTTTAATTTTAATGAATAGCAACAAAACATATTAGACATTGCACACACCACCGATTTAAATATATAGAAATATAGAAAGGGACTTATACAATAACACTTATAGAATTATATTTTTTGGTCATATCAAAATTACAATAGCGTTTCCATATAATACCAGTGGACTCACTAGGATCGGTCAGTACGTATGGTTAGCTCAGTGCGCGACATTTTCCTACATATTCTAAATCAACACTGTTGTTCAATTGTTCTTTATGTGGAACCAATACAGTTAACAAATAACCCGCTTCCATTGACTGTTACACACATGTAAAGCTAGTGTCAATTCTATTATAAACTCCCCCTTTGTTTATGACATTTATTCAATAGTTAGTGCATATTTTACAATGCAAGGTAATGAAAATCAGAAACAGACTTAACATCACTTGAACATGTTTCCTTTGTAAAATTTTTAGACAGTAATGGTAGAACATTAAGAAGTGTAATTATATAGACCAGAATATGAGCCTTTGTCGATCCGTTAGTCAGAAATAGGTCTGGGGTAGCGCTTACAACTCACACAGTCTAATAATCTAAAGTAGAAAGGTTAAACGACGTTCCTTAAATTAATATTTTAATTTCTTAAAATTTGGTAATTTTACCTGCAAGTAATACTTAAATATAAAAAAAAACACACAATACAAATACACAATACAAATACACAATACAAACACACACTACAAATACAAGCGAGTTTTAGTTTTGAAAAGAAAGACTACCGAAAGGACATAACAAGACATTGGCCCCAAAATACACATATCGAAAGAAAACTATACGGAGAGCTCCCTGATTTGAAAACCACACCAAATACATTGGTCTAGTTATCTGAACGCCCCAAGATAATAATGAGAACGAGGAAGAAGAAGAACTACGTCGAAGAGCTAGTTAGGAATGAGATTGAGTCATAGACTCATGGTAGATGGAGCATAACTATTAATAGGCTAATAGCTAGAGTTTTTTTTGTATCCGATTAGTTTAAGTATTAATAAATAGGCGATAATCTAGGCATTGTCTACGTTTTGTTTTTATTTTTGTCAAACTTTCAGAACTGAAACATCAAATTTCTAAAATGTTTCCCTTCTAGCACAAGCAAAAAAAAAAAAAAAAAAAAATTTTTAAACAGTATGACGTCCTTGACATTGGTCGGTCTATTTATTTCAAAATGTTTCCAAATCTTCCTCTTTTTATTGTCTCACTTTTTGTTGAAGTTCCATTACATCATCTTTACATTTCTCGAGACCGCTTTCTTCTTCTATGTTACTGTATTGTATTCTGAAAAATAAATTAGACCGGATCCTACAAATAGAGATAGAAAGAGGAGGTAACTGTGTTTACATTATGTCGTGCCTATAGACTTCTCAGATTTATTGACTTAATTTATAGATGTAGACTTAGGTCACTAAAACTTTTATGTACCGAGGAAATATGCGTAAACAAGCTAAAGAGAGATAATGTTTTTTTTTTAACTTTTTATTTAAGTAGGAGGGAATGTCAAGGACGTCGCTAGGAATGCCAACTTAACGTCCAAAAGTCTTTAAAATGCAAACACAATGAGGATTTCTTGGTATAATACCTTTATTCAAATGTTCATGTCTAGCGTTAGGAAATGAATTGCTAGCTATTCAGTCACACTGGGGGAAACTCTAATTGGACAGTTATCATTTGTCAAAGTATTATTAAAAAAAAAAAAATTTGTCAAAAGAATAGGAATATCTGTATTTTGAAGAAACACTACGTCTTCGGGTATTTCCGCATGTAGGACGTAATCATTCAAGAGTTAAATACATTAAAATGTTCTGAACTATTTTGAGCACAGTCTACAAGTCTTACTTTTTAAAATACATATCGCTTGTTTGTGACATCAATCTGTTAGTTCCTGTAATTTGAAGATGTTCACATGGAGAAAAAAGGAAAGGCGCTCCTCTTGACGTATTGAAAAAAGGTGCATCCAAGATTTCAAAACAAAGATACTTGAATATTTCACATTTACTAAACAAAGATCCAAAATGGAAATAAGTAAATAATGACATTAATATACCCAGCCATGCCCTAATACAACCAAGATTATTGATACATATTCACCTACTTAAATAATTGATCATTGCAAAAAGTGCGAAGTTCGAGCGCATTAAGCCCGCTGGCAGCAATTTTCAAGTTTGGATTTTTATAGCACAGTAACGGTCTGACCTATGAAAAAACTGATAGTATCTCTGAATTCCTCGTCCTTTTTTCTATAAAAATAGATTGGATTTAATGTATCGCTAGGCTTAGTTAAAATTAAATACGAAGTCAAAGAGGTGTAGGGTAAGTATCGCCAAGCGTACTTTTCCTCGAGCGGATTTTTCCCCAGTTAGTAAGCTCGATCGGGTTGATGGAAGGTTCGAACAGATCAAAGAAAATATATCTAAAAACATGTTTCAATATTTAATTTTTACTATAAAGTCATTTTCTTTTTACTCCAGCGCAAGAACACCATCCATTGCACCATTTCCACCCTCCACAACTTCAAATAGTCTCTTTACGCTGATGATCAATCAGACTTAAAAATAGCCTTAAGCCCATTATCCATTTCCTTCACTACCGGGTAGTAAAAAAGAATAATTCCACACCTCCTGAGTTTGACCTCACCATGACCTTAGCCTTTCCAAGGAAAAGGAAATAGTATGTGTCGGAAGTAAAGAAAAAAGGTGCATGCGCAGTAGCAATATAGTAGTAATTTGGTAAACATTCAAATAAAAAAGTTATAGCAATAAAAGGTGAACTGTTCGAACCTCTTGACAAATCGGGGCTGCTCGAACTTCGCACTTTCCTATATATTTTAAAACGAAAAAGTCAATACTCTACACTATTCACACTTGTAAGTGTTCCACTGGAAGCTTGTATATCGGCAGCCCAATGAGGAGACATGACTTCATAGAACATCAATTGTTTTGTTTGTTTGTTTTATTTTCCATTCTATTAGGAGAAATAAAAAGCTTATTAGACGCAACACGCCCCAATAGTTTACGAAGTACACTTGGCTAGATCTCTGCCGTTATGTACTATTTAATATCATTTCACACTACAATGGGCTTAATATGTTGGTGATGCACAATAAATGATAAGCTTAGTTCGCAATAACGTTTTGAATCCAAGACAATCAGCTAGTGAGATAAAAGATTTAACAATCTTAACAAGTCTTTCCACTATTATAAGACGTGACAGCGAAATAATAAAATAATAATAATAACGTTGTCTGTCAGAGGGCGGTAATGCTGCAGACCTGTCACATCACCGGAGAACTCCTCGGTGGAAACTGTTAAAGGGACGACGATGAATTTTGTTTCTCTTTATCGAAACTCGACCCTGGCTGCTCCAGAGAATGAATACTCGTTCTTTTCTAACATAACAATAATAATAATAATAATAATAATAATAATAATAATAATAATAATAATAATAATAATAGCCAAGTTTCGATGCCTACACCCCAAGTCCTCCACCATAAGGTTATACCTGCGCAGGAAGGATGGGGGTCGTGGATTGCAGAACATCTTCAAATTGTGTAAGATGCAAGTTTTAAAAATACGATCAAAACTGCTCGCCTCCAGCAACAAATTAGTTTCCTTTCTAAGCAAATATGACTCCGAAGCAACCCCTCTGAACCTACACAATGCTGATGTCAATGTCGGTTTGGACGACGTAGGGCATGAGATTCGCCAATGGGAAGAAAAAACACTCCACGGAAAATTTCCGGCTTCATTACATGGGGACAACATCGACAAGGCTGCTTCCTTAACATGGCTCAAAGCAGGTCATCTCTACCCTGAAACAGAAGGCTTTGTTACAGCAATACAGGACAGAGTAATCAGGACAAAAAATTACGAGAAGCATATCCTGAAAGT
The DNA here is from genome assembly GCA_036873155.1 of Biomphalaria sudanica. Taxonomy (NCBI): domain Eukaryota; kingdom Metazoa; phylum Mollusca; class Gastropoda; family Planorbidae; genus Biomphalaria; species Biomphalaria sudanica. The sequence goes on along the minus strand of JAZGLO010006654.1, from coordinate 4,746,764 downwards.
CAATGTTGTCGACAAATGCCGAAAATGTGGAAATGTGGGCGAGTCGATTGAACACATTACGCAGGATGCCCAGCCCTATCAGAATCAGCCTACGTAGGTCGCCATAACCAAGTTGCAAAGTTAATACACCAACACCTGGCTTTGACGTACCAATTGATACACTCCCCCTTATTATAAATACTCTCCGCAAGAGGTTCTCGAGTCTACTGAACATCTGCTGTACTGGGATAGGCCTATTCTGACCGACAAAACGGTAGATTTCAATCACCCGGATCTGCTGTTCATCGATAAAAAAAACAAAAACGCTACCATTATCGATATCGCCGTACCACTGTCTCATAATTTAAGAAAAACTGAGAAAAACAAAGAAAATATGGGAACCTAGGCTTGGAGATTTTGCATCTATGGAAATTGTCTAAAATAACAATATACCCCATTGTTATATCAACCGAGGGGATAATAACAACTGACCTCACAGACACCTTCAAGGCCCTTAACATTCCTAGGAACATATTCGTTGCCTGTCAGAGGGCGGTAATGGTGCAGACCTGCCACATCACCAGAAAATTCCTCAGTGGAAACTGTTAAAGGGACTACGATGAATTTTGTTTCTCTTTAGCGAAACTCGACCCTGGCAGCGCCAGAGAATGAATACTCGTTAATTTCTAACATAATAATAATAACAAGCCAAATAAAAATAAATTATAAACAAAGCTTATATAATGAAAAGAACTGCACGTTGACAGTCATATCTCTCAGTATTTATTAGGTTACTTTTTTATTTATTATGCTTGGTTGGTGACATTGAATAATTGTATAAAGTGTCAGTGTTTGATCTGAGAGTGGGAAGTGGGAGAAATAACTTGTACGAGACTTGTTTGGAGACAGAGTGAATTGATTGAAGATTTTAATCAACCAGAATCCGGAGGAACAAAAATGTCAGCTACAACGTTCCGTGGTTTCGTATTCTTCCACCTGTGTCTTGGCTTCCTTCCTAGTTCTTTCTGTCCCATAGCAGTCTCAGAAGTCAAGCTTTTAACATATTTCCATATTATCAAGCATTAGCTCTAGTGCAGTCAATGAATGAAAAGGCTGTAAAGTCTACACTCTACATTAGGTAGATGCCAGGGTCACAGGTCGATTTCGGTCACGGTTCACCGCAGTTGCTGTCTCGAATGTGCCTCTCCTATTTAGTCCCCCTCACCACTCAAACCAAGAGATTTCTTACAAATGATATCAAGCAGAAGCCACGAAAACATTTACAATTTACCTTATATAGATATACATTTCCTAATGAGCTTCTGAAGACAAACTTGAACAAATATAGACAAAGATTATAAATGAGTTTGTGTGGAAACTTAAGCTCAAAAATGGCCCCCGAAGTGGTACCTAGGCAGACAAGAAGGCAGGTTTCCATATTTTTAGATTTGATGTTTTGCTTGTTTTTTCTTGAGATCTAAACGTAACAGACGGAAAGACAAACAGAGAGTCAGACTACGCAAAACAAAAAATATATTTTCTTTTTGCCGGTGTCACTAATACCCCCTACCCATCCAGAAACTTCTTTCTATGAACATGTAGAGAAAGAAAACCTTCCAAGAAGTCAGTTTCGGAGAATGGAAGCGCCAAGGTGTCCCATAGTCTCTATGATCAGTGAAAAGAATTTGTCTCAACAGACTGGATCGGATGTTTTTTACCTTTAGTCTTGTCTGAAGGATTTGTCTCAACAGACTGGATCGGATGTTCTTTACCTTTAGTCTTGTCTGAAGGATTTGTCTCAACAGACTGGATCGGATGTTTTTTACCTTTAGTCTTGTCTGAAGGATTTGTCTCAACAGACTGGATCGGATGTTTTTTACCTTTAGTCTTGTCTGAAGGATTTGTCTCAACAGACTGGATCGGATGTTTTTTACCTTTAGTCTTGTCTGAAGGATTTGTCTCAACAGACTGGATCGGATGTTCTTTACCTTTAGTCTTGTCTGAAGGATTTGTCTCGACAGACTGGATCGGATGTTCTTTACCTTTAGTCTTGTTAATAGCAATAAGTTGTAAGCTTTACCGAAGAAATTCTAAAGATTCGTCTTAAAGATCATAGCCTCATTAAGTCTACCACTTTGCTAAAGGACATGAGAGACTATAGAGGCCGATTTGAACATTCAAGGCTTCATTCTCTTTTCATGGTGTATGTGTGTGTGTGTGTTTTACTTTTCTAAAGTAAACTTTGAAAGATGACAGTTTAAGTAAGATTGTGCTAGTATGTCTCACAATGTCACGCTCCACTGCACACTAATTCCAGTAAACTAGAGAAGGAAGTAGGTAAAAAGGGGGGAAAAAGGTATGTTTTAGATTTCCAGCGAAGCTTCAAGTCGAGACCTTGAACGTTTGGTATGCAAATAAATATCTGGCTGTAACATTCCTATCTTGTAACCGCCTCAAATTGTGGAGGGGGCGACCACTACAGCTCACGGGTACTGACGACGGCCACTTTGTGGAACGGCGAGATGGCTTGTTTCCCTGGGCTACCAAATCTTTTTATAGTCAGTTCTTATTACATCTTATTACATTAATTATTAATTATCTTATTACAGCCATGACGAGCTACCTTATTACAGCCATTTAGAACTACTTTATTACAGCCATTTAGAGCTACCTTATTACAGCCATTTAGAACTACTTTATTACAGCCATTTAGAGCTACCTTTTTACAGCCATTTAGAGCTACTTTATTACAGCCATATCGAGCTACCTTATTACAGCCATGTCGAGCTACATTATTATATGAACAACAATCAAGCTCTAATGATTTAATGTGAAGTAGATAGTATTATCTCTTGACAAAATACCAAGTTTAATTATCTAATTTAACAACTAAATCATTGTATACCATTCAAATTAAATTTCGTTTTTTACACCAATTCTATATTGAATGAAGTTTAAATCATACACCTAGCATTTTTATTCACACAGCGTATAAATATATAACATCGAATTAGAATAAGTGTTGATAGAAAATGAGATCCTGAGAGATAAAGTCAAAAGATTAGGAGTTGAACGATACCGAAAAGGCTTCATGGTGTTACAATAGCAGGATAGTCAATTGGGTCGCTCAAGGCTCCATGCACAACTATCCTACAATACAACGATGTGTAGGACAGAGCCAGTTAGTGTTGAGCTCTGTCCAAGAAAGCAGGTTAGTGTTGAACTCTGTCCAAGAAAACTTGTTTATTGTTAAACTCTGTCCAATAAAGTTGGTTAGTGTTAAGCTCTCTCCAAGAAAGCTGGTTAGTGTTAAACTCTGTCCAAGAAAACTTGTTTATTGTTAAACTCTGTCCAAGAAAGTTCGTTAGTGTTAGAAAAGTTTAACAGAACCATTAAGTACCAAACATGTAATAGAAGAAATCTCAGAAATAAAGTATAAGTCTTCGGCTACAATCACTCACATAAACATCTTCCAAACATAGCATCACCTGACCCACACACACACACACATCTAGACACTCACATACATATCTTCCAAACATCGCATCACCTCCTACACACACATCTACACACTCACATTTCTGACTACAGAGACAAGGTGCCCAACACTAAATCACTCACATTTCTGACTACAGAGACAAGGTGCCCAACACTAAATCACTCACACACACATCTACACACTCACATTTCTGACTACAGAGACAAGGTGCCCAACATTAAATCACTCACACACACATCTACACACTCACATTTCTGACTACAGAGACAAGGTGCCCAACACTAAATCACTCACACACACATCTACACACTCACATTTCTGACTACAGAGACAAGGTGCCCAACACTAAATCACTCACACACACATCTACACACTCACATTTCTGACTACAGAGACAAGGTGCCCAACACTAAATCACTCACCCAAAACTTCCAGACTTTTATTTTCAACTTTATTTTACGACATAAAATGAAAAAGGTTACCCCCCCCCCCATAGTCCTCTTTCTTTTTCATCTGACATACCCAATGTGTTGGACGCGATAGTTTGAGAAGCATGGCTGTCAACAAATCCAGGTTCAGTTTACTCTCGTCCTTTAACTAAATCTACACCAACATAAACAAAAGTTTCTCAGAGGCATCCCTATCAGTAGCCTCACTTTCCCCAATCCAGTGGCTGCCATCCATTGATTCCGAATCATATTACAATTTGTTTCTATATCTTAATTACCATAACCCCAAACCAAACATACACATAGACACACACACACACAATACAATCAATTCATCAATTTGCCATATCGATTTGTGGTCTCCGATAAAAAAAAAAGAAATCAAATCGATACAGCTACTTATAAAACGATTTTGGTTCGCGCTAAGCCTTGATGAACATTAAGTCATTGATTTCATTCAACACAGATTAGCAGCTTACCATTGAAATATTGCCAACTTTCTATGCTTCATCAATTTCACCTTAGGAGCATATTACAGTCTTTAGCCCGATCTTAAGTTCCTTTTAATGAGCAGCTTAGTTTGGAGAGTATTTCTCTAGGTGATCTTAATGTTTACGTCATCAATATTTCAACTCCTTTAAAAAATTAGATCAGTTTGAAGCAACGGGTATTTCCGAATGTTACTTCCTAACAAGTTCACAGTTTTTAAATCCAAGGATATAAGGAAAAGTAGGTCTCCAGAGGTCAAACTATGTACATACCATCAAACAAATGTGGAAAGCCAATGATTAGATTGAGAATTTAAAAGAGAGAAAAATGGAACATCGAAACAATTCTTAAAGGTGGTCGTTATTCAAAAGAGTTGAACAAAATAGACCTATGAACATCTCAAAATAATTACCTTCAAATGCAAACATTCCACTATTGATTTTATTTTTAGCGGAACCAGAAAAGCCGCTATTAGTTTAGTGTAGTCCCTTGTCCATGTGTCCGTCCCGTTTAGATCGCAAAAACAAGAAAAGCTATAGAAAAACCTGAGATTATATTTTAGATCTTTCAAAGTTGTGGTGCAACGTCTATGTTTTCTGACAGCGAATTGTTAAATTTGAAAATAAAATATGAAGGTATTAAGAAAACAACAACATTTTAATAACTATTCATTTTTAGCGGCCCCCTAATAGGCGAAAAGACGTTATTAGTTTTGTGTGGGCTGTCTGTCCTTCTGTCCGTCCGTCAAGTTTAGATCTCAGAAACTAGAAGAGAAATTGAAAATCGGACATCATGATATTTTAGATCATTCAAAGTTCTGATGCAACGGCTACTTTTTTCTTTTCTGAAAGCAAAAAATTTAATTTTTTAAATCAGTTATGAAAGCAGTTTTTTCATAAAAAATGCACCATTTTTACAACTATTCACTATTCATAGTAACAAACACTAGAGGCTGTTTAGTAAGGTGATAAATTACCTATACCATATTTTAAACAAATGTAGGCAAATGGATTTAGATTATGATTATGTTTTTGTATTGCTAAGTTATGTAAGTTGTGTCATACGAAATTAAATATTACATTGACCAAAAACATGTTAAGTTCTATATACTATGTAAATAAGTCGGACTTTATTTAAATTGTATATATCGCGTGAACTGCAGAGCCGATCTAATAACACCAACATGAACCCAGATGATTTTTTTTTTACTGAAATGTTTTTTACCTGCGTCTTTGAATAAGAGATTGACCCATTACAAAACAATTAAATCAATTAGATACTCATTATAAGACATCAGTTAGGCCACGTTCACATCTAACTTCACATTCACTTTCATCTATCCTTTGGTCTGCTGGACCGCTGGGGCACTACTCAAGATCTGTCAACCTTTTCTCCATTCTTCTCTGTCATTTGCCTTTGATAGAATTTCATTCTGATATTCTTTCTGAAACTATTGAAATCAGTCTTTTTACCTGCCTGGGTGGACCACATCTAATAGAATTTAATACCGATATTCTGCTAAAAATATTGAAACCTGCCTTTTTTCCTGCCGATTTTGAGTTTGCGTTTCCAAACAAACTGTCTTTGTATTTTGTAACCTTGTTTACATAGCTTATGTGAACTCACTATGCCTGTCAGATGACAAGGTTATATACATTTTGTTTTCTCCCGCACCCATAATGAGATAAATTTGAAACTTTGCACACTTATTCATTGGCGTAAACTAGGGGTGGGCAACCTTTTTCTATCGAAAGCCGCATAAAAAAATCGAAATGTACTAACAACTTAGAAAAATAAGCTTGTTAACTGTTATATTGTTTTCAATTCACATTTAAATTTTGTTATACATTTACTCTCCTTTTTTTAAAAAAACTTGATACTATACTATTGTGTTATCGAACATTGGATTTGTTTCCCCGAAATCTTCAGTATTTCTTACAACTGCCTGTATTAGAGATCGTTAGCTCAAATGAATTTGATCAATGAGATTCTAAAGTTAATGATATATTTGATATTCTTTGCAACAAATGTATGATTGGGATATTGTTCTTTAATTTAAAAAAATGTTTTTCTCAGTCAAAGCACGGGCTTCATCTTTTTCCAAACCAACTCAACACTTTTAACTAACACAGTAATTCATAGCATTGAATACATATTGGCCTGAAATTGTGTCTTTGACTGAATATGTTTGGGAATATTACCAATAAGAAAAATCTTCATTTACTTTAAAAATTTTAGAATTTTAGAATGACGTGTCGAGAAAATGTTTCTTTAGCCTCTTCCATCTTAAGTCAAGAGTTAGTCAGAAGTTTCAATCATTTATAAAGATGTTGAACATTATTTATTTTTAATTTATTTTGCATTTTTTCAATATGTGTAATCTGTGGCCGCAGGCTGCATAAAACACATAGGTGGGCCGGATGTGGTCCTCGGGCGTCATTTGCCCACCCCTGGCGTCAACTATACACGAATCAATAAAAAAATAACCAATGAGTCAATAAGTTAATGGTAATAGGTTACCAACAAGTATCAGTATACACAGATATCACTAAATATGTAGGGTTTTGTCACCTTAGATAATTGTACACGTGACCAACGACCTGGTGGAGACTTTGTATACGGACGTTGTATTAGATTTCCACCAGAATCAATTGATCAAGAGGCGATACTATTTCCTTGGTTGGACTATACATGTGAATAGTTTCATGTTTTCTACCAGTAACCTAAAGTTACCTAAAGTAAACCAAAGTAAACCAAAATAAAGCACGCAAAGCAAAGTAAAACAAAGTAAACCACGTAAACCAAGTAAACAAAAGTAAACAAAGTAAACCAAAGTAAGCCAAGTAAACTAAGTAAACAAAAGAAAACTAAGTTAGCCAAATAAGCCAAAGTAAAGGAAAGTAAATCAAAGCAAAAAAGTAGATCAAATCCACCAAAGTAAAAAAGTAAATTAAAGTAAACCAAAGTAAATCAAAGAAAACTGAAGTAAACGAAAGTAAATCAAAGAAAACTGAAGTAAACAAATGTAAATCAAAGTAACCAAGTAAAACCATGTAAACCGATGCTGAGAAAAACTTAGATCTTTTACAATTACACTAGCCGACCGACGCTTAGCATACGCCGCTATTTAGCAGAGGCTGGCTTAGGACACTTCAACCTATGCGACCGCAGTTTGCCCCGGACTTTCATAGGACCAGCGCTAATTCTAGTTGTATAAATGATTAAATTAAACCATTTTGTAACTTATAACAGATTTCCTGTCGATTTACCAGGTGCTCCTGGAAATCTGAAATTGCAAAATATCCGGTAATAATTAAAAAATTTTGAAAACTCACACAAATCTCCTGAAATATATAAACTAAAATTGTCATTTTGGGGTGTCATTCAATACGGAAAACGCCAATCATATGCGCGATTAAAAAAACGGCATTATGCAATACCTGTAATTGTAGAATCTAGTGAAATAAGCTTTTCGCGCCTCAAACTAATGAAGAATTACTTAAGGTCAGCAATCTCGTAGATAGATTGAAACATTTGGTAATTCTTTCTATGTAGGAAACAGATTTCTTATGATATACTGAATGACTTCGCTACACGCAAGGCTTGTGTAGTAACTCTGTGCATAGTAAAGAATGAATAAAATGCAAAGACAAATATATTTTCTAATACAAACTCTTAATTTTCACTTATTCTCCGTATCCCTACCCAAACTGGGCCTTGCGAAAACCGTTTCGCATTGGTTAAGTCCGGCACTGCTATTTAGTGACGGGTGAATGCAGAGTAGATTACTTGTTCTCTTTCCATGCCTTGTTGGTCACAATTGTTAAGTCCGGCACTGCTATTTAGTGACGGCTGAATACAGAGTAGATTACTTGTTCTCTTCCCATGACTTCTTGGTCACAATGGTTAAGTCCGGCCCTGCTATTTATTGACGGGTGAATACTACTAGTTCTCCCCCCACCCTCTTTTTTTTCGCCTCTTAACATAAATTTAATATAAGTTAGAAGAGCAAACAAATATTCGCTGGCATTGATTTGTTTTTCACAAAACACCCGGAACAATCTATTATAGATACTGAAAACTATTGCAATATTTCTGAAGGAACATTAAATGTTAAATCAGATTGTCAATAGCATTTATTGCTGTTATATTTTTTTAAAAATCTAAGCGTGACGGACAGACCGAACAACAAACAAAACGCACAAAAATAAGCGTCTTTTATTCTGATGGGGGCACTAAACAAAAAATAAATAGAATCGGATTATTTTAAAAATTTTGAGGGAACTGTCTTGCCACTACTTGACACGCTAGTGCACAAAAGTCGTTAGCAGATATAAAAGATTGATCTTTCCATTTCTTGGTGTCCCAACTCTTGAGCCATGAAGAGAATTATAAATATAGATTATAAAAAAAGAACTGCTCTGTCTCGTAGGACTCTTCAAATGGGGAGAGGTTATTTCTCCTGCAGGTGCTATTGGCCTAAGAAGACAATCATAAACTAGACTTGTCAGTTTTGTCTGACTAGCTAAACTATAAATAGAAAATGACGCTAAAAAGATTGAGCTCAATTGCTTGTGTTTTTTGTGTGTAAATAGTACGTGTCTCAGAGGGGGGGGGGGTCGTACGTGGTTGCGTTGTGTGTATTGTACATGTGAATGTTTTGTTTGTTAGAACGCGAATGCGCGTGTGTCTACAATGACGTTGAGTACATTATATGTGTGTATATGATAGAGCGAGGAAAGAGAATGCTGTGAGTGAGAGAAAGTGAGGTAAAGAAAACAAAAGAAATGATAAAAGATTTCAGGAAAGATAAACCACCAAACCGTAGACCATGTCCAAGAATATAAATACCTAAGTACAACCATCTTCAACAAACTGAAATGGAGTGAACATTGTCAAAACCTTTATACCACAATTCACCAACGTCTTTTCAATCTTAGAAAACTATGGAAGTTTAAGAACGACTAAACAATAAAGTTTTGTATACAGCAACCATCATCAGTCTAATTAACTTTGTCATCACCTGCTGATATAGTAATACTTCACTGGCACATGGACTTACACTAATTAGACAAATTAAAAATGGATCGTATATCACTCGAACACAGCTACTATCTCTTAAAGAGCTTTTTCATGAAAGATGCTTTTCAAAAACACTCTCGATTCTTAAAGATAACCTGCACCCATTAAACCACTGTTACATCAGATCTGAACGAAGTGGTCGTCTCCTTTCCATTAGAACTAAAACAGAAAGATTTAAAAACTCGTTTATCCCACTTTTAGTCAGAGTTATACAAGATAATCTGTCATTATATCATCCAGAAGTACATAGAAGTCTAATTCTATAGCGCTGGTTATGAGTGTGTGTTTCGTGTGTGAATGTTTTTCGGTTTTGCATCTATATTGTTATTGTACAGTAGTTACGCTGAGGTTGTCAATTGTAGTCGAACTGAATTTCCATTTGATTGGATCAATAAAAATGATTTTATCTTATCTTATCTGATCTTAAAGAGGACTGTCTATGTCTGCATTGTCTTAACAAGAGTGTATACTATTGTCAAATATTGAAATAGTTATCAGGAGCTTCAATGGTTAAAATTACATACAAATAATGGTTCTTTCTCTGAGAAATACCTAAACAGTGTGAAAATGTATGGATAGACGTCTGTGCTGGTTACTCTCTAACCAGAGTTTAAATTAGTTTTCACAATAAACTAAAACCAACGTAAGTTACTGTGACATTTCTTCAGAAAAAAAAAATATATAGGTAAAGATCTACTCTGTTCCTTTCAACAAAAATTATACACTATGCATAAATATGTCGCATTCTTATTAGGCAAAAGAAAATGGGTCGGGAGGGTGGAATAAGTCATTAATAAGTAAGCAAACTTAAAGCAAATAGGTTTTAGGTCAAAAACTGTAACTTGGAAATGTTTATGTTTTTCGTTCCGCTTCATGGCTTGCTCCCCCCCGGCCTTGTTTTTCTCCCCCACACATGCAGGAATTCAAAGCATAGAGTGTTTTTATAATGTTGATGTTCGTCCTAAGTCAATGTCTATAGAGTCTAGATCTAGGTAATAATCTGGGTGTGCGCCAGTTGAAACTTGTCCATTCCACCTAAGCAGTGGGCGTCCATAGTAACATAACAAAACCTGTAGGTTTCTATTTGTTGACTATGAAAAAGGTCTATGGCAAATCGGTCATTAGACAAGAGTTATGAATCAATACAAAACTTGTCTCTTTACGTGCTGGAACAATTTTGTTGTCGTTGTTGTTGTTGTTGTTGTTCTCGTTGTTGTTGTTGTTGTTGTTGTTGTCGTTGTTGTTGTTGTTGTTGCTGTGGTTGTTGTTGCTGTTGTTGTTGTTGTTGTCGTTGTCGTTGTTGTTGTTGTTAATGTTGTTGTTGTTTCTGTGGTTGTTGTTGTTGTTGTTGTTGTTGTTGTTGTCCTTGTTAATGTTGTTGTTGTTGTTGTTGATGTTGTTGTTGTTGTTGTTGTCGTTGTCGTTGTTGTTGTTGTTGTTGTTGTCGTTGTTGTTGTCGTTGTTGTTGTTGTTGTTGTTGTCGTTGTCGGTGTTGTTGTTGTTGTTGTTAATGTTGTTGTTGTTTCTGTGGTTGTTGTTGTTGTTGTTGTTGTTGTTGATGTTGTTGTTGTTGTTGTTGTTGTCGTTGTTAATGTTGTTGTTGTTGTTGTTGATGTTGTTGTCGTTGTCGTTGTTGTTGTTGTTGTCGTTGTCGGTGTTGTTGTTGTTGTTGTTGTCGTTGTTGTTGTTGTCGTCGTTGTCGTTGTCGTTGTTGTTGTCGTTGTTGTTGTTGTCGTTGTTGTTGTTGTTGTCGTTTTCGTTGTTGTTGTTGTTGTCGTTGTTGTTGTTGTTGTTGCTGTGGTTGTTGCTGTGGTTGTTGTCGTTGTTGTTGTTGTTGTCGTTGTTGTTGTTGTTGTTGTTGCTGTGGTTGTTGTTGCTGTTGTTGTTGTTGTTGTTGCTGTGGTTGCTGTTGTTGTTGCTGTGGTTGTTGTTGTTGTTGTTGTCGTTGTCGTTGTCGTTGTTGTTGTCGTTGTTGTTGTTGTCGTTGTCGTTGTTGTTGTCGTTGTTGTTGTTGTCGTTGTTGTAGTTGTTGTAGTTGTTGTTGTTGTTGTCGTTGTTGTTGTTGTTGTTGTTGTTGTTGTTGTCGTTGTCGTTGTTGTTGTTGTTATCGTTGTCGTTGTTGTTGTTGTTGTTGTTATCGTTGTCGTTGTTGTTGTTGTTGTTGTTGTCGTTGTTGTTGTTGTCGTTGTCGTTGTCGTTGTTGTAGTTGTTGTTGTTTTTCGTTAGCGTTGTTGTTGTCGTTGTTGTTGTCGATGTCGTTGTTGTTGTTGTCGTTGTCGTCGTCGTTGTTGTTGTTGTTGTCGTTGTTGTTGTTGTTGTTATTGTTGTTGTTGCTGTGGTTGTTGTTGTTGTTGTCGTTGTTGTTGTTGTTGTCGTTGTTGTTGTTGTTGTCGTTGTTGTTGTTGTTGTCGTTGTTGTTGTTGTCTTTGTCGTATTGTTGTTGTCGTTGTTGTTGTTATGTTGTTGTTGTTGTTGCTGTGGTTGTTGTTGTTGTTGTTGCTGTGGTTGTTGTTGCTGTTGTTGTTGTTGCTGTGGTTGTTGCTGCTGTTGTTGTTGTTGCTGCTGTTGTTGTTGCTGTTGTTGTTGCTGTGGTTGTTGCTGCTGTTGTTGTTGTTGTTGCTGTTGTTGTTGCTGTTGTTGTTGCTGTTGTTGTTGCTGCTGTTGTTGTTGTTGCTGATGTTGTGATGGTTGTTGCTGCTGTTGTTGTTGTTGTTGCTGTTTTTGTTTTTGTTGTTGTTGCTGTTGTTTTTTTTTGTTGTTGTTGATGCTGCTGCTGCTGCTGCTATTACCGAGCTTATATCAACTCAATCCTTTTGTCTATGTTGCTATTACCCAGCTTATATCAACTCACTCCTTTTGTCTATGTTGCTATTACCAAGCTTATATCAACTCACTCCTTTTGTCTATATTGCTTTTACCCAGCTAATATCAACTCAATACTTTTGTCTATGTTGTTATTAACGAGATTATATTAACTCAATCATTTTGTCTATGTTGTTAATATCGAGGTTATATCTACTCAATCCTTTTGTCTATGTTGCTATTACCCAGAATATATCAACTCAATCCTTTTGTCCTTTTTGCTATTACCGAGCCTATATCAACTCACTCCTTTTGTCTATGTTGCTATTTCCAAGCTTATATCATTTCAATCCTTTTGTCTATGTTGCTATTACCCAGATTATATCAACTCACTCCTTTTGTCTATGTTGCTATTACCAAGCTTATATTAACTCACTCCTTTTGTCTATGTCGCTATTACCAAGCTTATATAAACTCACTCATTTTGTCTATGTTGCTATTACCAAGCTGATATCAACTCAATCATTTTGTCTATGTTGCTATTACCGAGCTTATATCAACTCACTCCTTTTGTCTATCTGGTCGAAAATACTTCCTCTTCCCCTATTACAACACATGTGATACATTCGTTACTACACACACACCCCGCCAAACTAAAATTTTCTTGTACAAAACAACATTTTTGATTAGTATGCGTTGATAACATTTTTACGATATTAGTAATTCATTAAGGTTCAAATACCTTTGCAATAAATCCTGTGACTTGTAATAAAAAAAAGGTTTCCTATGTTAAAGGCCTTGTTTTAGATTCCGGGATGAATAAGGTACATCACGTTACTATTCTGACCCAATTGAATGCTGTACATTTTGCCACACTTGACAAAACCGTTGATAAAAGGGGGTCTATTTCATTTTTTTTTTCGCTGCCTGGACCTGTCATCCGCAAGGGCTTTTCAAAATATATATCTGCACTCAGTGGCGTAGCTACCAATGTGCGGGTGGTGAGGACCGCACAGGGCACCAAGTGGAGAGGGGCACCAAATTTCCCCCAGTGTGTATTAATTTCCTATTTCCCTGAGTGTTTCAGTAAAAACGACTAATTGTATGGACACGAACAAACATAAACTACTGTATTTTAAACATGAACTAACGATTTATAAACTAGTCATGTCGCTATTTTGTTTCATCTCCTTGACTATTTCTTCCATACAATGTAAGCTATAGAACAGTTTGAATCTAATTGACTAGATTTATTTCGGACACACGGTACATGTTGTTACTACACTGATCAATGCTCTGTAATATAAAGAAGAAGAAGAAGATAGGCCAACCTTTTTTTACTTCATTGTTTAGTCCATTGGTTTCATCTAGATATTGAGATTACAAATATATTTCTAAACTCTAGCTCTAAACAATTGTCTTAGTTTATTCATTTCTTTATGATTCTTTATAGTTTAATTTTGGAAATAATTCTATTGTAATGTCTATATTTTTAAATAAGCTAACCTTTGTTTTCTACAAGTTTTTTTAACTAACTAATTAATTGTAATACAGTAACGTAAACAAAATGATGAACAATGCTCAAGGCTGACTAGTCTGGCTGGCGCCTCAAAACCCTTTAAAGCTCAGACGCGAAATCGGCATCTCTGGTTCTGTCCGGTCTGGGTAGACTATAAGGGGCCCATACCCAGATCTATCGGGGTCCCTCATTACCGACCCATCGGTATAACAGAAAATAGCATCTGATGGGTAGGACTTTAGTGTAGCTGATGCCAAGTTTTGGAGTATGGCAGGTGTTAATCGCCTCTTGGTGGCTCTCTCTTGCCCTATAAAGGATATGTTTATTTGTGGGGCCGGCTATCTCCTCCACGGAGGGCAAGTACTAATTCTTCAAATAGTAATTCTGTCAGTGGAGAGCCCAGCTGATTTAGTCAAATTGGCCGCAATGTGGAGGAACGATCGCATTTTTATGCGGTTCCTCTCTCTCCACTGTTGCACTAAGATTGTGGTGGGTAGAATAGAGTCGCCCCTTTTGTAGCGCTCGTAGGCCGTAAGTACCGCCCTCTCCCTCCTTAAATGAAAAGGGGCCACGTTTGTTAAGATTTCAGTAGCGTTTGTTGGGCTTGTCCGAAAGGTGCCTGTGATTGTACTCGGTCGAGTGATTCGAGGGCAGTTTTAATAGCATATACTTAAACTGTATAGCTGTACTTAATTTGTGATCTGACTGCCCCTAAGTACAATGTGCGTAGCATGTAAGCTTTGGCACTTCACTTTGTGCTGCCTAGTTATCTTAGTAACGCTAACTTCTCCGAGGCTTTTCTTTCAACTTCCTGGACGTGCTGGAGCATTGACAACTTTCTATCCAGGGTTACCCCTAGATATTTTGGCGTATTTTCACGTTGAAGTCGCAGCCCACCGAGTTGAAGCTCGAATGGAGCCTTAAGAATGTCGATCCCTAGGCTGAACAGGGACCAGGTCGTTTTAGCAACGTTTATCTGAATCTGTCATGTGTCGCAATACGAGGAGATGGTTTGGAGATCTGCTTGTAATGCCGCCTGTATTTGGTCGGCTTTCTTGCCGGTTGATGAGGACAATGTAATCCGCATAAAGCAGTTTCTTTGACCGCAGTGAGGTGCGTTTCTTAAATTTCTTAAGTCTAAAGAAGCATCGAGACAATTTCAAGTCACATCATTGCCAGAGTCCACCGACTATAGGCGAGCTGTTATTGGGTATGAACAAAACAAGATGAGACGGTTATCATTGAATCCAGAAAAAAATGATGAGGCCGACATCCTGAATGATGAAAAAGAAGAAAATACTTCATACCGCAGGTTCTAGAGACTAAGGACAGCACACAAGCATGTCCTCAAAAATTCATACTGAAGAAGCTGAACCATCAGACAATGTAAACAATACAGAAAGCAGGATAACAAACTCTAGACTGAACGACATTGGAGATTGGCCTGATGTCATCACAGATAATATTCGCATACACCTTCTCACTCAAGGATCTGAAACAGTTCAGCGTATGGACAGTCAATTCAGAGAGGCGTATAGACATCAAGAATCAGCAAAAGGAAAGGCTAGAAAGCTTTCAAAGGCTTCGTTTTTCCTGCAAATGTCAAACGGCGAGAAAGTTCTTAGAAAGTGGATGTGTTATTCGCCAAAAAAAGAATCCTTATTTTGCTTCCCCTGCATACTCTTCTGAACAAGATCAAGTACCAAATCTTTATTTAAATTCAAAAATGGATTCAATGATTGGTGGAGATTATCCACGAAAATAGAAAAACACGAGACCAGCAGAGCTCACATTCAGTCATCGCTTGCTTGGAGGGAACTTGAAGTTAGCCTGAGAGTAGGGAACAATATTGACAACAATACCCACGATTTGATTATACAAGAGACGAAAACCTGGAGAGTTAGTAAAATTACTATCAAAGTTCGATCCACTCTTGATGGAGCATGTGCTTCGAATTAAGTTTTGTTCCAGACCGAATACATACATGTCTCCACAAATACAAAATGAATTTATTACAATTTTGGGGGATCACGCTAAAAAACAAATCATACAGCAAGTTAAACAAGCCAAATATTTCTCTATTATTTTTGACAGTACACCTGACATCTCAAAGCTGGATCAAACCTTCCAAATTTTACGGTATGTTGTCATGGATAATGACGGGGTGCAGGTTCGTGAGTCTTTTTTTGACTTCATCGACACAAAGGACAAGCATGCTGCTGGAATCGCTGAGATGATTCTAGAGAATCTGCAGGGGTCAAGGCTATGATAATGCTGCGGTCATGAAAGGTCAAAATTACGGTGTCCAAAAACGTATATTAGAAGTCACTATTCATTACCTGCTCAAACCATTCTCTTAATTTAGCAGAAATTCGAGCTGCTGAAGCTGAAGTCAATTCGGTAACATTTTTGATACACTGGACCGTTTACACGCCTTTTTCTCAACTTCAGCACACCGCTGGGATATCCTCATCAAAATAACCGAAACTAGCCTTAAACGTTTAGTTGAGACCCGGTGGAGCGCCAGAGGAGAAGCCGTCAAGATGGTTATGGGTAAATTTTCTAAAATTATAGAAACTCTGGAGACATTAACTAGCAGAGATGAACATTCATCGACTAGATCTGAAGCAGGTGGATTATTGGTTGCTGTTCAGTCTTTTAATTTTCTCATCTATCTTGGATTTTGGGCTCCTGTATTAACTGAAATTAATGATGCGCAATTCTACCTTCAAAAACAAGGATCGTCTATTCGAGACTGCTCTCTCAAACTAAAAACATTAGAGACATTTTCAAGTAGTAATTGAGAGGACATCGCTGAAGCCAGTATTACCTTAGTCGAAAGCGTGTGCTCAGATCTGAGAATCAGTACAGAACCTCAAAACGTATTGGCCATAAGAAAAAGATGCCAGGTGAGAAAAGTGACTACTCTGTACTTACACACAAAGAAGAGCTACTAAGGGAAATGTATTCTACCTTGGACAGGATTGTTCAAGAAATAGCCTTATCAAGCAACTTCATGATGTAGCAGATAGATATGATTTTTTTCCCAGCTATTAAATCGTCAGGTCGAAATCAATCTCGATAGTACTCCTAGCGACATTGATAAAAAACGAATTTCTGCTGGAGCGAAAGAGGCTTCAACGGTTTGTCACAGTTTCATCAGAAGCCTCCGAACTTCCAAAAAACAAGAACCTGTTGAGCTCTTGTATTTTATAAAAAAAATATCAGCTAGATGATTCAGTCCCGAATATCGTCATCATGATTCGCATATTTTTTACTATTGCGGTAAGCATCGCTACATGCGAGAGAAGTTTTTCCAAACTTAAACTGATCAAGAATTACTTGCGATCAACGATGACAAATTTACGACTCACTAATTTGGCGATTTTGTCCATTGAACACGAGCTGATGGAAAACATTGATTTCGATAAAATTAAGGATACTTTTGTCAGCAAGAGAGCGCATAAAATTCATTTGTAGTAAGTTGTTTATGTAAAAGTGATTTTTTTGAATTAACAATATTTGATTAATGAATACTTATTATTTTGAACAAAAAAAGTAAGGTTTTGCAATGTTATTAATTAGTTAGTTTGGGTTATTTTTTTTTTTTTGGGGGGGGGGGCAACAAGATGAGGTACCGCACCAGGCATCATATACTCTAGCTACGCCACTGTCTCTACTTTCGTGAGAGATTTGCAGCTGTCTAAATTGCAGAGAGTTGTTTAACGCTACGCTTGCAAAGGCTAACTGAGCTAAGGGCTAACTGGCTCCTGAGCTAATCTTTATAACTTTTTTTTTCGGGCAGGGTGCGCCTGTTTACACCATTCTCCCTTATGCATCTCGTAAAAAAAATACATCGCCTTTGGCATGCTTTCGACTCCGATCTTGCTAGCAGATACCTTAGATTGAAACGTTCTAGCAGCTTTAGATTACTTAGATGCTTTCTTTAGAACACTAGGTTCTCAGAGCCGTAAACAAGCTGTGATAACCACTGCTTCAAAGACACATGTTGTTTTTTGCTATGAGGAGTGACCGATTCAGAGAGACTTTTAATAGGAAGAAATTTAATGCTTTAGCCAGACGTCTGCCTTTATCTCTAGCAAGTGATGCGTGATACAGTGCTGCCCAGGCATGCAAAGAGGTAAACAATCATATTTGTTGAGATGAGTTCCGTTGGAGGACTTCTGAAACATGACTTTCGATTTCTTAATGTTTGAAAGTCAGAACAAACGGAGCATCAGCCTCAGCGAATTTGTTGACTTCATGAAGGACGCAACAATCTTCATTAAGAGGCTCTGTAACAATGATCGCTTTTATTTTAGAATGGGAGGCGCCGTAATTAAAATACCGTGTCGTCTGTTCAAGTAAGCGGTTTGAAACAGCCATGCAGGTAAGTAATTGGAGAAATGCAGGTTAAACAGTTTAGGATGAGCCTGCATGATGTAATGTAGGTAAACAGTTTAGGATGAGCCTGCATGATGTAATGTAGGTAAACAGTTTAGGATAAGCCTGCATGATGTAATGTAGGTAAACAGTTAAGGATGAGCCTGCATGATGTAATGTAGGTAAACAGTTTAGGATGAGCCTGCATGATGTAATGTAGGTAAACAGTTTAGGATGAGCCTGCATGATGCAATGTAGGTAAACAGTTGAAGACAAACATGTAGGTAAACAGTTGAAGACAAACATGTAGGTAAACAGTTGAAGACAAACATGTAGGTAAACAGTTTAGGATGAGCCTGCATGATGTAATGTAGGTAAACAGTTAAGGATGAGCCTGCATGATGTAATGTAGGTAAACAGTTTAGGATGAGCCTGCATGATGTAATGTAGGTAAACAGTTTAGGATGAGCCTGCATGATGCAATGTAGGTAAACAGTTGAAGACAAACATGTAGGTAAACAGTTGAAGACAAACATGTAGGTAAACAGTTGAAGACAAACATGTAGGTAAACAGTTGAAGACAAACATGTAGGTAAACAGTGGAAGACAAACATGTAGGTAAACAGTTAATATATATATATAATATTACAAATTTAAGACAAGTATACAAGTAAGCAGGCTTGAAATAAAAAAAAAATATGTGCGATTGTCAGTTGTTAATTAGTGGATTCCATTTCTTTAAATGGTTCTATACGCCATTAAATGACTAGAGCACTAAAGGCCTTGACTTGTATGACCTAAAGTGCACGACTGCGATATCTGTTGAACTTTTGATGTTAAGTCTTTTACCATTGGATTCATCCCACCATTTGAAACATGTCCTTGACTACCTAAAGAAACGATTGTTGAAACATAACCGCGATCCCTTAAAATATTACGAAATGGTAAATGTCACTATCTGTGACCTTTACCTTGGGATTCCACGGCGTCGGAATAAAATGCATTTCCCTGTAATCATTTCTTTTTGATCCGCCTTGAAGACCGAAGCGTCACATGTCGCACCCAACATCCGGGGTCAGAAGTTGAGAATGAGGGGAGAGAAGCCTTGAAAAAAGAAGCTCATTTAAAGTTCACGTTTTCCTTTCTTGGGTTTTTCTTGTTGAGGTTTTATCCAATGAAATCAGAAGCTTAAAGGAGCTAAATGCAGAGCTTCCTTATGAACTAAACTGAACGTGGAATGTAAGTCGACATAATGCGTATATGGAGGTGCAGTGGCTGAGTGTCAAAGAGATTGGCTTACGAATGGGGAGGTCAAGGGTTCGAATCTTGGTGAAGATTTTTAATTTCGGGATCCTCAGTCCACCCAGCTCTAATTAGTACCTGATATTATAATGAAGTTAGAAAGTAAAGGCAGTAGATCATTGTGCTGGCCAAATAATACACTCGTTAACCATGAGCCAAAGAACCATTAGCCCTCTAGATCGCAAGGTCTGAAAGGGGAACTTAAAAAAAAAACTTAACGCAGATGTCCCTAATTAGTGAGACACTGGATTGAAGAGTCGTATAGGTGCGGACTGGCTATATGGCAACCAACCAAATGCCCGGTGGGTTCGCCGAACAGGCCACTTTGAATACCGTAAATGTGATTGGCATTCTTATACCTTTCATAAAAGAACTTAGAGGTACAATGTATTGACAGGGAAGATCGGAAGGGGGGGGTGTTTTTAAGTTCGCGCTTACGCAAGTAACGAGGGAAAGAAGTATTTCCTGTAGCCTCTAAGTCTACCTGCTTGTAGAAATACAATAGGCCTTCGTGTTAATTCAGGCCTATCTGAATGGACCCACTTTTGCATGCCTGCGTTGTTTTTTGATGCATTAGCCTATCAAAACTTTAATTACTTTGAGGGCAGATAACAATAGATATGCGTCGTATGTCTATCCATTTGTGAGCCAGACGATATGATAATGCCAGGACAGATTTTAGCACTCAGTCCGCCCCTGGAGTCGTATTAGATCTCTAGACTACTAAATGCATTTACCTAGATCTAGAATCTATGTGGTGATTTTATTTTTACTATTGTCCGTGTTTAATTGACTTCAATCTCTAAAACTTGTACAACAGAACAAAAACACCAGTAGTACAAGCACTAGATTTAGAGTGACTTCAGGGGAGAAGACTAAAAAAAAAAGTAGCAACAATACTCCTGAACAATACTTTACAAATCCAGAAATACAACTTTATAAAGTACCCAGAAAAACAGGTCAGTTAGGACTAATTAGTTCAAGTGCTCCACTTCTCCAGTGCCATAAGAGCATGGAGCGAGTTGCTTGGATCAGACAGGAAAACCAATGACTTGAGGTCTCAGCTATTTCTAAGTAAGCAAGAAGGTCGAAACAACATACCTGACTTCTTTTCAGGACATTCAAACAAAAATCCAAGTTGCCATTTTGTTCTGGAAGTAATTTTGTTGTTTCTGACCTTGAATACAGTCCTTCTCCCCCCACCCCACCTCGACTTTTTCCTTTTGCTACCCTTTTAAAATCTTTTTTTTTTCAGAAAAAAAACATTATATTTGTGAATGACAGTAAGCACTAACCTATATCTTGTACACGTTGCACCTACAACCTATATTGTGACATGCATGAGAGCATCGGGAAGTTGAAGTTGTCAGAAAGAGGCTTTACAAAGAAAAATTGTTTTTTTTTATCCCCCCCCCCCCTCCAACGATTGTAAATAATCTGTTGTTATAGAGTAGTATTCGTCCATTTCAACATTTTGGTTTCAGTTGAGAGAAGCAACTCTAAGAGCTCCAAGGTGCAGAGACAAACTTAGATTGACATTTTGACAAATACATTTGTGGAAAAAAAATAATTAAAATAACAAACTAAATATCAAAAAAGAAAACCACAACTAAAACAAGGGGAAAAACTTCACAATTTTATATGTCAACACTGTAAGATTTGTTATATCTTTTTATAAAAAAATAATAAATTACCACTAATTAATTGATAATTTGGTAATTTTGTTTATATGTATTCATGTTTTGTTAGGGACAAATGAATAATAGTGCAAAGTTTGAGCTTGATCCGAGAATGGTTAAGCGGGAGAAATAATGGCTACAAAATTTGTGACTGACAGACAGACAGACAGACGGAGTAAGTTGATAATAAAACTTCGTAAAAAATATGACGAAAGAATGTAACCCCAAACTCTGGAACGAAGTACTTCTAAATTAAAAAAAAACAACTCTATTTGAAGTTGATAACTAAAGCCGCAAGTCAATTATTGTGAAAAATCTAAGAAAATTGTTGTTAATAAACTTTATTTTCCAAAGGAAATTGTAGCAGCTAAGTAATTAAATCTGCATTTAAAAAAATAGCGATCTGTCTGTCTTCCATTAGAACGAACTATTGTTCTGCTAAACGGTTCTGTGGACATGATTGTGATAATACCTAACATTTTATAACTAGGCTGTCTCATCAATTTAAATCAAATAACAGGAATAATGGTTGATTAACAAATAGTTGAAGCTGTCTTTTCGTGTGGTAGCCGCTCTGGATTGAAACTAACAATAGATAACTATCAAATCTTTTATTCTTATAAGCACTTCGCCGGAGTATTGGTTAGTGTATAGTCTCAACGGGCACTCGAGTTCAAATTCAAGTCATTGCTTTTTAACTTTCATTTGCATTTACACCCCCCCCCCCCCTTTTTCCTTTACTTCTACTAGAGCTTAGAAAACAATTTGGTTTTATCTAAAGTGGATGTTCTTTTGTAAGAAGCAGCAGTGCTGGATTTAAGATATCAAGGCCTTGGAATTTTTATTTTGATGTTTCTACCACATTTAAGCTTTTAAATAAATGCACTTAAGGGAAGGTTGTGACATAACGTGCTGCTCGGAAGTGGGAAAGTATTAAAAAATCTGTTACAAAAAAAAAATTCTAATGAAATAATAGCTAGAGTGGTCCCTTGACTTTCGCGGTCCAACTTTCGCGGAAGGTTTTTATAATGGGTTTTCAAAAAAATGTTAGTGAAAAAATGCTCTGCGTTTCTTTTTTAACACCCCGGGTTTTGGGCGGCCGCCCTATTGACTGCAGAGTATAGGGAAAAAAACACTGAATACGTCATCAATATTTTTTTATTTATTTTTTACAAGAATATTAAAAGTCATGTTTGTTTTGTTTGTTGAAAAATGTTGTACGCGTTTGTTTTGGATGTTCCATGATAGCGGAAGGGCCTAGCCCAAATGTTCTGAAGAACGATGAGGAATGGCAGTGGGCAGTGGGCAGTGGGCAGGGTATGTACCGGGGACCATCGAAACGACCGAACGACAGTTAAGCGCGCAGACCGAATGCACAGGGAGCCATCCATTTTTTTTTACAACAGAAAATGTTCTATTTTGATTGGTCTTTTATCGATCTAGTTTACCAAATGATTTAAATCCAAATCCTAAAATAGAAATGGCTTGTATAAGAATCTAACTTCATGTTATTAAATATACCCATAAATTGTCTCCCCTTTCAAATCCATTAGCAGGTCTTACAGCTCGCCAATAAGTTCACTCCCCTTTAAATATCTGATTACTTTGTCTAATGAACGCTGCGTTGCAGAGAGTTGCGGAAAGAGGACTGGTCTTCTCAAACGTTCAAAATGGAGGTGTTCTCAAACTGGGAGGGTCCGAATAGATCATGTGGCTAGCTTCACAGAGCCGTTGTGTTCTATCATGAACACTTTGTGAGTGAAGGAACGCTAGGGTGTTTGTATGAAAGTATTTAACTATAGATTATAACAAAAAGGTACAGGTCAAGGTTATGATTTTAAATGTTTTTAGAGCTACTTGCCCTTGGTATTTAATTTCACCTGATCGAATGTAAAAGAAAGTGACTTTGTTGTCAGCGCCACCTAGGGGATCATTCAGACCTGCACGTAAGCGGAAAGAAAAGAAACTGGAAAGTTTTATAATAAAGTGAGTCTCAGTGTGTTGACACATGAATGTGAAGTGTGCCAACAATACAAGGGGCAATAGTCAATCGCTTGCTTTCTTTTAAAACTCTTCTCTACCTTTCTCTATACATTCTTTCCTTCCATCATTTTTGTTCATTCTCTGTTATTTTGTTTTGTCTCTTTTCCCCGTAGTCCCCTCTATTCCTCATTCATTCTCTCTCTCTTTCTCGCCATCTCTCACTTTCTTGCTGTCACCAGTTTGTAACTGTCTTTTATATTCATACATTCAAATTTAAAATAGAGAAGTAAAAATGAAATGTATTCTACTTATAAAATAGGGTGATAAAGTGTTCAATAGAGAATAACCACTAAACATAGTGCACAAAATAAAGTGAAAAAAAAAATAAAAAGAAGTGAGAGAAAAGAGATTTAGAGAAGTGTAAAGAGAATGAGAGAAAAGAGATTTAGAGAAGTGTAAAGAGAATGAGAGAAAAGAGATTTAGAGAAGTGTAAAGAGAATGAGAGAAAAGAGATTTAGAGAAGTGTAAAGAGAATGAGAGAAAAGAGATTTAGAGAAGTGTAAAGAGAATGAGAGAAAAGAGATTTAGAGAAGTGTAAAGAGAATGAGAGAAAAGAGATTTAGAGAAGTGTAAAGAGAATGAAAGAAAAGAGATTTAGAGAAGTGTAAAGACAATGAGAGAAAAGAGATTTAGAGAAGTGTAAAGAGAATGAGAGAAAAGAGATTTAGAGAAGTGTAAAGAGAATGAGAGAAAAGAGATTTAGAGAAGTGTTAAGAGAATGAGAGAAAAGAGATTTAGAGAAGTGTAAAGAGAATGAGAGAAAAGAGATTTAGAGAAGTGTAAAGAGAATGAGAGAAAAGAGATTTAGAGAAGTGTAAAGAGAATGAGAGAAAAGAGATTTAGAGAAGTGTAAAGAGAATGAAAGAAAAGAGATTAGAGAAGTGTAAAGAGAATGAGAGAAAAGAGATTTAGAGAAGTGTAAAGAGAATGAGAGAAAAGAGATTTAGAGAAGTGTAAAGAGAATGAGAGAAAAGAGATTTAGAGAAGTGTAAAGAGAATGAGAGAAAAGAGATTTAGAGAAGTTTAAAGAAAATGACAGAAAAGAGAATGAGAGAAAAGAAAAAAGAGAATGAGAGAAAAGAAAAAAGAGAATGAGAGAAAAGAGAATGAGAGAAAAGAGAATGAGAAGATAAAAAAGAGAATGAGAGAAAAGAGATTTAGAGAAGTGTAAAGAGAATGAGAGAAAAGAGATTTAGAGAAGTGTAAAGAGAATGAGAGAAAAGAGATTTAGAGAAGTGTAAAGAGAATGAGAGAAAAGAGATTTAGAGAAGTGTAAAGAGAATGAGAGAAAAGAGATTTAGAGAAGTTTAAAGAGAATGACAGAAAAGAGAATGAGAGAAAAGAAAAAAGAGAATGAGAGAAAAGAAAAAAGAGAATGAGAGAAAAGAGAATGAGAGAAAAGAGAATGAGAAGATAAAAAAGAGAATGAGAGAAAAGAGAATGAGAAGATAAAAAAGAGAATGAGAGAAAAGAGATTTAGAGAAGTGTAAAGAGAATGAGAGAAAAGAGATTTAGAGAAGTGTAAAGAGAATGAGAGAAAAGAGATTTAGAGAAGTGTAAAGAGAATGAGAGAAAAGAGATTTAGAGAAGTGTAAAGAGAATGAGAGAAAAGAGATTTAGAGAAGTGTAAAGAGAATGAGAGAAAAGAGATTTAGAGAAGTGTAAAGAGAATGAGAGAAAAGAGATTTAGAGAAGTGTAAAGAGAATGAGAGAAAAGAGATTTAGAGAAGTGTAAAGAGAATGAGAGAAAAGAGATTTAGAGAAGTGTAAAGAGAATGAAAGAAAAGAGATTTAAAGAAGTGTAAAGACAATGAGAGAAAAGAGATTTAGAGAAGTGTTAAGAGAATGAGAGAAAAGAGATTTAGAGAAGTGTAAAGAGAATGAGAGAAAAGAGATTTAGAGAAGTGTAAAGAGAATGAGAGAAAAGAGATTAGAGAAGTGTAAAGAGAATGAGAGAAAAGAGATTTAGAGAAGTGTAAAGAGAATGAGAGAAAAGAGATTTAGAGAAGTGTAAAGAGAATGAAAGAAAAGAGATTTGAAAAGTGTAAAGAGAATGAGAGAAAAGAGATTTAGAGAAGTGTAAAGAGAATGAGAGAAAAGAGATTTAGAGAAGTGTAAAGAGAATAAGAGAAAAGAGATTTAGAGAAGTTTAAAGAGAATGACAGAAAAGAGAATGAGAGAAAAGAAAAAAGAGAATGAGAGAAAAGAAAAAAGAGAATGAGAGAAAAGAGAATGAGAGAAAAGAGAATGAGAAGATAAAAAAGAGAATGAGAGAAAAGAGAATGAGAAGATAAAAAAGAGAATGAGAGAAAAGAGATTTAGAGAAGTGTAAAGAGAATGAGAGAAAAGAGATTTAGAGAAGTGTAAAGAGAATGAGAGAAAAGAGATTTAGAGAAGTGTAAAGAGAATGAGAGAAAAGAGATTTAGAGAAGTGTAAAGAGAATGAGAGAAAAGAGATTTAGAGAAGTGTAAAGAGAATGAGAGAAAAGAGATTTAGAGAAGTGTAAAGAGAATGAGAGAAAAGAGATTTAGAGAAGTGTAAAGAGAATGAGAGAAAAGAGATTTAGAGAAGTGTAAAGAGAATGAGAGAAAAGAGATTTAGAGAAGTGTAAAGAGAATGAAAGAAAAGAGATTTAGAGAAGTGTAAAGACAATGAGAGAAAAGAGATTTAGAGAAGTGTAAAGAGAATGAGAGAAAAGAGATTTAGAGAAGTGTAAAGAGAATGAGAGAAAAGAGATTTAGAGAAGTGTAAAGAGAATGAGAGAAAAGAGATTTAGAGAAGTGTAAAGAGAATGAGAGAAAAGAGATTTAGAGAAGTGTAAAGAGAATGAGAGAAAAGAGATTTAGAGAAGTGTAAAGAGAATGAGAGAAAAGAGATTTAGAGAAGTGTAAAGAGAATGAAAGAAAAGAGATTTGAAAAGTGTAAAGAGAATGAGAGAAAAGAGATTTAGAGAAGTGTAAAGAGAATGAGAGAAAAGAGATTTAGAGAAGTGTAAAGAGAATGAGAGAAAAGAGATTTAGAGAAGTTTAAAGAGAATGACAGAAAAGAGAATGAGAGAAAAGAAAAAAGAGAATGAGAGAAAAGAAAAAAGAGAATGAGAGAAAAGAGAATGAGAGAAAAGAGAATGAGAAGATAAAAAAGAGAATGAGAGAAAAGAGAATGAGAAGATAAAAAAGAGAATGAGAGAAAAGAGATTTAGAGAAGTGTAAAGAGAATGAGAGAAAAGAGATTTAGAGAAGTGTAAAGAGAATGAGAGAAAAGAGATTTAGAGAAGTGTAAAGAGAATGAGAGAAAAGAGATTTAGAGAAGTGTAAAGAGAATGAGAGAAAAGAGATTTAGAGAAGTTTAAAGAGAATGAGAGAAAAGAGATTTAGAGAAGTGTAAAGAGAATGAGAGAAAAGAGATTTAGAGAAGTGTAAAGAGAATGAGAGAAAAGAGATTTAGAGAAGTGTAAAGAGAATGAGAGAAAAGAGATTTAGAGAAGTGTAAAGAGAATGAGAGAAAAGAGATTATAGAAGTGTAAAGAGAATGAGAGAAAAGAGATTTAGAGAAGTGTAAAGAGAATGAGAGAAAAGAGATTAGAGAAGTGTAAAGAGAATGAGAGAAAAGAGATTTAGAGAAGTGTAAAGAGAATGAGAGAAAAGAGATTTAGAGAAGTGTAAAGAGAATGAGAGAAAAGAGATTTAGAGAAGTTTAAAGAGAATGAGAGAAAAGAGAATGAGAGAAAAGAAAAAAGAGAATGAGAGAAAAGAAAAAAGAGAATGAGAGAAAAGAGAATGAGAGAAAAGAAAATGAGAAGATAAAAAAGAGAATGAGAGAAAAGAGAATGAGAAGATAAAAAAGAGAATGAGAGAAGAGAAAAGAGAATGAGAGAACAGTAAAGAGAATGATAGAGGCAGGCAATCGTCCCAACGTTGGTTTGACCAGGTCATGAAATTATGGTATAGATTGTCTATCCAACAGGTTGATTTTAACCAAGTCAAAGTATTTAAGTAACAATAACACGACTTCGTAACTTAAGAACTTAGCAAATAACAAACAATCAGAGTGAGTGAGGGAATGAGTGAGGGAGTGAGTAAGAGTGAATGAAGGAATGAGTGAGGGAGTGAGTCAGAGTGACTGAAGGAATGAGTGAGGGAGTGAGTCAGAGTGAGTGAAGGAATGAGTGAGGGTGTGAGTAAGAGTGAATGAAGGAATGAGTGAGGGAGTGAGTCAGAGTGACTGAAGGAATGAGTGAGGGAGTGAGTCAGAGTGACTGAAGGAATGAGTGAGGGAGTGAGTCAGAGTGACTGAAGGAATGAGTGAGGGAGTGAGTCAGAGTGACTGAAGGAATGAGTGAGGGAGTGAGTCAGAGTGACTGAAGGAATGAGTGAGGGAGTGAGTCAGAGTGACTGAAGGAATGAGTGAGAGAGTGAGTCAGAGTGAGTGAAGGAATGAGTGAGGGAGTGAGTCAGAGTGAGTGAAGGAATGAGTGGGGTTGTTATGTCGGCTTTCAAATACACTCGTCATCTATCAGCTAGAAAATCAGGGGCGGGGGGGGGACTCAACTTTCCTTTCTCTTTCGATCTGTGCATTGACATATATTTGAGTGAAATTGTATTCTAAAGCTCTTGACCTAAACAGACAACACTTGTAGAAATAAAAGAACAACCAAATGTTCGTGAACCCAGCTCTGGGCCGACAGACTTGTCCCTGTCATCAAGCAGCACTAATTGATGTCATGAACTACAACAGCTCTATGATCAAACCATTAGGAAGTAGAGATCTGTCAATAGCTTCTGCATTAAACACCGGCTCAGAGAATGTATGTTAGCTCTCCAGGGCCGGCGTTAGCAAGGTGTGCAAATAGGCGACTTTCTCTTGTCTGATCTTGGCCCATCTGTACGTTTAACAAATTTATAATATAAACATTGCATTTGTTTAGGTAACTCTCACTTCTCTCTCTCTCTTTCTTTTTCTCTCTCTCTCTTTTTTCTCTCTTTCTCTCTCTCTTTCTCTTTTCTCTCTTTCTTTTTCTCTCTCTCTCTTTTTTCTCTCTTTCTCTCTCTTTCTATTTATATCTCACTTTGTATCTCTCCCTCCCTACCTTCCTGTATAGATACGTTTCTTGTACGAACCCGAAGATTGCAGTATTTAACGTTCCTGATTCAATGCAGTCGTCCTAGCTCTGGTCAACATATTAATCCTTTCAGACCTTGCGATCTATCAGGGCAGTTGATGTGAAGCTTTTCTATTTCTATGGCCGACAGTTAATAAAGGGTGTCTTGTGGCTAGTACAATGACCAACCGTCTCTACTTCCCCTACCTATGTCAGATACCATTAGAGTTGCGAGGACCCAATTTCGTCCTAATGAATCCCAAAGTCTTCAACGGGATTCGTCCTGAAACCCCTTTATTTTGGAGGCCAAACAATTAACCATTCAGTCACCACGCCCCTACTTCAACATCTTACCACAGTTGACGCCGAAAAAACGTTTGACCTGTCTTCTATAAAAGCTCTTTTTTTTTGGCCTTCAGAAAATCGATACAGGGGGCTTTGACTTTTCCGGAAGCCACTTTTTGCCAGGTGTTCTACTCTTTACCAGTCAGGGTAAGCTGACACTTGAGCTGGTCTTCAAAGCCTCTCACCACCCAGCTTACCAAATAGTGTTACTAAGTGTTACTAAGCTACTACAGAATCTTTTTGAAGAGAATTCTCTAAAATTAGTATCGATTTAAAACATCAATAACTCTTAGAAGCCCTAGCTTGTGATTGTGAGACATGACGAATTCTTTGAACATTGATCCACGGAAATGTAACATTGAAAACAAAAGTGAAGGATTTTACATCTGAACTTTTGAGCAGCTGACAGCAGGGTCATAGTCAAGTAGTCATATATAAATATGATTTTAGAAGAATCACAATTTTGCTACTTTTTCTAACCTTATTGGCATCACTAATTTAAATTACCAATTAACAATTCGAATATCAATGTGAACAATTAGTGTGTAAAACATGGTACATTCAAATCTATATTAATCAAATAAATTAAATTGTGTAGAATCAGAAACCTTTTTGTTTATGACAGTCCACAATCTTCTGATTCAAACACATCAACTCAAAGTTAGACTAGTTCTTATAGACTGCTTTAGGAATAGCTGGTCGTATATTCAAAGCCGTTTCTGTGGCATTTTTACGTCTCGAGAGACGATCTTTTCCCTTTGCAACTTCTTGTGTGACTAAAGAGGCCAATCCTTGATACACAGCTGCGATCGCAGGTTGGGCATATATAATCACCAGGCGCCGTTGCATTTTCACCCTTCTTTCTGCTTCTGTTGTGTATGGCATCTGCAATCTTTGACCCTTCCTTTATGCTCTCTCTCCATGAGGATCTGTCCAGTGCCACCTCTTCCCAGTTGCCAGTGTCGATTTTGAAGAGCTTCATGTCGCGTTTGCATACATCCGTATAACGTAAAAGTGGGCGACCAGCGGCTCTCCTGCCTTCTATTAGATCGCCATACAGGATGTCCTGTGGAAGTCGACCTTCTGGCATTCTACGAACGTGGCCAAGCCAGCCAAGGCGTCTGCTGCTGATAACATAGCGGATGTCCTGGCACCCTGCTCTTTGTAGCACTTCCTCATTGGTTATCTTATCTTGCCACCTTATTTTAAAGATCCGCCTTAGGCATCGTAGGTGGTAAACATTCAGCTTTTTTTCCTGCCATGAGTAGGTTGACCATGTTTCACTTTCGTACAGCAAGGTGCTCAACACACAGGTCCGGTAGACTAGGGCTTTAGTACTGTTAGTCAGCAATATGTTGTCCCAGACTCTTTTCTGCAGCTGTGACATGGTGGCCATTGCCTTGGCTATCCTGTTGTTTATGTCTTTATCCAGTAGAGTGTTGTTGGATATGATGGAGCCAAGGTAACAAAAGTGATCAACAATTTCTAGTGGTTGGCCATTAATGCTTACTTGAGGTGCAGTGTTTGTGTTTTGGACAAGTATCTTAGTCTTGCTTTGACTGATGTTTAAGCCGAACTTCTGGCAAGCAGCAGATAATTTGTCAACCAGGCACTGTAGCTGAATATCAGAATCAGCCACAATAGCTGCATCATCAGCATACAGGAGTTCCCTGACGAGTAGCTTCCTAACCTTGGTTTTTGCCCGCAGCCTTGATACATTAAATAGTTTTCCAGAGGATCTTGTATGGAGAAACACACCTTCGTTTATGTCGTTGTACGCATAATGCAGTAGACAGGAGAAGAATATGCCAAACAGAGTAGGTGCGAGCACACATCCCTGCTTGACACCACTGCAAACCTCAAAAGGTGCTGATTGAGCTCCATTGAATTTGACAGTGCATTTAGTTTCCTCGTGAAAACACTCAATGAACTGCTGTAGTTTGGGAGGGCAACCTATTTTCCTCAGGAGTTTGAAAAGGCCACTTCTGCTGACCATGTCAAAAGCTTTAGTCAGATCAACAAAAACGATGTAAAGGGGTCTGTCTCTCTCTCTGAATTTCTCCTGCAGTAGTCGTAGAGAAGATATCATGTCTACAGTGGATCTACCACTCCTAAATCCACACTGAGACTCTGGGTAGACTCTAGAAGCTATCACTTGCAGCCTGGATAATGCCACTCTAGCAAAGATCTTGCCCACTATACTGAGGAGAGAGATACCCCTGTAATTGTTGCAGTCACTCCGATCCCCTTTGTTCTTGTATATTGTGACTATAGTTGCGTCACGCATGTCCTGTGGGACATGACCTGTTTCCCAACAGCGGCAGAGGAGAATATAGAGTTCAGGGAGCAGGAGTGATTCGTTGACTTTCACTACTTCCACTGGGATACCATCACTCCCAGGAGATTTTCTATTTTTTATGCAGTTAATTGCTTTTTTAAGGTCACTGAGGCTCGGAAGATCATCTAGGCATTCCAGTACTGGAAGATCTGGTAGAGAAGCCAGGGCGACATCGTCTACTGTGTTCTGTGTGGCATAGACTTCGAGGTAGTGTTCTGTCCAACGTTCTAGCTGCTTGGTTTGATCTGTAATTTTTTCTCCTGATTTGGATAGAAGGGGGGCAGGCTTAGACACTGTTGGACCCAGGGCCGCTTTAATGCCATCAAAAAGAGCTTTGCTATTTCCTGAGTGGAGACTGTCTTGGATTCTTTTGCAGGTATCCCTCCAAAAGTTGTTAGCACATTTTCTAGCCATTTGTTTCGCCTCTTTATTAGCACTTTTGAAGGCCTCCAAAGATCTTGGACTTGGCTTTGTCTTGAGAGCGAGGTGTGCAGATCGCTTTTTCTCGATGCAAGGTTCCATTTGTGCTAGATTCGCCTCAAACCAGTCTACATTTTTGTGTTTTTGAGGCCCAAATGCGGCGATTGCCGAACTGTAGATTACATCTCTTAATTTCTCCCATCTGATAGAGATGTCTTCTTCATCACTTAACGAGGGGATTGAACTGTTCAATAGCTCGCCAAAGAGTGCACACTTCTCTGGTTCACCTACATGGTTGACGTTAATTCGCCTAGTTCTGGGTTGAGTGGAAGTATAAGCCTTCTTGAGAAGTAGTTTGATTTTGCTTAGCACTAGTGAATGGTCTGAGTTGCAGTCCGCACTATGGTATGAACGGATGTGGATGACACTTTTCAGATCCATCCTTCGGGTGATGCAGAGGTCAAGCTGGTGCCACCTTTTTGAGCGTGGGTGCTGTTTAGAAACAACTAAAAGAGCATCAGGATGTGAGATGTTTTTATTTTGCACTCCTTGATATAATGAATGAGGGTTTTAACAGATCAACTCACTTAGGACAAGAGAGAGGTGTATTTAGCACGGGTATTTTTTCGTTAATTATTATTGCACAATGTCGTTTGTGAAATTGTATGATTAACATAATTAGACTTGTTGATATACAGCCTTTGATTCTCAGTTTTTAAAATTGTCCTCCTTTTTAAGGCTTTGTCCGCTATTTTGTCCTGCTCTGCGAGTGTAGGTGTCTAACTACAGTAAACAATTATGTTGCTTGTAGAATATAAAATGAAGCTGCAATGCTAATCCTAGCACATTTAGCCTAAGATAGCGTACTAGTGGAGACAAGTTTGTAATCTATTGGCTATGTTAGTAAACTCAGTTTGTACCTTTTTTGTAAGTACCTAATGCGATGCCTTAGATAAATCTTAAAAAATATAACAATTTTGACCATATTTATTTTTCTGTTTAGCAATGTTCAGGACAATGTCGGGACTTTGGGCTAGTTACAAAATGCGACAAAAATTCTATTAGAACTCACCTAAATGTTGGGACTTTGGGCTGGTTACAAAATGCGACAAAAAGTCTAGTGGAACTCACCTAAATGTCGGGACTTTGGGCTAGTTACAAAATGCGACAAAAAGTCTAGTAGTACTCACCTAAATGTTGCTTCGGTTTAACGCTTGATTTCTGGATCAATTAAGACAGGATTTCGGATCTTCTAGATGAGAACTGGGTCAAGTCCAATTTCAATTTCCGCTTTTGTTTTGTAAAAGATGAAGCTTAACACCAGCAGACGTCTTCACACAACGCAAACCCCGTGGTTGGTTGTCTGTCAATATTACATGAAGATTAAAATGCAGACGAACTATTTTCCTACTCTGCTGTTTCGTCTGTCACATGAGTTGACAAAAAAAAGTATGACAGCAACTTGTTTCTAGCAGACGTCAACTAGCGCGCGACATTTTTTAGTGCGCGTGTATGTGAACATTGCGTTCTGGTTGGTTGGATCCATGCTCCACTCTCGCTCTTCTGGAGTAAAATTTAGTCAGAAAAAATATTCAAGTCCAATATCTCTTTCTTTTAGGACAGACAGCTAAAGATATTACATTTACTGTTGTTTTTTGTTGTTGTCAATATATATTTATGTGGACATCTACGTTCTCTAGAATTTCAGAACATAACTTTTTGCTGTGTATATAGTTTACAAAAACTGTTTCAAATTTGGTAAGTAGTTTTCTGTTTATTGACATATATAAAGTCTAGTATGCTAAGTGTTTGATTCAATGTCTAGAAATGACATATTGTTGTATTTTCAATAAAATTTAAACTCGCCTAATCAAACTTGATGTGGTACAAATTAATGAAGCTGAACGAGGACAATTTAAAACATAACTTTGTCACTCATCATGCACGTTTCTTGGACATTACTCGAGTAGCAACAACGGCTAACGATCAGTTTCGTGGACTTTTAGAAAGCGTTTGATGGTGTCCACCGACAATTACTATGAAAAAATGTGTCAATTAATGTGACGCCCAGTATACGCTTCCCTAAAAAGTTAGCACATCGAATGGAAATTTAATTTTAAAATCCCTTTGATTTTATGCCCCCCCCCCCATCCTCGATGTTGCAGATCACTGTGAACTTTAACCTTCTTCAACAACTTCTCCCATTCAGAAATTATGGGATGTTGTTTTGTTCGAATGTTCAGCTGTGTCTACATGTGAGCTTGGGACAGCTTGACAATTATGGCAAATTTTCTCGTAATCTTAAAAAGGAGGCGTTTCTACAGCAACCTTAGTGACAGGAAGCTGAGGAATAAAAGGCTAGAGCCGCTAAAAGATTTAAGAAATCCTTTTAAAAAAAAAGCTTATTTGAAGGGAAAGAACTATGTCCCTAAAATTATTTCTACTAATAATGTACAAGCTATTTCCCTTATTCGATATCTAACAAAAAATTAATTATCAAAAATTAATTGACTAATTGAGCATTTTTGTTTATTGATTCATGTTTTGTTAGTTACATAAAACATTTGCTTAAAGTATCGGGAAATGCGTGAGGGAGAAATAGCGTAAAAGTTATTTAAGGGGAATAAACCCAATAAATTTAGCCATATCTGTGAATACTGAAGTATTAGTTTCCCTTGTAGACTTTTTCGACACGCAAATGAAAACCCGCTTCACTAAAAAAAAAATTCAATGGTAATGAGCCTTTTGACTTAATTGGGCTCCAAGACTTTTTGTAATAATGCCGCCATTGACTTTCATGTGAAAAAAATCGATATGACCCTCCCTCCCAATTTAAAATAAAAAGGTTGGCCCTACTGGATACAGATATAGTATTGTTATCTATTGCCTTTCAATTTCAGTACAATAATCTATCCGATATTATCTCATAATTAAAGATACAATTTTAAAAAAATGCATCCAGGTATAAGAATTAAAAAAAAACTGGTGCGGGTTGTATAAATTGAGATGTAAAAATCTACTCAGAAATACCGCGCTGATTGTAAGCAGAACTGATTGTAAGCAGGGTCTTTAATAAGTGCAGAAGTCAGGGGAATGAACCGTAATGTATAAAACAAGAAGGATTTATTCACTTGACTGACAACCAAAACGAGTGAACGCAATCATCTATTTCTAGTGTTTAAGTTACCATGAAGGATTTTCTACTCTCTCATAATTGTTTTCTAAATCACTTAAAGACAAGCACGCCCTAATGTTACGTTTGATTTGATTGGCCAGTGGAGAGAGGACGTTGTTGTGAACTTAATGAAACTGACAATAAGTACGACGAAGTAGAAGCTAGACGTATGCAGGTCAGGAGGACTAGTTCATGACCACAATACCTTTTGTAAGGCTAGACGCATGCAGGTCAGGAGGACTAGTTCATGACCACAATACCTTTTGTAAGGCTAGACGTTTGCAGGTCATGAGGACAAGTTCATGACCACAAGACCTTTTTGTAAGGCTAGACGTATGCAGGTCAGGAGGACTAGTTCATGACCACAATACT
The DNA here is from genome assembly GCA_036873155.1 of Biomphalaria sudanica. Lineage (NCBI taxonomy): Eukaryota > Metazoa > Mollusca > Gastropoda > Planorbidae > Biomphalaria > Biomphalaria sudanica. The sequence goes on along the minus strand of JAZGLO010006654.1, from coordinate 4,711,788 downwards.
TTTTGTAAGGCTAGACGTATGCAGGTCAGGAGAACTAGTTCATGACCACAAGACCTTTTTGTAAGGCTAGACGTTTGCAGGTCATGAGGACAAGTTCATGACCACAAGACCTTTTTGTAAGGCTAGACGTATGCAGGTCAGGAGGACTAGTTCATGACCACAAGACCTTTTTGTAAGGCTAGACCTATGCAGGTCAGGAAGACTAGTTTATGACCACAATACTTTTTTTAAGGCTATAGACGCATGCAGGTCATGAGGGCTAGCTCATGACCACAAGACCTTTTCGTAAGGCTAGACACATGCAGGTCAGGAGAACTAGTTCATGACCACAAGACCTTTTTGTAAGGCTAGACGCATGCAGGTCAATTGGACTAGTTCATGACCACAATACCTTTTGTAAGGCTAGACGTATGCAGGTCAGGAGAACTAGTTCATGACCACAAGACCTTTTTGTAAGGCTAGACGTTTGCAGGTCATGAGTACAAGTTCATGACCACAAGTTCTTTTTGTAAGGCTAGACACATGCGGGTCAGGAGAACTAGTTCATGACCACATGACCTTTTTGTAAGGCTAGATGCATGCAGGTCAGGAGGACTAGTTCATGACCACAAGACCTTTTTGTAAAGCTAGACACATGCAGGTCAGGAGAATTAGTTCATGACCACAAGACCTTTTTGTACGGCTAGACGTATGCAGGTCAGGAGGACTAGTTCATGACCACAAGACCTTTTTGAAATCCAGTCTATAAGAAATAGTTCGTTAACACTTTCATCACACTTGACCAAATAGTTAGCATGTCTGCGTTTTCAACATGGAAGTAATTACTGCATTAAAAATTTTTTTCGGCATATTGATTAAGCGTATTGATAGATATTAAATAGGCGAAAATATAAGTACTATAGTCTTAGAAGGACCTAGTTTTGAAATCCTAACTATTTAAAACATCCCACATATCGAGTGATACAACACAGAGTAGTCTCGTCTTAAAGTAGAGTTATATAGTAATACTAGTCGACCGGCAGCCTTAGGCCACTGCAACCTATGAGACTGCAGTGGGCCCCGCACTTTAAAAGGACCCGCGCTTATTTTAGGTGTATAAATTATTAAATTAACTCTTTATCTCCGTAATTATTTTCCACGTTCTAACAGAATTGTTTGTGTTTCACATTTGTACATCTTATCCTGTTAAGATTCAACTTCAATAACAATTTTCTTTGTTATTGGAAATCGGTTTTTTGGTTTAGAATTATACGAGAATGCAGGTTCTTTTTATATAAAACAAACACAAGTTTATAAAACCACAAATAAATTAAATTGGATGTGGTCAATTCAACGATGATACCGCTAATTAGGAGAGAAAGAGTTAAACTATTTTATAATTTTTAACAGATTTCCCATGGCCTCATGTCGATTTAGCAGGAGCTCCTGGAAATCTCCTGAAAGAGCAAAATATACAAAAAAGTCCTTAAAAATATCGCGAAATTATTAAAATATTTTGAAAACTTATACAAATTACCTGAAATATATTGTTATGACCCTATTGGTGGCGCAAAAGGGTCAACTATAGGCTCAGCTGACACAAACGTGAAACACTCAGGTCAGCGGGGCCATGGACAAGGGATAGTACTACGATTACACGATTACACGCAAATATGACCAATGTTATGGTCATGTGATCGAGAGCCTGCTTGTACGAGGACACAGTGTGTTGGAAAGCGGCAGTTCAAGTCCGGAGAGCGTTGAGACCGGGACTGTTAGTCTGCCATGAAATCGGTCCTGGTTGAGTCCTCAGGTGTTGATGTACAAGTCCAGAAAGAGAGACAGTAGAGTTTTGTACGGTGATGTACAGAGTGACATTTTAGTTGTTGATGTGTTTGAGGCCAATTGTCTAGTATTGGCTGTTATCTACTTATTCACTCATTATTAAAGTACCAGATTGTTTGGAGCCTTGTTGTCAAGTTCTTGATGTGTTGATGTGTTGTGTGTTTAGCAGTGTTTTCAGAAGGCCTGAGTAGGAGAGAGAATCGTAACAATATAGTCAAAAATTGACATGTTGGGGTGTAATTCAATATAGGAAACACCAATCCTACGCGAGATTACAAAAAAACGTCATTATGCAATACTCGTAATTGAGAAATCTAGTGAAAGAAGCTTCTCCCCCTAAAGCTTATGAAGAATTCCTTGAGGTCAACAATTCTCGTAGATAGATTTAAACATTTGGTTATTCTTGCTATTGAGCGTGATCTATGTAGGAAACAGAATTCTTACTGTATGACTTCGCTACACGCAAGGCTCGTTTAGTAATTCTGTGCATAGTAAAGAATGAATAAAATGCAAAGACAAATATATTTTCTAATACAAACTCTTAATTTTCACTTATTCTCCGTATCCCTACCCAAACTGAGCCTTGCGAAAACCGTTTCGCATTGGTTAAGTCCGGCTCTGCTATTTAGTAACGGGCGAATGCAGAGTAGATTACTTGTTCTCTTTCCATGACTTCTTGGTCACAATTGTTAAGTCCGGCACTGCTATTTAGTGACGGGTGAATACTACTTGTTCTACCAACCACCCCCTCTTTTTTTTTTGCCTCTAAAATTACGTGGGGTAACTCTAGTTCGTCTGACTTGCAGAAATAAATGAGTGATCTTTCCATTACTTGTTGTCCAAACTCTTGAGCCATGAAAAGAATTATATATATAGATACTATACAACTCATATACTAACAAGAGTTATTCTTCTTTGTTCATGTTTTCCCTAGTTACCAATGTAAGTTGAATTGATTGAGCCAAACGTCTAGTGAAAATAAAATTCAATGCTTCTATTTAAAACTATTCGATGTAAATTGTTCCTCAAACTGAGCTAAATGTTTAGCAATTAGAAATTTGATGTTATGTCAATGAAGATATTTATCTAGGCCATTTCATAGTTTGGTAACTTGAATATCAGACTGTGACACAGCCTTTCTCAAACTGTAACCTGTCACGTTGTCTAGTCGAGACCAATCAAAACTTTTGGTATGCCCCCCTCCCATTTTGTTAGCTAGCTAGTGGGTAAAGGTATTATAGTGGGTATTATATATACATAAAGTATTTTTTAAATATAGAAAGCAAATTTTTTAAAAATTCCAATGTCTGGATATATCGTCATCTATTATGGCTGCTATGACTCTATTACAGGGAAGTGGGGGCAGTGTATAATCTGTCCAGAGGCTGCAGATCGTCTTTATAGAGTTACCCAAGTTACTTGCGACCAAACAAAAGGTATTTCGCACACCTGCCAGGTATGAGAGATTGGTTCTTCACCAACTTCTATTGTGAAAGGTCTCCCCCCCCCAACTATTTTAAATCCCCACCTTGTTTACGCTCTCTTAGATTCTACTTTTCAGTTGTGTTAGTGCTAATTATTTATTCCTCCTTAACAGTAGTGTCACGATGTCGACTTTCTGGGGATATTTACTGGAGGGCTCTGTGTTTACTATGATCTGGATATGGTGGCTCATCAACACATTTGTTGGAGCAATAAGGGTATTGTATTGATTTGTAGGAGTGACTATACTTTTATCTGATTAGACTATTTAAACATTATGTTTGAAACCACATTTAACATCAACATGATTTATTAATATATACGGCATCACAAAACTTTTAAGAACATGTGAACACCTATATGTCTTAAACAAATAGAAAAAAAAAAGATTGTTAAGAAGTAATTGTTTTTAGTGTATATATATTTATATATTAGAAAGTTTAGCATCCCTTTGTTAATGTGTAGAGATGCAATCTTAACTTGTTGTTTTATTTTGACCTTTAGAAAGCTTTGCCTGCGTTTATTTTAGATGTATACGTACGATCGACAGTGAAATATAGAAACATTTTTTCAATTAAATTCACCAACTTTTAAAATGACATATGACATGGTTTGACATTTGATTGTTTCAGTGCCAGAGCGAAGGGAAAGAGTTCATACCCCGCCTCAGCTACCCCCTCCCGGGGACCAAGATGCCGGTGGAGATAATGTTCAAGTTGGCAGTGTCGGGCGTCGGTTTCCTAGCAACCATATTTTACGACGGCCTCTCATTGGTGGACGAGAGCGGGAACTACCGCAAGATGGCCGTCGTTCTAAGCATGTCTATCTACGGGATCTTCATGGTACACAGTTTGCTGGAGCTCCTCTTGTGGTACGGCGTGCCCCTGATAAGGAACAGTGACTACGTCACGGGGGCGCTGGGCTTTATGTGGTACTCCCTGGCCACGTTTTACAGGTGAGGGGGGTGTTGTTGACTTGTAGCACCAAACTGCTGGTAGGCGTCTTTATTCTTCACTTATACCACTGGAAATAACTTCTTGAATCACTTCTTGAATCACTTCTTGAATCACTTCTTGAATCACTTCTTGAAATAACTTCTCGAATCACTTCTTGAATAACTTCTTGAATCACTTCTTGAATCACTTTTTGAATCACTTCTTGAATAACTTCTCGAAATAACTTCTTGAATAACTTCTTGAATAACTTCTTGAATAACTTCTTGAATAACTTCTTGAATAACTTCTTGAATAACTTCTTGAAATAACTTCTCGAATCACTTCTTGAATAACTTCTTGAATCACTTCTTGAATAACTTCTTGAATCACTTCTTGAATCACGTCTTGAATCACGTCTTGAATCACTTCTTGAATAACTTCTTGAAATAACTTCTTGAAATAACTTCTTGAATAACTTCTCGAAATAACTTCTTGAATAACTTCTTGAATAACTTCTTGAATAACTTCTTGAATAACTTCTTGAATAACTTCTTGAATAACTTCTCGAAATAACTTCTTGAATAACTTCTTGAATAACTTCTTGAATAACTTCTTGAAATAACTTCTCGAATCACTTCTTGAAATAACTTCTTGAATAACTTCTTGAATCACTTCTTGAAATAACTTCTTGAAATAACTTCTTGAAATAACTTCTCGAATCACTTCTTGAATCACTTCTTGAAATAACTTCTTGAAATAACTTCTTGAAATAACTTCTCGAATCACTTCTTGAATAACTTCTTGAAATAACTTCTCGAATCACTTCTTGAATAACTTCTTGAATCACTTCTTAAATAACTTCTTGAATCACTTCTTGAATTACTTCTTGAATCACTTCTTGAATCACGTCTTGAATCACTTCTTGAATAACTTCTTGAATAACTTCTTGAAATAACTTCTTGAATAACTTCTCGAAATAACTTCTTGAATAACTTCTTGAATAACTTCTTGAATAACTTCTTGAATAACTTCTTGAATAACTTCTTGAATAACTTCTTGAATAACTTCTTGAATAACTTCTCGAAATAACTTCTTGAATAACTTCTTGAATAACTTCTTGAATAACTTCTTGAAATAACTTCTTGAAATAACTTCTTGAAATAACTTCTCGAATCACTTCTTGAATCACTTCTTGAAATAACTTCTTGAAATAACTTCTTGAAATAACTTCTTGAAATAACTTCTCGAACCACTTCTTGAATCACTTCTTGAAATAACTTCTCGAATCACTTCTTGAATAACTTCTTGAATTACTTCTTTATGTACTGAACTAGGTTTAACTTCTGTTAAAATATATGCAAATTCAGCTTGAATGATGTAAATAAATGTTTAGACTTAAGTTAAAATAAAAAAAGTATTTTAAATAAAATTTAACAAACTAAAAAAGACGCCTTTTCACTCTGGCATTCTGGAGCCGTCTGGCCTGACAGCTTACGGCAGTGCCGCTTATCTTGCATCATTCAGATTGCATGGCCACCAACCAATCACTAACTTAATCTCGCCGTCACCACAGAAACACACACACAGACACATACATACTCCATAAAAGGGGGATGAATTTAAATATATCTGTATGTCACAGCTAGGACTTCGTAGGCCTCGGGAAATACTGCATTCCTCATTAATCTTCGGACTCGAAGACAAGCTGCAGTATTAATATATATATATATGCGTGTGTGCGTGTGTGTGTGTGTGTGGTATGTGTGTGTGTGTGAAGAAGAGTAGCTGACGGATGCTTTAATAGCTCATACTATTTAAGACCTTTTTTTTTTGTCACAGATAAGATTTTATGCTAAATATATAAACAAGAAAAATAAATTGGGGGGGGGGGAATCTTATTTCTGAAAACATAGGTGGCACTTCTGGTGCTAAAGAAGAACACATTTCATCATGCTCAATGAGTCAATTCTCACAACTGGTAGAAATGTTTACTTCACTTTACCTTTACCAATGTTCTCATAAACAACATGTGTTGAAATCAAACCCCGAGACATTGTCTCTACGCACGCGTGTAAATTGACACACCTGTATTTCTATCTTGTAAACATTCACTCAGCACCTAAACAAACAGTAGAAGTGTGTGCTTGGCAGAGCTACACACTAACATTAGCTCAATCACTTACCTATCTACCATTCAATACAATGCATGCTCGCTCTTTACAAGTAAAAGTAGTTCTATTTTAAAAATACAACTGCTACCAACAATATAGTAATAGCTGAGGGGAATAACGACAAAATTATTTGTATTATAAGAGTTAGTTCCCTTTGAATACTATGACCATTCATAGAATTTTTCTTTTTTTTTTTATAATTCTTTTCTTTAACCCCAAAATTAACATTTGATAAATTGTGAAAAGTAGACACATTTCATGTCAAGACATGGCAGAGTTTTCACGTGGTAGCTGAGAACAGATTTTCGGTATTTTAACTGAAATACAGTTTCCTTAGTCTAATCTAATAATAGTCCATATAGTTCAATTGTTTAGACAATATAGAGTTTGCTATATTAGAATTTAGAGAGTGTCCTACATCGGATCCTGTTAGCGCCTTCTTCCTCAAATTCCAAGAACAAATCTTTGCAAGCCAAGGTTTCCAGGTTTTAATTATTAAGTCCTAATTCAGAAGCAGACTTAATGCAGAAGGTGACATTCGTTGTGCTACTAGATTCTTGATCTGGTGGAACAGAAACATGCTCAACCTTCGCACTATCATTGTCGTGTTTGTAAACACTGTCGAAACACTATTTCTGTAATAATGTAGTTTGCTGTATGAAAGATTGTTCGCCATATTGGTCAAATTATCACTTCAGTATGCAACATGTTATATTGTGAATACGAAATCAATGCAAGTCTGAATAATGACCCCTTTTTTAAAAAAAATTAATTGTGAGCACACAAATTTACGGTTGAGGTCGCCGCCTAGTTGGAAATTATATAAGGGGGTCGCGGAACAAAAAAGGTTGAGAACCGCTGATTTAGAAGAAGTGCAGTACCTCACGTGACAAAGCAGTCCCAACTGCGACCTACATAACCTAACCAGTCTGTTCCAGTCAGGTGGATTTTCTTTTGGTCTGAGTCTTCTGCGACCTATTTAAAGTCTAACCAATGTATACCAGTTAGTAGATTTTCTTTTGGTCTGAGTCTTCTGCGACCTATTTAAAGTCTAACCAGTGTGTCCCAGTCAGTTGATTTTCTTTTGGTCTGAGTCTTCTGCGACCTATTTAAAGTCTAACCAATGTATACCAGTCAGTAGATTTTCTTTTGGTCTGAGTCTTCTGCGACCTATTTAAAGTCTAACCAGTGTGTCCCAGTCAGTTAATTTTCTTTTGGTCTGAGTCTTCTGCGACCTATTTAAAGTCTAACCAGTGTATACCAGTCAGTAGATTTTCTTTTGGTCTGAGTCTTCTGCGACCTATTTAAAGTCTAACCAATGTATACCAGTTAGTAGATTTTCTTTTGGTCTGAGTCTTTTTGTGACCTATTTAAAGTCTAACCAGTGTGTCCCAGTCAGTTGATTTTCTTTTGGTCTGAGTCTTCTGCGACTTATTTAAAGTCTAACCAGTGTATACCAGTTAGTAGATTTTCTTTTGGTCTGAGTCTTCTGCGACTTATTTAAAGTCTAACCAATGTATACCAGTTAGTAGATTTTCTTTTGGTCTGAGTCTTCTGCGACCTATTTAAAGTCTAACCAGTGTGTCCCAGTCAGTTGATTTTCTTTTGGTCTGAGTCTTCTGCGACCTATTTAAAGTCTAACCAATGTATACCAGTCAGTAGATTTTCTTTTGGTCTGAGTCTTCTGCGACCTATTTAAAGTCTAACCAGTGTGTCCCAGTCAGTTGATTTTCTTTTGGTCTGAGTCTTCTGCGACCTATTTAAAGTCTAACCAGTGTATACCAGTCAGTAGATTTTCTTTTGGTCTGAGTCTTCTGCGACCTATTTAAAGTCTAACCAATGTATACCAGTAAGTAAATTTTCTTTTGGTCTGAGTCTTTTTGTGACCTATTTAAAGTCTAACCAGTGTGTCCCAGTCAGTTGATTTTCTTTTGGTCTGAGTCTTCTGCGACTTATTTAAAGTCTAACCAGTGTATACCAGTTAGTAGATTTTCTTTTGGTCTGAGTCTTCTGCGACTTATTTAAAGTCTAACCAGTGTATACCAGTCAGTAGATTTTCTTTTGGTCTGAGTATTCTGCGACCTATTTAAAGTCTAACCAGTGTGTCCCAGTCAGTTGATTTTCTTTTGGTCTGAGTCTTCTGCGACCTATTTAAAGTCTAACCAGTGTATACCAGTCAGTAGATTTTCTTTTGGTCTGAGTCTTCTGCGACCTATTTAAAGTCTAACCAATGTATACCAGTTAGTAGATTTTCTTTTGGTCTAAGTCTTTTTGTGACCTATTTAAAGTCTAACCAGTGTGTCCCAGTCAGTTGATTTTCTTTTGGTCTGAGTCTTCTGCGACTTATTTAAAGTCTAACCAGTGTATACCAGTTAGTAGATTTTCTTTTGGTCTGAGTCTTCTGCGACTTATTTAAAGTCTAACCAGTGTATACCAGTCAGTAGATTTTCTTTTGGTCTGAGTATTCTGCGACCTATTTAAAGTCTAACCAGTGTGTCCCAGTCAGTTGATTTTCTTTTGGTCTGAGTCTTCTGCGACCTATTTAAAGTCTAACCAGTGTATACCAGTCAGTAGATTTTCTTTTGGTCTGAGTATTCTGCGACCTATTTAAAGTCTAACCTGTGTATGCCAGTCAGTAGATTTTCTTTTGGTCTAAGTCTTCTTCGACCTATTTAAAGTCTTACCAGTGTATACCAGTCAGTAGATTTTCTTTTGGTCTGAGTCTTCTACGACCTATTTAAAGTCTAACCAGTGTATACCAGTCAGTAGATTTTCTTTTGGTCTGAGTATTCTGCGACCTATTTAAAGTCTAACCAGTGTATACCAGTCAGTAGATTTTCTTTTGGTCTGAGTCTTCTGCGACCTATTTAAAGTCTAACCAGTGTATACCAGTCAGTTAATTTTCTTTTGGTCTGAGTCTTCTGCGACCTATTTAAAGTCTAACCAGTGTATACCAGTCAGTAGATTTTCTTTTGGTCTGAGTCTTCTGCGACCTATTTAAAGTCTAACCAATGTATACCAGTTAGTAGATTTTCTTTTGGTCTGAGTCTTTTTGTGACCTATTTAAAGTCTAACCAGTGTGTCCCAGTCAGTTGATTTTCTTTTGGTCTGAGTCTTCTGCGACTTATTTAAAGTCTAACCAGTGTATACCAGTTAGTAGATTTTCTTTTGGTCTGAGTCTTCTGCGACTTATTTAAAGTCTAACCAATGTATACCAGTTAGTAGATTTTCTTTTGGTCTGAGTCTTCTGCGACCTATTTAAAGTCTAACCAGTGTGTCCCAGTCAGTTGATTTTCTTTTGGTCTGAGTCTTCTGCGACCTATTTAAAGTCTAACCAATGTATACCAGTCAGTAGATTTTCTTTTGGTCTGAGTCTTCTGCGACCTATTTAAAGTCTAACCAGTGTGTCCCAGTCAGTTGATTTTCTTTTGGTCTAAGTCTTCTGCCATCTATTTAAAGTCTTACCAGTGTATACCAGTCAGTAGATTTTCTTTTGGTCTGAGTCTTCTGCGACCTATTTAAAGTCTAACCAGTGTGTCCCAGTCAGTTGATTTTCTTTTGGTCTAAGTATTCTGCGACCTATTTAAAGTCTAACCAGTGTATACCAGTCAGTAGATTTTCTTTTGGTCTGAGTCTTCTGCGACCTATTTAAAGTCTAACCTGTGTATACCAGTCAGTAGATTTTCTTTTGGTCTGAGTATTCTGCGACCTATTTAAAGTCTAACCAGTGTATACCAGTCAGTAGATTTTCTTTTGGTCTGAGTATTCTGCGACCTATTTAAAGTCTAACCAGTGTATACCAGTCAGTAGATTTTCTTTTGGTCTGAGTATTCTGCGACCTATTTAAAGTCTAACCAGTGTATACCAGTCAGTAGATTTTCTTTTGGTCTTAGTATTCTGCGACCTATTTAAAGTCTAACCTGTGTATACCAGTCAGTAGATTTTCTTTTGGTCTGAGTATTCTGCGACCTATTTAAAGTCTAACCTGTGTATACCAGTCAGTAGATTTTCTTTTGGTCTGAGTATTCTGCGACCTATTTAAAGTCTAACCAGTGTATACCAGTCAGTAGATTTTCTTTTGGTCTGAGTATTCTGCGACCTATTTAAAGTCTAACCAGTGTATACCAGTCAGTAGATTTTCTTTTGGTCTGAGTATTCTGCGACCTATTTAAAGTCTAACCAGTGTATACCAGTCAGTAGATTTTCTTTTGGTCTGAGTCTTCTGCGACCTATTTAAAGTCTAACCTGTGTATACCAGTCAGTTAATTTTCTTTTGGTCTGAGTCTTCTGCGACCTATTTAAAGTCTAACCAGTGTATACCAGTCAGTAGATTTTCTTTTGGTCTGAGTCTTCTGCGACCTATTTAAAGTCTAACCAATGTATACCAGTTAGTAGATTTTCTTTTGGTCTGAGTCTTTTTGTGACCTATTTAAAGTCTAACCAGTGTGTCCCAGTCAGTTGATTTTCTTTTGGTCTGAGTCTTCTGCGACTTATTTAAAGTCTAACCAGTGTATACCAGTTAGTAGATTTTCTTTTAGTCTGAGTCTTCTGCGACTTATTTAAAGTCTAACCAATGTATACCAGTTAGTAGATTTTCTTTTGGTCTGAGTCTTCTGCGACCTATTTAAAGTCTAACCAGTGTGTCCCAGTCAGTTGATTTTCTTTTGGTCTGAGTCTTCTGCGACCTATTTAAAGTCTAACCAATGTATACCAGTCAGTAGATTTTCTTTTGGTCTGAGTCTTCTGCGACCTATTTAAAGTCTAACCAGTGTGTCCCAGTCAGTTGATTTTCTTTTGGTCTAAGTCTTCTGCCATCTATTTAAAGTCTAACCAGTGTATACCAGTCAGTAGATTTTCTTTTGGTCTGAGTCTTCTGCGACCTATTTAAAGTCTAACCAGTGTGTCCCAGTCAGTTGATTTTCTTTTGGTCTAAGTATTCTGCGACCTATTTAAAGTCTAACCAGTGTATACCAGTCAGTAGATTTTCTTTTGGTCTGAGTATTCTGCGACCTATTTAAAGTCTAACCAGTGTATGCCAGTCAGTAGATTTTCTTTTGGTGTAAGTCTTCTTCGACCTATTTAAAGTCTTACCAGTGTATACCAGTCAGTAGATTTTCTTTTGGTCTGAGTATTCTGCGACCTATTTAAAGTCTAACCAGTGTATACCAGTCAGTAGATTTTCTTTTGGTCTGAGTATTCTGCGACCTATTTAAAGTCTAACCAGTGTATACCAGTCAGTAGATTTTCTTTTGGTCTGAGTATTCTGCGACCTATTTAAAGTCTAACCTGTGTATACCAGTCAGTAGATTTTCTTTTGGTCTGAGTATTCTGCGACCTATTTAAAGTCTAACCTGTGTATACCAGTCAGTAGATTTTCTTTTGGTCTGAGTATTCTGCGACCTATTTAAAGTCTAACCAGTGTATACCAGTCAGTAGATTTTCTTTTGGTCTGAGTATTCTGCGACCTATTTAAAGTCTAACCAGTGTATACCAGTCAGTAGATTTTCTTTTGGTCTGAGTATTCTGCGACCTATTTAAAGTCTAACCAGTGTATACCAGTTAGTAGATTTTCTTTTGGTCTGAGTCTTCTGCGACCTATTTAAAGTCTAACCAGTGTATACCAGTCAGTTAATTTTCTTTTGGTCTGAGTCTTCTGCGACCTATTTAAAGTCTAACCAGTGTATACCAGTCAGTAGATTTTCTTTTGGTCTGAGTCTTCTGCGACCTATTTAAAGTCTAACCAATGTATACCAGTTAGTAGATTTTCTTTTGGTCTGAGTCTTTTTGTGACCTATTTAAAGTCTAACCAGTGTGTCCCAGTCAGTTGATTTTCTTTTGGTCTGAGTCTTCTGCGACTTATTTAAAGTCTAACCAGTGTATACCAGTTAGTAGATTTTCTTTTGGTCTGAGTCTTCTGCGACTTATTTAAAGTCTAACCAATGTATACCAGTTAGTAGATTTTCTTTTGGTCTGAGTCTTCTGCGACCTATTTAAAGTCTAACCAGTGTGTCCCAGTCAGTTGATTTTCTTTTGGTCTGAGTCTTCTGCGACCTATTTAAAGTCTAACCAATGTATACCAGTCAGTAGATTTTCTTTTGGTCTGAGTCTTCTGCGACCTATTTAAAGTCTAACCAGTGTGTCCCAGTCAGTTGATTTTCTTTTGGTCTAAGTCTTCTGCCATCTATTTAAAGTCTAACCAGTGTATACCAGTCAGTAGATTTTCTTTTGGTCTGAGTCTTCTGCGACCTATTTAAAGTCTAACCAGTGTGTCCCAGTCAGTTGATTTTCTTTTGGTCTAAGTATTCTGCGACCTATTTAAAGTCTAACCAGTGTATACCAGTCAGTAGATTTTCTTTTGGTCTGAGTCTTCTGCGACCTATTTAAAGTCTAACCTGTGTATACCAGTCAGTAGATTTTCTTTTGGTCTGAGTATTCTGCGACCTATTTAAAGTCTAACCAGTGTATACCAGTCAGTAGATTTTCTTTTGGTCTGAGTATTCTGCGACCTATTTAAAGTCTAACCAGTGTATACCAGTCAGTAGATTTTCTTTTGGTCTGAGTATTCTGCGACCTATTTAAAGTCTAACCAGTGTATACCAGTCAGTAGATTTTCTTTTGGTCTGAGTATTCTGCGACCTATTTAAAGTCTAACCTGTGTATACCAGTCAGTAGATTTTCTTTTGGTCTGAGTATTCTGCGACCTATTTAAAGTCTAACCAGTGTATACCAGTCAGTAGATTTTCTTTTGGTCTGAGTATTCTGCGACCTATTTAAAGTCTAATCAGTGTATACCAGTCAGTAGATTTTCTTTTGGTCTGAGTATTCTGCGACCTATTTAAAGTCTAACCAGTGTATACCAGTCAGTAGATTTTCTTTTGGTCTGAGTCTTCTGCGACCTATTTAAAGTCTAACCAGTGTATACCAGTCAGTTAATTTTCTTTTGGTCTGAGTCTTCTGCGACCTATTTAAAGTCTAACCAGTGTATACCAGTCAGTAGATTTTCTTTTGGTCTGAGTATTCTGCGACCTATTTAAAGTCTAACCAGTGTATACCAGTCAGTAGATTTTCTTTTGGTCTGAGTATTCTGCGACCTATTTAAAGTCTAACCAGTGTATACCAGTCAGTAGATTTTCTTTTGGTCTGAGTATTCTGCGACCTATTTAAAGTCTAACCTGTGTATACCAGTCAGTAGATTTTCTTTTGGTCTGAGTATTCTGCGACCTATTTAAAGTCTAACCAGTGTATACCAGTCAGTAGATTTTCTTTTGGTCTGAGTATTCTGCGACCTATTTAAAGTCTAATCAGTGTATACCAGTCAGTAGATTTTCTTTTGGTCTGAGTATTCTGCGACCTATTTAAAGTCTAACCAGTGTATACCAGTCAGTAGATTTTCTTTTGGTCTGAGTCTTCTGCGACCTATTTAAAGTCTAACCAGTGTATACCAGTCAGTTAATTTTCTTTTGGTCTGAGTCTTCTGCGACCTATTTAAAGTCTAACCAGTGTATACCAGTCAGTAGATTTTCTTTTGGTCTGAGTCTTCTGCGACCTATTTAAAGTCTAACCAATGTATACCAGTTAGTAGATTTTCTTTTGGTCTGAGTCTTTTTGTGACCTATTTAAAGTCTAACCAGTGTGTCCCAGTCAGTTGATTTTCTTTTGGTCTGAGTCTTCTGCGACTTATTTAAAGTCTAACCAGTGTATACCAGTTAGTAGATTTTCTTTTAGTCTGAGTCTTCTGCGACTTATTTAAAGTCTAACCAATGTATACCAGTTAGTAGATTTTCTTTTGGTCTGAGTCTTCTGCGACCTATTTAAAGTCTAACCAGTGTGTCCCAGTCAGTTGATTTTCTTTTGGTCTGAGTCTTCTGCGACCTATTTAAAGTCTAACCAATGTATACCAGTTAGTAGATTTTCTTTTGGTCTGAGTCTTCTGCGACCTATTTAAAGTCTAACCAGTGTGTCCCAGTCAGTAGATTTTCTTTTGGTCTGAGTCTTCTGCGACCTATTTAAAGTCTAACCAGTGTATACCAGTCAGTTAATTTTCTTTTGGTCTGAGTCTTCTGCGACCTATTTAAAGTCTAACCAGTGTATACCAGTCAGTAGATTTTCTTTTGGTCTGAGTATTCTGCGACCTATTTAAAGTCTAACCAGTGTATACCAGTCAGTAGATTTTCTTTTGGTCTGAGTATTCTGCGACCTATTTAAAGTCTAACCAGTGTATACCAGTCAGTAGATTTTCTTTTGGTCTGAGTATTCTGCGACCTATTTAAAGTCTAACCTGTGTATACCAGTCAGTAGATTTTCTTTTGGTCTGAGTATTCTGCGACCTATTTAAAGTCTAACCAGTGTATACCAGTCAGTAGATTTTCTTTTGGTCTGAGTATTCTGCGACCTATTTAAAGTCTAACCAGTGTATACCAGTCAGTAGATTTTCTTTTGGTCTGAGTATTCTGCGACCTATTTAAAGTCTAACCAGTGTATACCAGTCAGTAGATTTTCTTTTGGTCTGAGTCTTCTGCGACCTATTTAAAGTCTAACCAGTGTATACCAGTCAGTTAATTTTCTTTTGGTCTGAGTCTTCTGCGACCTATTTAAAGTCTAACCAGTGTATACCAGTCAGTAGATTTTCTTTTGGTCTGAGTCTTCTGCGACCTATTTAAAGTCTAACCAATGTATACCAGTTAGTAGATTTTCTTTTGGTCTGAGTCTTTTTGTGACCTATTTAAAGTCTAACCAGTGTGTCCCAGTCAGTTGATTTTCTTTTGGTCTGAGTCTTCTGCGACTTATTTAAAGTCTAACCAGTGTATACCAGTTAGTAGATTTTCTTTTAGTCTGAGTCTTCTGCGACTTATTTAAAGTCTAACCAATGTATACCAGTTAGTAGATTTTCTTTTGGTCTGAGTCTTCTGCGACCTATTTAAAGTCTAACCAGTGTGTCCCAGTCAGTTGATTTTCTTTTGGTCTGAGTCTTCTGCGACCTATTTAAAGTCTAACCAATGTATACCAGTCAGTAGATTTTCTTTTGGTCTGAGTCTTCTGCGACCTATTTAAAGTCTAACCAGTGTGTCCCAGTCAGTTGATTTTCTTTTGGTCTAAGTCTTCTGCCATCTATTTAAAGTCTAACCAGTGTATACCAGTCAGTAGATTTTCTTTTGGTCTGAGTCTTCTGCGACCTATTTAAAGTCTAACCAGTGTGTCCCAGTCAGTTGATTTTCTTTTGGTCTAAGTCTTCTGCCATCTATTTAAAGTCTTACCAGTGTATACCAGTCAGTAGATTTTCTTTTGGTCTGAGTCTTCTGCGACCTATTTAAAGTCTAACCAGTGTGTCCCAGTCAGTTGATTTTCTTTTGGTCTAAGTATTCTGCGACCTATTTAAAGTCTAACCAGTGTATACCAGTCAGTAGATTTTCTTTTGGTCTGAGTCTTCTGCGACCTATTTAAAGTCTAACCTGTGTATACCAGTCAGTAGATTTTCTTTTGGTCTGAGTATTCTGCGACCTATTTAAAGTCTAACCAGTGTATACCAGTCAGTAGATTTTCTTTTGGTCTGAGTATTCTGCGACCTATTTAAAGTCTAACCAGTGTATACCAGTCAGTAGATTTTCTTTTGGTCTGAGTATTCTGCGACCTATTTAAAGTCTAACCAGTGTATACCAGTCAGTAGATTTTCTTTTGGTCTGAGTATTCTGCGACCTATTTAAAGTCTAACCTGTGTATACCAGTCAGTAGATTTTCTTTTGGTCTGAGTATTCTGCGACCTATTTAAAGTCTAACCTGTGTATACCAGTCAGTAGATTTTCTTTTGGTCTGAGTATTCTGCGACCTATTTAAAGTCTAACCAGTGTATACCAGTCAGTAGATTTTCTTTTGGTCTGAGTATTCTGCGACCTATTTAAAGTCTAACCAGTGTATACCAGTCAGTAGATTTTCTTTTGGTCTGAGTATTCTGCGACCTATTTAAAGTCTAACCAGTGTATACCAGTCAGTAGATTTTCTTTTGGTCTGAGTCTTCTGCGACCTATTTAAAGTCTAACCTGTGTATACCAGTCAGTTAATTTTCTTTTGGTCTGAGTCTTCTGCGACCTATTTAAAGTCTAACCAGTGTATACCAGTCAGTAGATTTTCTTTTGGTCTGAGTCTTCTGCGACCTATTTAAAGTCTAACCAATGTATACCAGTTAGTAGATTTTCTTTTGGTCTGAGTCTTTTTGTGACCTATTTAAAGTCTAACCAGTGTGTCCCAGTCAGTTGATTTTCTTTTGGTCTGAGTCTTCTGCGACTTATTTAAAGTCTAACCAGTGTATACCAGTTAGTAGATTTTCTTTTAGTCTGAGTCTTCTGCGACTTATTTAAAGTCTAACCAATGTATACCAGTTAGTAGATTTTCTTTTGGTCTGAGTCTTCTGCGACCTATTTAAAGTCTAACCAGTGTGTCCCAGTCAGTTGATTTTCTTTTGGTCTGAGTCTTCTGCGACCTATTTAAAGTCTAACCAATGTATACCAGTCAGTAGATTTTCTTTTGGTCTGAGTCTTCTGCGACCTATTTAAAGTCTAACCAGTGTGTCCCAGTCAGTTGATTTTCTTTTGGTCTAAGTCTTCTGCCATCTATTTAAAGTCTAACCAGTGTATACCAGTCAGTAGATTTTCTTTTGGTCTGAGTCTTCTGCGACCTATTTAAAGTCTAACCAGTGTGTCCCAGTCAGTTGATTTTCTTTTGGTCTAAGTATTCTGCGACCTATTTAAAGTCTAACCAGTGTATACCAGTCAGTAGATTTTCTTTTGGTCTGAGTATTCTGCGACCTATTTAAAGTCTAACCAGTGTATGCCAGTCAGTAGATTTTCTTTTGGTGTAAGTCTTCTTCGACCTATTTAAAGTCTTACCAGTGTATACCAGTCAGTAGATTTTCTTTTGGTCTGAGTATTCTGCGACCTATTTAAAGTCTAACCAGTGTATACCAGTCAGTAGATTTTCTTTTGGTCTGAGTATTCTGCGACCTATTTAAAGTCTAACCAGTGTATACCAGTCAGTAGATTTTCTTTTGGTCTGAGTATTCTGCGACCTATTTAAAGTCTAACCTGTGTATACCAGTCAGTAGATTTTCTTTTGGTCTGAGTATTCTGCGACCTATTTAAAGTCTAACCTGTGTATACCAGTCAGTAGATTTTCTTTTGGTCTGAGTATTCTGCGACCTATTTAAAGTCTAACCAGTGTATACCAGTCAGTAGATTTTCTTTTGGTCTGAGTATTCTGCGACCTATTTAAAGTCTAACCAGTGTGTCCCAGTCAGTTGATTTTCTTTTGGTCTAAGTCTTCTGCCATCTATTTAAAGTCTTACCAGTGTATACCAGTCAGTAGATTTTCTTTTGGTCTGAGTCTTCTGCGACCTATTTAAAGTCTAACCAGTGTGTCCCAGTCAGTTGATTTTCTTTTGGTCTAAGTATTCTGCGACCTATTTAAAGTCTAACCAGTGTATACCAGTCAGTAGATTTTCTTTTGGTCTGAGTCTTCTGCGACCTATTTAAAGTCTAACCTGTGTATACCAGTCAGTAGATTTTCTTTTGGTCTGAGTATTCTGCGACCTATTTAAAGTCTAACCAGTGTATACCAGTCAGTAGATTTTCTTTTGGTCTGAGTATTCTGCGACCTATTTAAAGTCTAACCAGTGTATACCAGTCAGTAGATTTTCTTTTGGTCTGAGTATTCTGCGACCTATTTAAAGTCTAACCAGTGTATACCAGTCAGTAGATTTTCTTTTGGTCTGAGTATTCTGCGACCTATTTAAAGTCTAACCTGTGTATACCAGTCAGTAGATTTTCTTTTGGTCTGAGTATTCTGCGACCTATTTAAAGTCTAACCTGTGTATACCAGTCAGTAGATTTTCTTTTGGTCTGAGTATTCTGCGACCTATTTAAAGTCTAACCAGTGTATACCAGTCAGTAGATTTTCTTTTGGTCTGAGTATTCTGCGACCTATTTAAAGTCTAACCAGTGTATACCAGTCAGTAGATTTTCTTTTGGTCTGAGTATTCTGCGACCTATTTAAAGTCTAACCAGTGTATACCAGTCAGTAGATTTTCTTTTGGTCTGAGTCTTCTGCGACCTATTTAAAGTCTAACCTGTGTATACCAGTCAGTTAATTTTCTTTTGGTCTGAGTCTTCTGCGACCTATTTAAAGTCTAACCAGTGTATACCAGTCAGTAGATTTTCTTTTGGTCTGAGTCTTCTGCGACCTATTTAAAGTCTAACCAATGTATACCAGTTAGTAGATTTTCTTTTGGTCTGAGTCTTTTTGTGACCTATTTAAAGTCTAACCAGTGTGTCCCAGTCAGTTGATTTTCTTTTGGTCTGAGTCTTCTGCGACTTATTTAAAGTCTAACCAGTGTATACCAGTTAGTAGATTTTCTTTTAGTCTGAGTCTTCTGCGACTTATTTAAAGTCTAACCAATGTATACCAGTTAGTAGATTTTCTTTTGGTCTGAGTCTTCTGCGACCTATTTAAAGTCTAACCAGTGTGTCCCAGTCAGTTGATTTTCTTTTGGTCTGAGTCTTCTGCGACCTATTTAAAGTCTAACCAATGTATACCAGTCAGTAGATTTTCTTTTGGTCTGAGTCTTCTGCGACCTATTTAAAGTCTAACCAGTGTGTCCCAGTCAGTTGATTTTCTTTTGGTCTAAGTCTTCTGCCATCTATTTAAAGTCTAACCAGTGTATACCAGTCAGTAGATTTTCTTTTGGTCTGAGTCTTCTGCGACCTATTTAAAGTCTAACCAGTGTGTCCCAGTCAGTTGATTTTCTTTTGGTCTAAGTATTCTGCGACCTATTTAAAGTCTAACCAGTGTATACCAGTCAGTAGATTTTCTTTTGGTCTGAGTATTCTGCGACCTATTTAAAGTCTAACCAGTGTATGCCAGTCAGTAGATTTTCTTTTGGTGTAAGTCTTCTTCGACCTATTTAAAGTCTTACCAGTGTATACCAGTCAGTAGATTTTCTTTTGGTCTGAGTATTCTGCGACCTATTTAAAGTCTAACCAGTGTATACCAGTCAGTAGATTTTCTTTTGGTCTGAGTATTCTGCGACCTATTTAAAGTCTAACCAGTGTATACCAGTCAGTAGATTTTCTTTTGGTCTGAGTATTCTGCGACCTATTTAAAGTCTAACCTGTGTATACCAGTCAGTAGATTTTCTTTTGGTCTGAGTATTCTGCGACCTATTTAAAGTCTAACCTGTGTATACCAGTCAGTAGATTTTCTTTTGGTCTGAGTATTCTGCGACCTATTTAAAGTCTAACCAGTGTATACCAGTCAGTAGATTTTCTTTTGGTCTGAGTATTCTGCGACCTATTTAAAGTCTAACCAGTGTATACCAGTCAGTAGATTTTCTTTTGGTCTGAGTATTCTGCGACCTATTTAAAGTCTAACCAGTGTATACCAGTTAGTAGATTTTCTTTTGGTCTGAGTCTTCTGCGACCTATTTAAAGTCTAACCAGTGTATACCAGTCAGTTAATTTTCTTTTGGTCTGAGTCTTCTGCGACCTATTTAAAGTCTAACCAGTGTATACCAGTCAGTAGATTTTCTTTTGGTCTGAGTCTTCTGCGACCTATTTAAAGTCTAACCAATGTATACCAGTTAGTAGATTTTCTTTTGGTCTGAGTCTTTTTGTGACCTATTTAAAGTCTAACCAGTGTGTCCCAGTCAGTTGATTTTCTTTTGGTCTGAGTCTTCTGCGACTTATTTAAAGTCTAACCAGTGTATACCAGTTAGTAGATTTTCTTTTGGTCTGAGTCTTCTGCGACTTATTTAAAGTCTAACCAATGTATACCAGTTAGTAGATTTTCTTTTGGTCTGAGTCTTCTGCGACCTATTTAAAGTCTAACCAGTGTGTCCCAGTCAGTTGATTTTCTTTTGGTCTGAGTCTTCTGCGACCTATTTAAAGTCTAACCAATGTATACCAGTCAGTAGATTTTCTTTTGGTCTGAGTCTTCTGCGACCTATTTAAAGTCTAACCAGTGTGTCCCAGTCAGTTGATTTTCTTTTGGTCTAAGTCTTCTGCCATCTATTTAAAGTCTAACCAGTGTATACCAGTCAGTAGATTTTCTTTTGGTCTGAGTATTCTGCGACCTATTTAAAGTCTAACCTGTGTATACCAGTCAGTAGATTTTCTTTTGGTCTGAGTATTCTGCGACCTATTTAAAGTCTAACCTGTGTATACCAGTCAGTAGATTTTCTTTTGGTCTGAGTATTCTGCGACCTATTTAAAGTCTAACCAGTGTATACCAGTCAGTAGATTTTCTTTTGGTCTGAGTATTCTGCGACCTATTTAAAGTCTAACCAGTGTGTCCCAGTCAGTTGATTTTCTTTTGGTCTAAGTCTTCTGCCATCTATTTAAAGTCTTACCAGTGTATACCAGTCAGTAGATTTTCTTTTGGTCTGAGTCTTCTGCGACCTATTTAAAGTCTAACCAGTGTGTCCCAGTCAGTTGATTTTCTTTTGGTCTAAGTATTCTGCGACCTATTTAAAGTCTAACCAGTGTATACCAGTCAGTAGATTTTCTTTTGGTCTGAGTCTTCTGCGACCTATTTAAAGTCTAACCTGTGTATACCAGTCAGTAGATTTTCTTTTGGTCTGAGTATTCTGCGACCTATTTAAAGTCTAACCAGTGTATACCAGTCAGTAGATTTTCTTTTGGTCTGAGTATTCTGCGACCTATTTAAAGTCTAACCAGTGTATACCAGTCAGTAGATTTTCTTTTGGTCTGAGTATTCTGCGACCTATTTAAAGTCTAACCAGTGTATACCAGTCAGTAGATTTTCTTTTGGTCTGAGTATTCTGCGACCTATTTAAAGTCTAACCTGTGTATACCAGTCAGTAGATTTTCTTTTGGTCTGAGTATTCTGCGACCTATTTAAAGTCTAACCTGTGTATACCAGTCAGTAGATTTTCTTTTGGTCTGAGTATTCTGCGACCTATTTAAAGTCTAACCAGTGTATACCAGTCAGTAGATTTTCTTTTGGTCTGAGTATTCTGCGACCTATTTAAAGTCTAACCAGTGTATACCAGTCAGTAGATTTTCTTTTGGTCTGAGTATTCTGCGACCTATTTAAAGTCTAACCAGTGTATACCAGTCAGTAGATTTTCTTTTGGTCTGAGTCTTCTGCGACCTATTTAAAGTCTAACCTGTGTATACCAGTCAGTTAATTTTCTTTTGGTCTGAGTCTTCTGCGACCTATTTAAAGTCTAACCAGTGTGTCCCAGTCAGTTGATTTTCTTTTGGTCTAAGTATTCTGCGACCTATTTAAAGTCTAACCAGTGTATACCAGTCAGTAGATTTTCTTTTGGTCTGAGTATTCTGCGACCTATTTAAAGTCTAACCAGTGTATGCCAGTCAGTAGATTTTCTTTTGGTGTAAGTCTTCTTCGACCTATTTAAAGTCTTACCAGTGTATACCAGTCAGTAGATTTTCTTTTGGTCTGAGTATTCTGCGACCTATTTAAAGTCTAACCAGTGTATACCAGTCAGTAGATTTTCTTTTGGTCTGAGTATTCTGCGACCTATTTAAAGTCTAACCAGTGTATACCAGTCAGTAGATTTTCTTTTGGTCTGAGTATTCTGCGACCTATTTAAAGTCTAACCTGTGTATACCAGTCAGTAGATTTTCTTTTGGTCTGAGTATTCTGCGACCTATTTAAAGTCTAACCTGTGTATACCAGTCAGTAGATTTTCTTTTGGTCTGAGTATTCTGCGACCTATTTAAAGTCTAACCAGTGTATACCAGTCAGTAGATTTTCTTTTGGTCTGAGTATTCTGCGACCTATTTAAAGTCTAACCAGTGTATACCAGTCAGTAGATTTTCTTTTGGTCTGAGTATTCTGCGACCTATTTAAAGTCTAACCAGTGTATACCAGTTAGTAGATTTTCTTTTGGTCTGAGTCTTCTGCGACCTATTTAAAGTCTAACCAGTGTATACCAGTCAGTTAATTTTCTTTTGGTCTGAGTCTTCTGCGACCTATTTAAAGTCTAACCAGTGTATACCAGTCAGTAGATTTTCTTTTGGTCTGAGTCTTCTGCGACCTATTTAAAGTCTAACCAATGTATACCAGTTAGTAGATTTTCTTTTGGTCTGAGTCTTTTTGTGACCTATTTAAAGTCTAACCAGTGTGTCCCAGTCAGTTGATTTTCTTTTGGTCTGAGTCTTCTGCGACTTATTTAAAGTCTAACCAGTGTATACCAGTTAGTAGATTTTCTTTTGGTCTGAGTCTTCTGCGACTTATTTAAAGTCTAACCAATGTATACCAGTTAGTAGATTTTCTTTTGGTCTGAGTCTTCTGCGACCTATTTAAAGTCTAACCAGTGTGTCCCAGTCAGTTGATTTTCTTTTGGTCTGAGTCTTCTGCGACCTATTTAAAGTCTAACCAATGTATACCAGTCAGTAGATTTTCTTTTGGTCTGAGTCTTCTGCGACCTATTTAAAGTCTAACCAGTGTGTCCCAGTCAGTTGATTTTCTTTTGGTCTAAGTCTTCTGCCATCTATTTAAAGTCTAACCAGTGTATACCAGTCAGTAGATTTTCTTTTGGTCTGAGTATTCTGCGACCTATTTAAAGTCTAACCTGTGTATACCAGTCAGTAGATTTTCTTTTGGTCTGAGTATTCTGCGACCTATTTAAAGTCTAACCAGTGTATACCAGTCAGTAGATTTTCTTTTGGTCTGAGTCTTCTGCGACCTATTTAAAGTCTAACCAGTGTGTCCCAGTCAGTTGATTTTCTTTTAGTCTAAGTATTCTGCGACCTATTTAAAGTCTAACCAGTGTATACCAGTCAGTAGATTTTCTTTTGGTCTGAGTCTTCTGCGACCTATTTAAAGTCTAACCTGTGTATACCAGTCAGTAGATTTTCTTTTGGTCTGAGTATTCTGCGACCTATTTAAAGTCTAACCAGTGTATACCAGTCAGTAGATTTTCTTTTGGTCTGAGTATTCTGCGACCTATTTAAAGTCTAACCAGTGTATACCAGTCAGTAGATTTTCTTTTGGTCTGAGTATTCTGCGACCTATTTAAAGTCTAACCAGTGTATACCAGTCAGTAGATTTTCTTTTGGTCTGAGTATTCTGCGACCTATTTAAAGTCTAACCTGTGTATACCAGTCAGTAGATTTTCTTTTGGTCTGAGTATTCTGCGACCTATTTAAAGTCTAACCAGTGTATACCAGTCAGTAGATTTTCTTTTGGTCTGAGTATTCTGCGACCTATTTAAAGTCTAATCAGTGTATACCAGTCAGTAGATTTTCTTTTGGTCTGAGTATTCTGCGACCTATTTAAAGTCTAACCAGTGTATACCAGTCAGTAGATTTTCTTTTGGTCTGAGTCTTCTGCGACCTATTTAAAGTCTAACCAGTGTATACCAGTCAGTTAATTTTCTTTTGGTCTGAGTCTTCTGCGACCTATTTAAAGTCTAACCAGTGTATACCAGTCAGTAGATTTTCTTTTGGTCTGAGTATTCTGCGACCTATTTAAAGTCTAACCAGTGTATACCAGTCAGTAGATTTTCTTTTGGTCTGAGTATTCTGCGACCTATTTAAAGTCTAACCAGTGTATACCAGTCAGTAGATTTTCTTTTGGTCTGAGTATTCTGCGACCTATTTAAAGTCTAACCTGTGTATACCAGTCAGTAGATTTTCTTTTGGTCTGAGTATTCTGCGACCTATTTAAAGTCTAACCAGTGTATACCAGTCAGTAGATTTTCTTTTGGTCTGAGTATTCTGCGACCTATTTAAAGTCTAATCAGTGTATACCAGTCAGTAGATTTTCTTTTGGTCTGAGTATTCTGCGACCTATTTAAAGTCTAACCAGTGTATACCAGTCAGTAGATTTTCTTTTGGTCTGAGTCTTCTGCGACCTATTTAAAGTCTAACCAGTGTATACCAGTCAGTTAATTTTCTTTTGGTCTGAGTCTTCTGCGACCTATTTAAAGTCTAACCAGTGTATACCAGTCAGTAGATTTTCTTTTGGTCTGAGTCTTCTGCGACCTATTTAAAGTCTAACCAATGTATACCAGTTAGTAGATTTTCTTTTGGTCTGAGTCTTTTTGTGACCTATTTAAAGTCTAACCAGTGTGTCCCAGTCAGTTGATTTTCTTTTGGTCTGAGTCTTCTGCGACTTATTTAAAGTCTAACCAGTGTATACCAGTTAGTAGATTTTCTTTTAGTCTGAGTCTTCTGCGACTTATTTAAAGTCTAACCAATGTATACCAGTTAGTAGATTTTCTTTTGGTCTGAGTCTTCTGCGACCTATTTAAAGTCTAACCAGTGTGTCCCAGTCAGTTGATTTTCTTTTGGTCTGAGTCTTCTGCGACCTATTTAAAGTCTAACCAATGTATACCAGTCAGTAGATTTTCTTTTGGTCTGAGTCTTCTGCGACCTATTTAAAGTCTAACCAGTGTGTCCCAGTCAGTTGATTTTCTTTTGGTCTAAGTCTTCTGCCATCTATTTAAAGTCTAACCAGTGTATACCAGTCAGTAGATTTTCTTTTGGTCTGAGTCTTCTGCGACCTATTTAAAGTCTAACCAGTGTGTCCCAGTCAGTTGATTTTCTTTTGGTCTAAGTATTCTGCGACCTATTTAAAGTCTAACCAGTGTATACCAGTCAGTAGATTTTCTTTTGGTCTGAGTATTCTGCGACCTATTTAAAGTCTAACCAGTGTATGCCAGTCAGTAGATTTTCTTTTGGTGTAAGTCTTCTTCGACCTATTTAAAGTCTTACCAGTGTATACCAGTCAGTAGATTTTCTTTTGGTCTGAGTATTCTGCGACCTATTTAAAGTCTAACCAGTGTATACCAGTCAGTAGATTTTCTTTTGGTCTGAGTATTCTGCGACCTATTTAAAGTCTAACCAGTGTATACCAGTCAGTAGATTTTCTTTTGGTCTGAGTATTCTGCGACCTATTTAAAGTCTAACCTGTGTATACCAGTCAGTAGATTTTCTTTTGGTCTGAGTATTCTGCGACCTATTTAAAGTCTAACCTGTGTATACCAGTCAGTAGATTTTCTTTTGGTCTGAGTATTCTGCGACCTATTTAAAGTCTAACCAGTGTATACCAGTCAGTAGATTTTCTTTTGGTCTGAGTATTCTGCGACCTATTTAAAGTCTAACCAGTGTATACCAGTCAGTAGATTTTCTTTTGGTCTGAGTATTCTGCGACCTATTTAAAGT
This sequence comes from Biomphalaria sudanica, assembly GCA_036873155.1. Taxonomy (NCBI): domain Eukaryota; kingdom Metazoa; phylum Mollusca; class Gastropoda; family Planorbidae; genus Biomphalaria; species Biomphalaria sudanica. Next base: position 4,686,177 of record JAZGLO010006654.1, on the reverse strand, counting down.
CTAACCAGTGTATACCAGTCAGTAGATTTTCTTTTGGTCTGAGTCTTCTGCGACCTATTTAAAGTCTAACCAGTGTATACCAGTCAGTTAATTTTCTTTTGGTCTGAGTCTTCTGCGACCTATTTAAAGTCTAACCAGTGTATACCAGTCAGTAGATTTTCTTTTGGTCTGAGTCTTCTGCGACCTATTTAAAGTCTAACCAATGTATACCAGTTAGTAGATTTTCTTTTGGTCTGAGTCTTTTTGTGACCTATTTAAAGTCTAACCAGTGTGTCCCAGTCAGTTGATTTTCTTTTGGTCTGAGTCTTCTGCGACTTATTTAAAGTCTAACCAGTGTATACCAGTTAGTAGATTTTCTTTTGGTCTGAGTCTTCTGCGACTTATTTAAAGTCTAACCAATGTATACCAGTTAGTAGATTTTCTTTTGGTCTGAGTCTTCTGCGACCTATTTAAAGTCTAACCAGTGTGTCCCAGTCAGTTGATTTTCTTTTGGTCTGAGTCTTCTGCGACCTATTTAAAGTCTAACCAATGTATACCAGTCAGTAGATTTTCTTTTGGTCTGAGTCTTCTGCGACCTATTTAAAGTCTAACCAGTGTGTCCCAGTCAGTTGATTTTCTTTTGGTCTAAGTCTTCTGCCATCTATTTAAAGTCTAACCAGTGTATACCAGTCAGTAGATTTTCTTTTGGTCTGAGTCTTCTGCGACCTATTTAAAGTCTAACCAGTGTGTCCCAGTCAGTTGATTTTCTTTTGGTCTAAGTATTCTTCGACCTATTTAAAGTCTTACCAGTGTATACCAGTCAGTAGATTTTCTTTTGGTCTAAGTCTTCTGCCATCTATTTAAAGTCTAACCAGTGTATACCATTCAAAAGATTGAGGTGGAGTGCAGTATGTTACTATAGAAAGCAGTTCTAGCTGTGGTCTACATTAAACGAATAACACTATTAGTAATGTGATTGAAACTAGAGAATTTCCTGGAGAGATGATTAGAATGTATAGAAGTAATTCAAATAATGACACATAAAACACTCAGCCATTATTTAAATAAAACGACTCGTGTGCGTGATTGTATTGGCTGAATACATTCTGATGTAACCTCGAGGACGAGGGGAGAGTAGAGGGCGAACGAATGATGAAAGTGATTTGAAGTATGAGATCAGGTCGAACAAGACCTCGTGTGTCCATTACAAGAAAAAGAAATAGTTTGACATTTTTATTATGCCACGTCTTATTTTCAGACATTTCTTCGATTTAATAGAAAGCTGTGTAGACTTGTAAAAGTCACGATTATTTTGCTTTGAAATAATTTTTTTATGAGATTCATTCAGGTGGTAGGTATGTAACAAGTTACTTAATACACTTACATCAGTGACATGGCTTACATCAGTTACACGGATTACATCAGTAACATGGCTTACATCAGTGACATGCCTTACATCAGTGACATAGCTTATATCAGTGACTTGGCTTACATGGAGCTATAACCCAACGTCGACCCAACCTACATCAACACAACACCTAACCCAACAAAGTTCAAATAAGTACACGCTCAGAAAGATACTAGGATAGTGGATTTCTTATTCCACACCATAGGAGGAACTTAGAAATAAGAAATATATACATTGATATAAGAACTTGTAAGCTTTGATTCAGACTTGCACAGAAGTGACGATAAAACTTCCTATTTTGTGTACTATGGCTTTGGATGGCGGTGGGCAGGATTCGAGCCCGTCTGAAGCGTTACCAAACGACAAAGCAGAAAACTTAAGAATAAAAAAACTTAAAATATCCACTAATAATTTGATACCAAGTTTGATTAACAATTATAATAGATAATAACATATAAACGCAAGAAATAACAAAATGTACCATACAAATACTTGATAGAATGTATCTCTATGATGGACACAAATATAAAGCATTGAATTTTATGGTTTCTTATATTTTTGTTTATACTTTGGCATGGTCAAGTGGCTAGCATGGTCAAGTGGCTAGCATGGTCAAGATGTATTTGTTTTGTTTCCAAATTAAAACAGATAAATTATAAAAGTAGTTTCATTAAGAAAAGTTCCAAAGTACAAATTAAAACTAAACACTATTTATCACTCTGTAAATGGTATTTTCAATTCTCAGAGCTCAAGACTTTGGTCATCATGGTCAAGTGGCTAGCATGGTCAAGACCTTTCCACTTTATCCTCTGTTCGCCATCGGCGTGTCTCTGCTCGTAGAGGCGGGCAGCAGGAGGGGTTACTGGACTCAGATGATCCGCATCATTTGTCTGGGTCTGTTAGCTACATGGGACTGGAACGCTGCATTCATTCTGCACAAAGCTTCCCCTTTTCCAGGTAGGTCATCAGACCTTTTCCAGGTAGGTCATTAGACCTTTTCCAGGTAGGTCAATTCCTCTTTTCCGGGAAGATCGTTGCTCCTCTCTTTCAAGTAGGTCTTTATGCTATTCAGATAGGTCAATAGAGGCTTGACAAGATGTAACACACCAACTTTCTAAGCACAACTATTTGAACTGGGAACAGTTCGCTAGTGTCACGTACACAGTATGTATCTATTTTTAGCTCGTCAAGTACCTCGGGTTTTTTCTCACGTGGAGATATGTTAATTAGTGTAACTTGGGCTGCATTTATTGGTTGGCAGTGCAATGAGCTGCCTGGGAGACGTGACGTAGCTGGAGCCCGGGAAAAGTTCTGTTTTTTTGGTCAGTCATTGTATGGAACTTGGAAGTGGAAACATCTACTAATGTCTTGTATTAGAACTCAATTATATTATTGTGTAGATCTATCATTTTATTCAAGTACGTTTAACCATTGTAATTATTTGTGAATAGCTTTTTCAAGTTCTGAATTAAAGTAATTGTTTTAGACGAAGAGAAGTTTCTTCATTGAATATAGTATCATACTTAGATCGATTTAGCGAATGACAACTTCTAGATGATCAACTGGCAACATTTTGAATGATCGTATTATCAACTAGATCTGACTACTTCTATACGATCATCTTATTAAAAGAAGATTTCAAGATCCTCGGCAATCACGATCATCGTTAGTGTGATACAGGTCAAGATAATCTTCAACGTGACATCTATCATTGCATCTTCATAGATCTTGACATCTGACATCCATATTAATTGATGATTGTGATAGCTAGAATGAGTAGGAAAAAAATTAGGCATATTAGTAATATACATTTGAGTGTTAAAATCTTGTGGAACAAATAGAACGTATATAGATTTTTACAAAGTTTATATCAACTCACTATAACCAATATTTAATAAATTAATCGTAATGTATTAATTTTTGTTTTATATAGAGAATGTACTAAACACTAGGGAAATAAACCGTGTGTAGAAATATTAAGTAGTGGTAAACTGTATCTTATCTTATATAATACAGACGTTACTTCAAAAAAGAAGATGATTACGTCCTACGCGTCATGCATTTAGTCATGCATATTAACCAATGACTTAAATTCTGACAAGTCACTGGTTTTTCTGGCTAGCTCAGGCAACCCATTCCATGCTCTAATAGCACTAGAGAAGAAGGAGTATTTGTACAAATTTGTCCTAGCATATGGGACGAGGAATGTGCCTTTATTTTTGTGTCTTTCAGAGTATTTTATTAGATTTTGTTTTTGTATTTGAAGATTATGGTTCAGTGTTTTATGTATAATTGCTACTTTACTTTTCAGTCTTCTGTCCTGTAGCTTTATTTTAGACTCTAAAACTTTCTATTTTTCTGAATAGTTGAATAGCTCAGTGGTTAACACTCGGCCTTCCATCGTGGGGTTCGAGACATCGAGTTTGAAGTCAGACACGAGCAACTTTTTTTTTTCAATTGCTTTTGAAAAAGCAGCACGGAAACCTTCTCTCAGATATGCTCTCAAACCTTCCCATCCTTTCCCAATTGGTTAACAAAAGGATTGGACCATAGCGCTCTGGGCTAAAAGCATGAAAGTGGCGACACACGTAAACAATACAACTATTTCCAATCCCCCCCTTCCTCAATGAATGACATGATTGGTTGACACAATACTTAATGCAACCCATTATAAGCTTGGATTGGTTTCTTTATAGAATTTTGGTTTATTTCATCTGTAAAATGCGATATTTATAATATAACACGATAAACACAGAGACTCCTATTTATGTCAAGAGATGAAGTAACTAGAAGTAATGCGTGTCCTGAGTATTGTAGAGAACCCATGTGTGTCCTGAGTCTTGTAGAGAACCTATATGTGTCATGAGTCTTGTAGAGAGTCTATATGTGTCCTGACTCTTGTAAGGAGCCTATATGTCACGATGTGTGTCTTAAACAGATTTGATCAAATTATTTGGATGGCTGCCTGGCAGTGGCGTAGCAAGGTACTCGTGGGCCCGGGTTCAAGAATATCTTGGTGGACCCCCTTTACCCCAATAATATGGATTAAGTTGGACAAAACAATTGAGTAATCTGAATGTATCGATACCAAAAGACATTCCGATACAATAAGCGTACCTTTTTTTAAATAAGTATTAATGTCATTACATTTGACTCAGTAAAATTGTATTAGAAGTCAGCGCTTGTACAACTTCTTTACAGAATTAAACGACTATAATGAGTTTTAAATGAACACACTTTTTATAAGTTATATTTCTCATTATACACATTTACATTACAAAAATACTTCTAGGTTTAAAACTAACACTTAGTTACACAATTGTTTCAGGCCTTATAAGGAGTAAAGTTAGAAACTAGTGGGACAATTACAAAATATATGTCTGTTTCTCGTTCCATTGAAAAGTGAAGCCAACTTGCTTTCTGTTATAGAAATTCTTAGATAATTTTTAATCAATCGAAACTTACATAATGACATCCCTGCTGACACATAGTATGATATAACATGTGTGCCGTGACAATGTTTGGAAAACTTGAAAATAAAAGAAACAGAATGAGCCTTGAGAAAGTTGAATCATTAGCAGCTGTGTCCAAATTTTTTATTGGTAACTCTGGGGACTATCCCTATAGACTTCATCGTCGTCCCCGTCATTCTTTGCAACACACTCAAATGTTCTCTGAACCAAACTCTCTCTACCCCCGCTCCTGTAATACTCCCGCGCTGTGTTTATGCAGATAATTCAATGTAAGACTAAAAAAAAACAAAAAACAAAGGGAAATAACAGGCGAAAGGGCAACAAAGTTAGTGGACGCTCATAGTGAGTGTCGAACAAGAAGCTAAATAACGAAAGAGCTGCCGAATGTCATCAAGCTAAATCTCTACCTCAGTAACTAAAGTCGACCTTGCTCTAGGGCTGCCAAAAGTCTTTTGTGTTAACTTCCAAAATCCTAGAGTTTTTTTTTTTTTGTTGTTTTTTTTAATTCGTCGCATCAATGTCAAAGTAAAAACTTTTTTTTTAGGAAACAAATAACTTTTCCCGCCAAAATCCTAATCATGCCATAACAGCATACAGAAAAAAAATCTGGCAACAATTGTCACCAAAAACGCGGGGGTCATGCGCCTTGCATCCGAACCGAGGGGTCCCAGGCTCGAAACTTGTTGGTTTTTTGGGGCGATGAGTCCACCCATCTGTAATGTGTATGCGACATTAGATGGAGAAAAGTAAAAGGGTTTGGTCGTTGTGCTGGCCACATGTCTTCCTCGTTAACCTTAAGCCATAGGAACAGAAGACCTTTTCATCCCCTGCGCCATAGATAGAACTTTTTATTTACTTTACCAATTACTAACAGCTAAATAGCAGTATTAACTTGCTCTAGAGCAGTGGTTCCCAAAGTTTTTGTCTCTTAGACCCCTTGCCATGTTTTCCGGTTTTCGGTAGACCCCCTGCTTAACTATTATTTTAATTTTGTAAATGTAACTCAATTTTTTTTTACTGTTTTTAAAATGTATTTATGTGAATAAAAGTAAAACAAATTATAATGAAGCACATGTTAATTGGTATAGATACAAATTAAAACAAAGCAAAATAAAATTTAATAAGTTTTACATGAAAGTATGAAGCAAAAAAAAAATAGTACAGAGCACATCAGTGGGAAGGATGGGCCTGATGCTTTGATACTAAACTATCAATGTTGGGCTTCCATTTCGTTAGGCTTAATCTTAAATCCCCTCTGTTAGTGATGTCCAGATTTGTTTCTTGTATTGATTAGAAGATTGGTAACAGTGCTGAACCCTCTTTCCACAAGATATGAAGATGGAAAAGCAATTAGAAACTTTCTGACGATATTCCATAATATGAGATACGTATCGGGCATATCTTTATTGAAACCAAAAGAGCTGATATCCTTTTTTAAATTGTACTTTCAGTTCTTCATTAGTACTTATTCCTAGAAGTTCTTCTTGCAATGCTGCATCATCCTCTTCTATAATATCAACATATGGATCGATAATCCACTGAGGTATTACCATATTCAGAATATCCTCAAATCTAATTCGAAAATCAGAATATAGGGAATTCAAATGTTCAACATAAATGAAAACGTCCTCCTCCTGACATTTTGTGTGTTCTATATTTGGAAATTGGGAAAATTCGCCACAACCAATGTTTTGCTTCATTAATTTTATTCTTGCAAGAAATGCTGAGATTATGGACTTTGTTTTGATCACATTCAGGTTATCCCCTAGTCAGACATAAGCCTTTCGACAGCCATCGAATTTCAGTGTGAAGGAGCAGTTGGTGAAAGTTCTCGTCATTTTCTTCACACAATTGAGCAATTAATCGAGTATTCAAAGCGTTGGCTCGGATTCGATTAACAGCAGTAATGACAAACTGAAGAGATTCATGCAATCTGACACTGAGATTTTTAGCAACTAAATGTTGTCTATGGATAACGCAGTGTATTGCTAACACGCCGGGTACATTTTCTTTTAAAAGGCTCACAAATCCTCGGTAGCGTCCAACCATTGCAGGTGCTCCATCTGTTGCTACTGATATTATATTTCCTAAAGGGATCTCTTTTTCTTTAAAGTAGTCCTTCAAAACTTTCAGTATTGATTCGCCTTTTGTGTCAATGGCCAAAGTTTTTGCAAATAGAAGTTCTTCGTGGATTTCTTGATCCAAAATAAAACGAACATATGCCAACAATAATGCTTCATTACTAGGCAAGGTTGACTCTTTTAATGATATCAGAAGCAGGCTTGTGTAAGACTTCTGCAACGGCTGGCAAAATAAATTTTTCACCTACAGTGTGAGGTTTTCCGGATTTTGCTATGAGTAAAGAAATATTGTAAGATGCTCGTAAACCATCATCTTCTCTTTGTGATGTTGAAGTGAACATTTTGTCCACTGTAGGTCTATTCTGAGATCTATCTTTAAGTGTTTGAAAATACTTCATGTCCTTATCGATTTTATCTGGGTGGCATCGTTTCTGGATGATTCTCCAGTTAAGATGGTTTCATGGCGTCATTACACTAAATTTTGTTACATAAAAGGCACATAGGTAATAGCTTGCTGGATGAGGAAGGAATGAAGCCAAATTTCAAATATGTAATACTATACTGTCTACATTTCTTTCTAGATTCGGCCATGTTAAATATCTGTTACCTGTAGACATAATTAGGATATTTGAAAAAGTTATTAAAATAAAAACTTTCGATTCGCACAAGAGAATTCCACCAGGATTGAAAGTTAAAGAATTAGCTAAGGTAGGCGTACAAATAAAGTATCATGTGTGTTGAAAATAAAAGAAAATAAAAGTGAGTGTCAGGTTTAGAATAGCTGTATACAGTTAATGTCCCGGGGTTCCACCTGACAAGACATCACTTACACACAGTCATACATAGAGTGACCAACTATGTGAATAGTTTAAATAACAAAAATTATAAGAATTTAATTGTATGAAACTGATATATGTGTATGTACAATGAAGATAAAAATAGAATATATATATATATATTAGATATATATATATATATTTATTATATATATATAATATAAATATAAAGATATTATTCAACAATTAATTTAAGCACCTTTGCTACTGCTATCAACTTGTCACCCTGGTTTCATAGTCCACCAGACTCTGACCGACTGGCGTCACAAAATTGCCAACCTCGGTAATAGTAAAGTTTTTGTAAAATGTAAAATATTTTACATGTTTCAGATGTTCCTTCAGAGTTGAAGATATTTTACTTGCTAGTCCAAACCTCCCGCAGGACGACGAGGGATGGTAGCGGGCAGGGTTTGAACCCGGGACCATCGATAAATCCGAACGACAGTCCAGCATGCAAACCGCACGACCAGGCAGCCAGTTAGACCTCAGATGATCGCCAATTAGACACTGAAAACTGTAATATATATTTCTGAGACGGCAGACGACGCCCACACTAGCACAGACTCGAGCTAAGTATATACAACTCCAACACTGACACCCTATAAACGAAATAAACACAAAACTTAACTTCTACTCTAAAACTAGAAATAGTGACAACCTCATACAACATACAATAAGAGATATCACAAACGAATAACTCACCCTAAACAGGGGTCCAAAAATCCTACTGAATAATAAGTCCGAGAAACTGGTACAGACAAATAACGTTTTACGGGCCAACACACCGTCCGTTTCAACCAAATTCAGAGGGTGAACTGCCTCATGACAAAGAATGACCAATAGATGTCACCGGACTTTGTGACGTAGCAAAAACAATTCCAAACAAACATACAAGACAGTCTCGCCCCGTAAAGTACTAGGAGGAGAGGACATACAAACAGAGTTAGGAGAACTACGCGACAGTGGAGGTTCTGCAGTTGTCTGGAAATAACTACCCCATCCATGAGAGCAGATGTATAGCATCGTATTATTCATTCTAAGAAATCAATGCACATAAAATAAAACTAATAACATCATAAAAAATATTTATTTTATTATAGTGAAAAATAGTCCTAATAGGATAAGCATCAATGTTTTACCATGCTAACGTCTGCATTATTTTAAGTTTCAACATCACTGCCATGTATGGCAATCTGAACATAAATAAAATATACTTTATAAAATAGTAACGTTCAATGCTGTACCAAGATCATCGCCAACAAACAAAGCGCACACTTGGACAATTAGTCAAGGGAAAAAAAACATTGATAGGTAAGCTATACAGATTTTAAGCAAAAAACAACCACCTCTGTTTCATAATTGTAATATATGACCATCGCAAAGACACTGATCACAAAAATAAAAATAGACACAAAAAAACTCATTCAACAAAATGAACTTATTAAGTTGTAAATTGTACATGTAATTCTAAAGGGAAACTGTTGTACGAATGTATAGTTTGTGCAATATTCTACACATTGTTTGCTCTTATAATGTATTTTAATGTGTAAGGCACAATTGTAAAACAAATTTCCTCACGGATAATACAGATTATTATAATATATTATTACTATTATCATTATCATGTTTTAAATAGAATCTTGAAGTCTTGAATAGGTTTTACTCTACAGAGCTCAATAACCTTCAAATGCCACATTTAGTTGCATTCCACTCTCCAGTTGAACTAAATAATCACTATCTCTACCATCAGACTCAAACAGCTGGTAATCACTTACCACAATCCTTATTCTACCATTAAAACATAAGTATTAAGTCTTATTGACATTTTATTTATTCATATCTAATTATATCCACTCTGTCGTTCTCTTAGGTCTGAGTTAGTAAATGTTAAAAAAAATAAAAAAAATTAGCAGTGCATTCGTCAATGAAACAATTAAAAATCGGCGATTGCAGGCATAGTCCGGTGACTATAATTGTGTAATGGTTTTAAATGAGATCCATTATCGTAGACCCCCAAAAGCATCTCGTAGACACCCAATTTCTTTTTTAACTTCCGTGGATCCCCTAGAGGTCGTTGTAGACCCCTGTGGGTCTAAATAGTCCATTTTGGGAATCACTGCTCTATAGCAATTTAATCCGCTAGTATATGTGTTCGTCTGAAAATAGGTGTTCAATGTTTTGAATTTAATGTCAATCTTCGTGTACTGTCGTGGACGTTTTAATGTAGCTTTTTAATCAGTGTTTACAAAATATGCAATTATTTTTTCACTTTGTTCTCATCTGGGCCCCAACTGGTCATGAGTCATGGGCCCATGAGCAATGAACCCCTTCGTGCCATTGTTGGGAAGCGTGGTCGAGAGGCTAAGTGCGCTTCAAACTTGGCTTGTCTTGGCTACCTAGAAGGGGGCTCGAGGTTCGACACCCGACTTTACTGAGCGCCTAAAGGCAGCACGGAAAACCAACTCCTCCCCCCCCCCCCCCACCGGTTCACAAATGAGATTGGACCAAAGCGCTTTGAGCATGCTATAAGCATGAAAGTAGCGCTATATAAAAGCTATAATAATAATTGTTGCAACGCCAATGGCTTTGGGCCTCTTGTGGTCGTGGGCCAGGGTTCATTGAACCCTTTCGCGCCATGGATGCTACGCCACTGCTTTCAACCAAATGAAATGTTTACCACCTCGCTATTTTGTTCACGTAGTTTTCTAAGAAAGTGGAAACTTTGTGTCACGCTCTAAATTAGCGGATTTCTCTGAACTCACTCTGTCTACTCTCTTCATCTTCTCCCCGTAACTTATAAAATAGACTTTGATCTCAAATAGAAGGACTTTCAGTTAGTGGCAGTATTCATGAGAATCTCCCTCTCTCCCTCTCTCTTTTCCCCGCTCTCTCTCTCTCTTTCCTTTCTCTCTCTCTCTTTCCTTTCTCTCTCTCTCTTTCCTTTCTCTCCCTCTCTTTCCAAACTACAAACTGACCGAGACTAAATTGAGAAAATCGGGGCTGAGTGTTTGGTTGTTTAGAAAGAAGAGTGTAATTTGTCAGTATAGGTTACTTTGTCCTGTAAGAAATTTGATAGAAATGTAAAACATTGTGTTACTTCAAATATATTCAGGCTACAAACTGGATAAAAATAAAGTACAAACTAGTCGAAAACTTTTGTTAAATTTGTGTAGGTGAGAAATGTTATAAACGACAATAAAAGAATTAACCGACTTAGAAACACAAGTAGATTTCTTGGATAATCCTGGCCTGTAAAAGTCTTTTAAGTATTTCTTGTTTGAGGTTAACCCCTGCACACTAGAATCTATTTGATGCATGCAATCATCGTGTCTACACAGTTTTCTCAACAATAATGTTTTATATTTTCAGGTGCTGGTATGTCCAGTTGGGACATGTCTGACCACGACAATGCAGCTTTCATTGGTGCAGCCTTCGGTGACCACATTTGCTTTCACCTCATGTTCCTGATTGTAGCGTACCTAGCTACAGCCGTGTTCATGAGGTTTAGGTACGGGGTCAGCATAAGGTACCAGTGTGATTGAGACTACACTACACTATAGTAGACTCTATGCAGAAAGGAAGGTTCACGACCTTTACAGACTCCAGCTATAAATATTAAGTGCACACATATAATATGGAATAAATACTGCATGTCACGTGCTACAATGTTTCATTGAAGTCGCGCTGTGATTTCATTTGGTTTTCTGAGAATTTGTTTTGATACGTGTGTGGACATTCGCTATTTTGTTATTTTATTGTGTAAAATTGTTGTCGACCACATTTCTCTAATAGCTCTATTCCTAACATCTTTGAACTGGTGTACTAGATTCAGCCGACATACTAGCTTTAACCTTGCCAGCGTATGCAATTGTGAACATTTGGTTCAGTGCAATGTCTCGACATGCAGGATGATATTGTGAACATTTGGTTCAGTGCCCCAATGTCTCGACTTGCAGGATGATATTGTGAACATTTGATTCAGTGCAATGTCTCGACATGCAGGATGATATTGTGAACATTTGGTTCAGTGCAATGTCTCGACATGCAGGATGATATTGTGAACATTTGGTTCAGTGCCCCAATGTCTCGACATGCAGGATGATATTGTGAACATTTGGTTCAGTGCCCCAATGTCTCGACATGCAGGATGATATTGTGAACATTTGGTTCAGTGCCCCAATGTCTCGGCATGCAGGATGATATTGTGAACATTTGGTTCAGTGCCCCAATGTCTCGACATGCAGGATGATATTGTGAACATTTGGTTCAGTGCCCCAATGTCTCGACATGCAGGATGATATTGTGAACATTTGGTTCAGTGCCCCAATGTCTCGACATGCAGGATGATATTGTGAACATTTGGTTCAGTGCCCCAATGTCTCGACATGCAGGATGATATTGTGAACATTTGGTTCAGTGCCCCAATGTCTCGGCATGCAGGATGATATTGTGAACATTTGGTTCAGTGCCCCAATGTCTCGACATGCAGGATGATATTGTGAACATTTGGTTCAGTGCCCCAATGTCTCGGCATGCAGGATGATATTGTGAACATTTGGTTCAGTGCCCCAATGTCTCGACATGCAGGATGATATTTGATGTAGGCATGCTTTTGTTTTTCTTTTAAAATCTCGTTTTATTTCAAATGTTAGGATTTGTTCTAACGGGTTGTGACATAGCTCAGTGACAACAACCTCCGCACAAACAAGGGAGGTTTGGAATGTCAATTTGACACTAAAAGATGCAGAGCAGACTCATAAATGAAAGGATACCCTTGAACAATTCTCTATATTTTTTACTGTAATGCTCAGCAATATATTACACAGATATTCTATTTAATATTGTTTTTAATGAACTTATTGTATCGGTTCTAATATCCATCTCAATTGTTCTGTCATATTCATAAAACAGTAAGACTTGATACATCAGCTTATCGGAGCGTTACCCTGTGATACCGACAGAGACACTCTCTGAAATAAATACAATATTTCTAAATAAATGTTGGTGTGAGTTGCTTTGTTCTGAAAGGAGAGACATACACTTTTTTCTTTTTTTACAAGACCAGAGTTAATATCCAGAAAGAATGTCATATGGCCAGCACAACGGCCAACCAACTTTACTTTCCCTATTGGAATGGGGTGGACTCAGGTGCGTCCTGAAAATCCAGATATTAAAAATTCCTTGTTTCACCGAGATTCTACAAAAATGCATTATGAAATATCGCATTAAGATCTAAAAACTTGTTTCGCATTGAGTCTTACAAAACATGCAATACAAACTTACATCTCTCTCTCTCTCTTGATTTATATATCCTATATACACGCAGTATAACATGGTTGCTATTGCGCTTGTGATAAACTAGTGGACACACAATTTTGCAACAAATTTAAATTAATTCATCAATCTTGGTGTATCTGTGCAAACTTGAACAAGAGAAACATAACTTACACTCTCATGTTTACGGTAATCAGTGACAAGTCTCCAGAGACGATCTTTGCCCTTTGCAACTCTCAGGTTTACGGTAATCAGTGACAAGTCTCCAGAGACGATCTTTTCCCTTTGCAACTCTCAGGTTTACGGTAATCAGTGACAAGTCTCCAGAGACGATCTTTGCCCTTTGCAACTCTGAGGTTTACGGTAATAAGAGAAAAAAAACGACCTACTTTTCGTAGCTAAAATTTTTCCACTGCCGTTATCTTCTATTATCTTATAAGGTCAAACCTGCTAAATGTCAAGATCTCAAAGTGCATAAGAAACTAACATTGTTTATCCAAATAATGATAAACTGTAAACAGACAGACTACGTCTTTCTTTGAACAAGTATGTTCACTTTTTAATAGAGATAAAAATGACTAGTCAAAATAACGTAATCCTTTAAACTTTATATTATGGTTTAACTTATTAAATAAATGTAATCGGTTTGATGCATAATAATCATATACATTCTGAATAAGTGTGACCCTTTTTGCATTTTTTATTGGAAGTTGTATTAAATAATTTTTCTTTAAGATGCTTAATTGTTAATTGCTTAAATTTTAACGATCTAAAAAGTGGAGTAATTGAAACATTTAAACTACAGCCTAATGCTCGACTTGTGTTTTTTCATTTCTCAATCTCTAGATCTGTTTGAATACCAGCTTTAGGAATTTTAGAATTATTGGTATTAATTCACTATCTAGGAGAAAAAAAAATACAATTCTTAATGCTATAGTGTTTCCCGCTTTAGTCTATCCGAAAATCGTTGACTAGCAGAAGATTGTTGTCACAGAAGATTGTTGTCTAAGGCCGTTGAATGGTCACGTGAATATACCAACGAATTCCTTGTCAATGGCTGTTAACCTTTCTGACCTTTTCGCGTCAAAAGACTCTCAATTGTGCTTACATAAAAAAAAACCTGACCTTAAAACGCGTATATAGGTCAGTTCAAAAAATATTGGCTATAGTTCTACAGTTCTACTCGCTTTCAACTGGTTCACATAAACCTGGGGAAAAATGAAATTCCACACATTGTTTAGAATCTCCAACTAAAATGTTCGAAATTATCAGAACTTTGCCCTCCATTAATGTGAAGGTCACTTCAAAAGTAAGATAAGATAACCCAACTGCGTCCGACAGCAGAAGTAAATATTTGTAGTGTGTTATTTAGTATTTCTTATTTCACTTCTCTATGCTCAGAATTTGGGGCCAGTATGAGTAACAATAAATGAACAGGCTTAACTTACAGACATGGAAGTACTCTTTTATTGTATCTAAATAATCACATCTTTCAACATTTAAATCTTTCAGACATTATAAATGTCTAATATGTTGGCCTCCTTCAGTCGAACACTTTTTCATGTGACTGTAGAGACCCTATTTTGGAGAGACACTAGCTTCCACAAATATCGCAGGTCAAGGTGGCTTTCGCTTCGGTGGTAGAGGAGCTGGCCATTTTTCGTATCGCACGCTTTTCTTCCAGAGCTGAGGCCCCTGTTGTTTTTTTTTACTGTTCATAGCTTTCTTGGTCACTGTCTCTCTTCATCTAGTGCGGTCTAGGGCTATGTCTTCCCAATTGTCAGTGTCCAATATATTGTCAAGTTCAAGCTAAGGTTTCTGATATGTACAACAACCATATCTAATATAGTCAGTGTCCAATATATTGTCAAGTTAAAGCTAAGGTTTCTGATATGTACAACAACCATATATAATATATTCAGTGTCCAATATATTGTCAAGTGAAAGCTAAGGTTTCTTTATATGTACAACAACCATATCTAATATAGTCAGTGTCCAATATATTGTCAAGTTAAAGCTAAGGTTTCTTATATGTACAACAACCATATATAATATAGTCAGTGTCCAATATATTGTCAAGTTAAAGCTAAGGTTTCTTATATGTACAACAACCATATCTAATATAGCCAGTGTCCAATATATTGTCAAGTGAAAGCTAAGGTTTCTTATATGTACAACAACCATATCTAATATAGTCAGTGTCCAATATATTGTCAAGTGAAAGCTATGTACTAAAATGTGAAATGCATATCTTGCGTGATGCCTCAGCCGTCCAAGTGACCAAGAGACATGCAAGGTAAGGTAACAAATGTCAGGTATAACAACTCCTTATTGAGTGACGTTGGATTGTACTTATTAAAATAACTGCGTCTTTAGTCCATGCTTAACTCGACGCCATTTTGAAAAAAGTCCTGTGTAAAATCCTGCTCCAGAATGGTTGTAGACGATCGAGAGTTTACTTTTTAAGAGATCTAGGTTCGTTGTGTCATTTACATGTGAGCAGGTCAGGAGGCGCCGAGTGCACCTTTTATTAGCTGCTCAACATTAATTCATTATTTACATTAGGCAGATAGCAGCTCTACTGGGTGGGCCCAATCTGTGCACCTCGGTCTGCGACCATGGGGCTAGAGTCACCTAAGCGACCAGACAGCACAATTAAACTGGTACTAAACTTACTAAAGAAAACAACCAAACTAAATTTATATAACAACTTATATACACTTTATTTACATGAAACCAAAACAACAGTAATAAAACTAAATAAACAAACTAAACAACTAATCAACCCTACTTAGTTTATACTATTACAACTACAAACACTATCCAACAAACCAAACCCAAATAAAACCACTAGTTATCCCGATTCACAAGAATCCACCAAAATACCATACAAAGCAATGAACTATTGTAACTGACTTTTCCTAATCTAAACCTCACAACTACTAGATCAACAGGGCAGAATTATAAAGCTGTTTGGCAGCTATTTATTTGGCAGTAAGGCCAAGGCAGACAGTAAGGCAGCCGCACAATTATGCAGCAGGCTACTATCTGCACAGCTGGCAGTTAGGTTGAAATTATAGCCTGCAATTACAAATACATAAAAACATAAGACATAATATGATAATACAACAAAATAATAATGAACTAGACCTAGTCTAGCACATACACATACCTAAATGCATGAGGTAAATACAATTACCTGCTTGTAGCTAATAAAAGCCATACATACTCAAGTCAAAGTCTAAGCCACAACTAACACAGGTCAGGCTAGACTACCATAAACATAAGCTAGATCTAGATAAGACTCAACAAGCCGCCATGACAGCGATGCTTAGGGCGCAGCCATCTTTTACATTAAAAAGTAGGACTAATTGCCAATTTAATAGAGCGGTTATCCTAACAATAAAATATTAATAAAAATTCATAAGAAATATTTTGACATAGTATAGGACAAAAGTAATAAGGGGATTACTAAGTATGGCTAAATGGCAAAAAGGGGGGGGGGTGACGCTACCCAAGTCTATGGAACTTCATAGACCACACTAGAGACTTCCTTGCCTCTCAGGTGAAGCAGCAAAAAATCACACTCCGTGCTTCTCAACTAATACAATCACAATATCTATGAATAACGACTCCTATGATGATGTGACAGGTGCAACAAATATCAGGTACAACAAATGTCAGGTACAACAAATGTGAGTCTAGTGACAACAGAAAAACAACAACTAGTTAGTGGTCACTCTAAAAACCTTTTGTTTTGGAGGGAGATGGGGAAAGGCCTACATGGTCAGGTCAGGGGATAGTTGGATATTGCTAGTCGGTATTGACAACTAGAGCATCAATCGGTTCGAATCTTTGTCGCAGCCTATGTTTAGGGTAGGGGATACACTCAAAAATGATGGTCTTGGGAATAAAAAAATTGATTTTTAGTTTTTCACATGTTTCAAATAGTTCAACATAATTTGCACGCATTTTATTTAATGATAACATTGAAAAATATTATTTATTATGCAAACAATGCATTTAATAATGGTTACCTTGTCATAATAAGAGCTGAAAATCACCAAAATATTCATTGTTTTTACTTGATTTTCAAAAAAAACAGATAAAGGGACCCCGCCATGTTTGGCCTCATTGAAAAGCTCGTCTTTTTTTCTCTAAGGTCAGACATCCAATGAAAAAAAATTATTTAAGTTTGAACATTTTTCCCTCCTATATAAATGCGTTTCTTGACTATAAAAAGAAATGCAAAGACCTACATATCTCCTGAATTATTTTTAAATTATGAGATCTAATAATTTCTTAGATAAAATAATTTTTTAAAAGGAATCATATGAATTTCGTAGATCTAGATGTTAACATTGGTTTAAACAAGGAAATTACTCTGGCAATAGATGCCGAAAGAGTCTTATTTTAAGTCTAGATTCTAGATCTACTAGCGCTAACAGAATCTAACTAATCTAAGCATTGGAAGATGCATGCAACAATCTAGAAGCAGACATATTATAGTGATCTAGATCACGAGGATCTAGATCTAGAACCTGACAATATGGATTTAGATCTTCTTCATTAAGGACTATACTATAACTATACTGGGTATAAAATCTAGACCACTAAGTAAGACGGCTAACTTCTCTAGAGACTCTTACTCAAGACATTTTACTTCTAGAATGTCTAGATCTAGTCTAGAACTAATGTAAATCTAGTTCGCAGTTGAGATTTATAGATCTATATCTTAGACTCTAATTAATTTAATAAAACTAATCTACATCTAATGTAAATAGAGATCTAATAGGACTGAATAACCTTAGATCTTACTTAGATCAAAATCAATAGTATATAAATATATAGTATATACGGTTATACTACTATATTATGTATAGTATTTACTGTAGTTATGGAGTCTAGTCAATCTAGATCTAGATCTAGAGAACCTCATCTAGTTAAAATAAATAAATCTATAAAGATATCTATTAAGTTGTTGCATACAAAGATAAATGACATAAATAAAAACAACAGCATTTAGATCTAGATTTCAATAAAATTGAAGCACAAAACTAACCAAATTCAGTTCTTTTTTTTTTTAAACTTCATATTTCTTTTTGACTTCATCAGTCAATTGTTAATTTATTGTTCTACTGATATAAATGTACAGCATTTTCCATAAGGATTCTTATTGAAATTATAAGAGGAATGTTTCGCAGAAATATTTAGATGGCCACGTCAACGACAACTTGTCGTTTATTGAACCACACCAGATGTCGCTAACATATTTGTCTGAACTATGTAACTTACAGATTCAAACCTTCTTTGCAGTCTTTAGAAAGATTGCAAAACAAAAATGAAATAAAAGTTTAAATAATTGAAGCAAAGTATAAAAGTCATTGTGTCGAAAAGGTTGTCTTTCGGCTCAGCTAAGCTCAGCTTTCGAAATAAGTTCTTGGTCTTTTTTATTTAGCAGTACTTTGAGTAGCTTTGAAAACATCAGCACAATACTTTGTAAGGCTTAAAAATAATAAAGATAAAATAAAATCTCTCAAGCTCTTTGTAGTGTTTATGTTTAGTGTTTATGGATCATCAATGCAAGACACTAATTATTAATACATGGTAATTAACTTTACTATAAGGCTGGACAATATTTTTTTTATTCTATAAGATACCTTATCAATTGTTTTTATCTAATATTTAATAATATTGCATTTAATTTCAATACACATATAATAAATTTATAAGAAAAAGTAAACAAAAAGCCATTCCTTCAATTACATTTTTAAAAAAATGTAAGTTTTATGTAAACTTCATCAACCAAGTTTTGACTTGAAAACTGTTTAAGTTTCATTGAACATCGCCAATAGTAACTTGTTTGGATTCCAATGTTTCACTCTGATACACTCGGAGCATTGGATTGACAAGAAAATATAAACATCTTTTTTTATTCAAACAAATACAAAAATGTTTCTACAAAGAGAGTAATTTTTAAACATATCCAACACTGCCGTGAGTATTGCGAAGAAGCCACAGGAAAATCAAAAGTCGATCTTTTGAAACATCAGAAATACATTGCAGTTACTATTAAGGGAAATTTCTAAAGAAGAAAATGGAATCTTCAACTCAAATGTGAAATCAGTTCTTGTGAATGGTGCAGATACTTTGAGAGGTACAACAAACAAAACACACAAGGTCCAGACATTCACTAATAAATGCAAATAAATAGAAACGCAAATGGAGTAGAATTGGGCGAGCATTGTCAGAAACAACAGAAAGTATTGCAAAACAGGCCCGGAAGACTAAAGCAAACAGGAAAGAGATCAGTAGACTAAGACGGCAGGAAAAAGCCCAGAATAGAGTTCGATGGCGAAGTAATGCTGTGTATCTAAGCTCCACTGGAAGACTCAAAGTACTGCTGTGTTCCTTAGCTCCACTGGAAAACTGAAATTACTGCTGTGTCCCTAAGCTCCACTGGAAGACTGAAAGTATTGCTGTGTCACTAAGCTCTACTGGAAGACTGATAGTACTACTGTGTCACTAAGCTCCACTGGAAGAGAGAAGGACTCAGTAAGTACCACTAAGGAATTCTGATCATAAAATTCACTGACGTTCATTATTAGCAGAAACTAATTACGTCCTACACCTATCCAAGTGTCAAACTAGTACGGCAATAACTCTCGATGCTACATTTTTTAGTCAGAGATTGATTACTGTTAAATCAGAAAACATTTAATTTTTCCACATGTTCACCCTTCAAGTTATAACAAAATCTAAATCTTTGAATACGTGGACAAAAAGTTATCTCCCTCTAACTAACGATTTCTCTCTTTGTTTTGTATCACTCAAAACAAAAAAAACCCCAACAAAAACAAAAGTGAATTATGACCTACATTCTGTGTTTATCTAACAATCCACATTCTTAAGTCCAACAAAAAGTATTCGCTATCTGACCTGCATTTCTAAGACTATCATAACGTTCCCTGTACGTTGTGTCTGAACCCCCTACCAGAAAGAAATGTCGAGATTTGAAATGGATATAAACATTTCTTTTCTTGGTCATTATACCCTCAAAACAACCCCCTACCAGTTAGAGCGCTATCATTTCAAATATATAAAACATGGCGATAGGTTGTATACCAGCTAGTCCAATGATTCTATATATCAGGAGACATTTAACGGTGTCCCTGACAAGACAAACACAAGAGGCTTTTAAAAGATGTACGTAATCCAATAGCATTAGATATAATTATATATATACAGGGCTTTTTTCTGACGGTACGCACCGGTACGGCATACCGGAACCTTTTTCAATGTGGGGAAAAAAATATTACTTTTCTTGTATTTTAACGTTTATTGTTAATATATTAGTAGTTAAAAGTTAGGCAATCCATCACTGAGTACCGACACCTATTTCTTTATATATTATTATTATTTATTATATATAAATATATCAAGGCTCAGACAAAATCATGTTTTAAAAACGAATTAAAATCAATACAATGCTGTTCAATGTAGCAGTGTAAGGTAACTCAGATATTCTTTCTAATTGAAAGAAATGTATTGATCCTTCTCACAAGTTGTTCAACGTGAAGATCTTCAAAGCTCTCTTGAACTGGTCAATGTTAATGATGTCAGAAGGCCGGGAGAAGACAGTTATTAAGAGTGGTCAAACTCAGAGCTTCAAGATGACGTCATGTGAGTTACTTGATCAGTCAGATTGTCCAGTCTTTTCACAGAAAGTGAGTTTTTTTATTTTTATTAACTGTTCATACTGGAGTGAGTATACACTTTGGTGTCTGTCTAGGGTGGGGGTTGGTAGCTTTGCTGTACAGAAAACAGAATGGAGACTAGATCATCAAACATTTAACATGTTGGATTTAGATACGATTCTAGAAGTGTTTTTAGGTTTCATTAATTTGTGCATTTAATTTAATCATTTACAATTTAAACAAAATTTCTTAATTGGGCTTATGTAAAGTATTCAAATTTTGCATTCAAATTTCCTATAGACCGTATACATTAACAAGTAGTATTGTGACATAGTTTGTTCTATTCAAGTTGTGACACATTTACACAACACTATTCTATACAGACGAAGGTGAGACAATTAGGCCTAAACCGTCGTTTTAATTACTTTCTCTATCTTCAGTAGAGCGGAAATAAATAATTTCAGCATGCCTTCATAAGATCATGTGAGAACCAGAATGCATCACCATAGAGCCTTTAGAAATAGAGATAGATACCGAAAAATTGATGAGCACTAACTAACTTGTTGAATAATTTGAATTAGCTCCCTTGCTTACAAATTGCCTTTCATTACAGGACGTTTATAAAGGACAGACTCCCCCAAGACAAGGAGCTAATCGAATCTCTAAAGTCGGGATGAAACTCAAACAATGTTGTCTCCAGACTTTTACTCTTCACAACTTTCTGAACAAGTTTCCCATCGTAAATTGGTTACCAAAATATAGGCAAGTGTTTTTTTTTGTGTGTGTAAATAATGGAAGTAGCAACTTAATTATATGCAAGAGATTTTTTAATAGTGTCAAGTAACGCTTAAAATATAGGCAAGTGATTTTTTTTCATTAAAATACTGCCAAGCAAACTTTTTTGTAAAATAGACAAATTATTTTTCTTTATAAATGTAAGTGGCTTATTTATTACAAGAAAGTGATTTTTAGTTACAAAGGTGATCAGCCAAAATATTGACATAAATATAATGAAGAAATATATACATATGATTGTGCGTCATGCGATGCATGCCTATATAGCAGGGGCGGGCAACATTTTTGTATCGAGGGCCATATTAAAAAAAGTTTGTTAATTGCGGGCCGCATATATATATATATATATATATATATATATATATATATATATCTTAGAAAGATACGCTTGCTGTGTAGAATGTATTTTAATTCATATATACACTGTATTACGACTTTTTAAAATTGCTATGGTCGTTTTATATCACAATATCCTCATAAATATACAGTTGTACTTAATGTGCAGTATTTTACTTCTTACACTCGTGAATAATGTTCGGGAACTGTGGAACTTGCTTACCAGTTGTTACCCCTGTATGTGAATGCTATCGAAGTACAGTCAGTGATTATACTTGTTTAGTTTCCACAAAAAATGCTTGCTCACTGAATGAGAGAATTTATGTTCGGAAGTTAAATATCAGGAGGAGCGAAGCCTTCCCTTGTGGGGCATCACCAGAGAATGCTGACCATGTCCTTCAATGGTGCATACTAAATCAAAGGACCCGAACATGACTCTTCAAAGACTATTCGGAGAACTGCCTGATCTGGAAACCACTACGCGGTTCATCTCAGATATAGGATTACTGATCTGAACCCTTCAACATGTAAAATGAGAACGAAGAAGAAGAACAGATGTATGTGTACCCAAATAGTGATATAGATATATTGGTAACAAGGTCACAGTCAATGTCCTTCAAGTAACATAACATTTTCATCCTTGAGATTTTATACTCTTCTCCTTTGCCTCGCCCATGCTAAGTTCGTGGATACATTATTTATTCATAAATCAGAACTACCCATGGTTAACTTTCCTAGCTCTAGTAAGTCTCATTATTTATCTGTGTATTATACTTTAATGCTAAAATTATATGCAGCTTTGTGCAAACTTTCCTGTTTCAAGTTTAAGGTTCTCAGTCAAAGATCGAGCTCCATCAGTTTTTTACACTTGCCATCTTGTTCCAAGCCTACCCAGCGCTCAGACATTGTGTCTTGAATTGAGTGTATTGATGCATAGCCAATAATATAACGAGACAGTTTCAATAATTTATATAGATATTTTTTTAAAATATTTGCATTTTTATATCTATATACTGTGGGCTCACCTGATTTCTGTAGGTGTCGGCGGGCCGCATAAAAACACCTCGGTGGGCCGCATGTGGCCTGCGGTCCGTAATTTGCCCACCCCTGCTATATAGTATTTCGTCAAAGATAAACTTAGTAATGTAGAAATAACAATGCTATCACTTGGTGGACATAAGTTAAGGCAATAAATAAATATGTACATATGGTTACTACTTAGAGCTTTTCAGAAATAGACATAAATGCACATAGTGAAATATAAACTAAAGCCACGTTCTGAAAGTCCAGCAATGAAACATAAATCTTACCTCAAGTCCAAGGATGTACAATGAATGTGAAAACATGAGAAATAGAATCTGTGAATGAACGCTCATCAACATTCTAAAGAAAATGGAGTCTGCGCCAGATTTTAAAAAGTTTTAAGATTTATATATCGCTTGAATCTTTAGTTGTTTTAAAACAATAGTTCTTTTGAAAACAGTAGATCTTAAATAGTCCTTTTAAAACAACTTTATTATTTATGACTTTACAGATGCGACACATTTCAGAGTGACCTGATAGCTGGACTCACTGTTGGCCTGACTGTTATTCCACAAGGTTTGGCGTATGCCCAGGTTGCAGATCTTCCAGCTCAGGTAAACACAAAGAAATGTAAAACGTTGTTAGCATCAAGATGAGATGTGAATGTCTTAACATTGAGTTGAGTCAATCGAATTGGAGAGATGGTTGGAGAGAAGTAGCACACAGAGTAGTGCATATATCGAACAGAAGGTTTTGTAGAGACTTTTTTACAATCATTTGAAGAACAACTACATTTGTATCTGTACAATACACACAGATTGGTTCTAGTTCAAATGTAGATTTGACGAAAAGTCCGTGGCATTTTATGTCTCGAGAGACGATCTTTTCCCTTTCCAGCGGTCACATGTTGGGCATACGTAATCATCAGGCGCAATCGCGTTTTCAACTTTCTTTCTACTACTGTTGTGTATTGCATCAGCAATCTGGGACCTTTCCTTTATGCTCGCTCTCTATGTCAATCTATCCAGTGCCACTTTTTCCTAGCTGCTAGTGTCGATTTTAAAGATCTTCATGTCGCGTTTGCATACATTGGTATACTGTAAAAGTGGGCGACCAGCGGCTTTCCTGCCCTTCTGTTAGATCGCCATACAAAATGTCTAGTGGAAGTCGACCTACTGGCATTCTACGAACATGGCCAAGCCAGCTAAGGCTGCTGCTGCTGCTGATAACACAGCGGATCCCTAGCAACCTGCTCTTCGTAGCACTACCTTAATGCATTCTATATTTTAAGCAGATTAGTTTTAGGTGACTTGTAGATTTCATACATATTTTTCCTAGATTACATTCTTGTTTTCACGCATATTAGTTCTTGATCTAGATCAATACTTTATTTCATGTAGATTAGAACATCATTATAGATGATTTCAAGATTATCTTTATATATCTCTAGATTACATCTAGATTACCTCTTGATTCCCTATTGATTAGATTATCTATATCATCTAAATTACATCAGGATTACAATTATATTATCTGTAAATTACTTGTAAATTACTCGAAGATTACTTGTAGATTTATGGTAGATTGGAATCCCTGGAGAAGAGATAGCCCCACATTCTTCAAAACTATCTATATATTTATATCTAGAGAATCTTGAACATTTTGTCCATTACATTACCCGATGATTTTAAAATATCGCGATATTACCTCTTGATTGTTCTATTTGTTTTTATACAAATTTTTAAATTTTAATTGAAACATCATCTGCTCCAGTTCGGTTTGTATTCGGCCTTTATCGGCTGTTTCATCTACGCTCTGATGGGGACCTCCAAAGACATTACGCTGGGTCCAACAGCCATCTTGTCTTTAATGACAGCAACCTTCGCCACTAGAGTGTCTCCAGTACTTCCATCAGGAGAAAAGGACACGACCATCGCCCTTCTGATGACCTTCATGTGTGGAATCTTCCAGTTCATTCTTGGAGTTCTAAAACTTGGTAAGACTTCGATTTACTTAGACTTAGAGACTTAGACTTACTTAAAAGAATTAGACTTAGACCGTTCGGCGGCAGGCTGTTTCCACAAAGATCTGTCACTGGCATTGTCTTAAGTCTCTTTCCACCCGGAATCCACTGCTCTGAGGTCCTCGAAAGTGTAGCGCCAACCTATAAGAGGACGTCCCTGTTTCGCGCTTACCTGGTATTGGCGTCCATGTCATCGCAACTCTTGGTATGTGTAATTCATTTTGTCGGAGAACATGTCCCGCACACCTCATGCGACTCTCTGTCACAACCTTACTAGGTGGTCGAATTCCAGTTTGGCATAGGATTTCCTTGATTTAGAGCCAAAATAATGTTGTGGGCTAATATTATCTGACTTTACTTCTATCTCAATAATTACTCCACATTATGATACCAATGTACTTTACATATATATTCTACGAATACACCATCTAGACTAGATTTACACTAAAACAAGATCTAGACAGTATTAATAATGACCAACCCTTTACATCAATCGGGCTAACTACCGAGATGATTAAATTATAATACTGATTTCTTACATAGACAATATAATACTACCAAATTGTCTATACTTATCTCAGATCTACATTACAGCAAAATAAGGCTTAATAAATGTGGCCTGCTTTATTAATAAGTAGATTATCACAACAAAAAAAAACAATAATAAATTCATTAAAAAAATAAATACACAAAATAAATAAATGAAAAATGAGACTTTCGTCTGATAGGAAGATTAGAGACAAGAGTGATACACCAGTAGATAACGGAAGGCTTCGGTTCACAGCTGATGTGTAGATCTACTCCGGGCTAAGTGTTGCGATTATCAAATACACAGGTGTAATGTCCTCTGAAGGTTACGATGTCGGTTCAGTCAAACTTTCGGTTCCACGGTTCCACAAGGTAGGCGGTAACAGCTCAGGTTCCACGGTTCCACAAGGTAGGCCGTAACAGCTCAGGTTCCACGGTTCCACAAGGTAGGCGGTAACAGCTCAGGTTCCACGGTTCCACAAGGTAGGCGGTAACAGCTCAGGTTCCACGGTTCCACAAGGTAGGCGGTAACAGCTCAGGTTCCACGGTTCCACAAGGTAGGCGGTAACAGCTCAGGTTCCTCTTGGACGAATGAGTTCTAAAGTGGCAAGAGTGTAGTTCATCTGGCAGTAACAGTTCAGTAACAGTTCAGTAACAGTTCAGTAACAGTTCAGTAACAGTTCAGTAACAGTTCAGTAACAGTTCAGTAACAGTTCAGTAACAGTTCAGTAACAGTTCAGTAACAGTTCAGTAACAGTTCAGAAACAGTTCAGTAACAGTTCAGTAACAGTTCAGTAACAGTTCAGTAACAGTTCAGTAACAGTTCAGAAACAGTTCAGTAACAGTTCAGTAACAGTTCAGTAACAGTTCAGAAACAGTTCAGTAACAGTTCAGTAACAGTTCAGTAACAGTTCAGTAACAGTTCAGTAACAGTTCAGTAACAGTTCAGTAACAGTTCAGTAACAGTTCAGTAACAGTTCAGTAACAGTTCAGTAACAGTTCAATGTATTCCACGACGAATCTCTTCTATGGCGTCTGATTCAATGATGACGACGATAATAATAATTCAGAAATACTTCGACGATAATGTCTTTGATGCAGCGCAGTCCCCGATGAAAACAAGCTCACAGAATTGATGGAGGTATACGACAAAAATGTTGCTGCAAATGTAGTCTGCTACGACACATAACAATCTTGACGGCGACAAAGTTCAAGTTCTCAACAATAGCTCAACGTTCCAGTTGCGCTGATATGTTGATCTGTTGGTGCTGGCTTCTGTCTTCAGGTCAGGAACAAAAGTGACAAGAGTCAATACTGAGACAAGCTGGTAGTGCTATCTCACCCAAGAGAGATTTAAAAAATGGCTAAGTCCAACTCTCTCTTTAATGAATAAAATAACCTCAAAGATTAGATAGACGATCACGCAGTGTGGTAGTAGGGTATACCATTACTCGTGTGTAGATCAAGTAGATTCAAAGCTCAGCAATATTGACAGTGAAGCAAAACTGTCGACTTCTCAGTGTCCCACGATCTCTGGTTCAACGGTTTGTTTCGGGCTGTAACGGCTCAACTTCTGCTAAACATGCAGGCAAGTATATCTAAGTTCTAAATCAATTCAGGCAGACGTGTGAATCAAGCAGGCGACGAATCTCTAGTGGGGAATCTCTATTAACGAATCTTGTTTCTTCTGAACTCAGGTTCTGGCTCGTTGCTCGTTCTGGCCCCGGGATAGCCAAAATAATGTTATGGGCTAATCTAATCTGACTTCACTTTTATCTCATTAATTACTTCACATTAGCCACAGAACATTACATGCTAATAATATACTTGATAAGGACTTTTACTGTTTTAAATGGCACATTTATTTATAACTGGAAAGTCCGTCTGGTCTTCATAACCGTCGCTACTTCTCTAACTATCAACCAAAACGTCGCTACTTCTCTAACTATCAACCAAAACGTCGCTACTTCTCTAACTATCAACCAAAACGTCGCTACTTCTCTAACTATCAACCAAAACAAGCTACTTCCATACTATCTCCATGTTGCTCTTTTTGTTCGCCTAAGTCTACTTCGTCATTCGTTTGTCTAACTACGTCACTAATTTTACAGTCACTAAAACAGTACACAATATATTTGTCAAACAAAACTAACATACTCTCTAAACTAGTACATAACAAGCCACATTTAGTCCTGGTAAGAACTAGATCTAATTTGTCTTTGTATTTCCTCCAATTCAGGTTAGATTTAAATTATGATTTAAGTCAAATGCACAAAGCACTGTTTTCTTTATCTATATACTAGCCCTATATTACCCGCGGCCCGCGTGTCACTGATATAGTAAATTAGTTATAGTTTGTGGGAAGCGTGGTCGAGAGGCTGAGTACGCTTGGCTACCTATGAAGGGGGCTTGAGGTTGCACACCCGACTCGAGCAGAGCTGTGTTTACTGAGCAGCACAGAAAACCTTCTCCCAGATACCCACACCCCACTGGTTCACAAACGTCATTGGAACATAGCGCTCTGAGCATGCTATAAATAAGAAAGTAGCGTTTTATGAAAGCTTTACTAATAATTAGAAACAATTAAACAAAATAATAATGTTATAAGTAAGGCGAATGCGTAAATGTAAAAATAGTATGAATGGAGCTATTAAGATAGCTATTCGACCTACATCCATTTTTGTTACAAAAAGATTAGCTTCCATAAATATTGAGATCTAGATTTAGAGTCTAATATAGATTTTGACCTAGATTAAACTTAGATTCATTTGTTTGAATTAAGTAAAATACATTTACTTTCACTAAACATTCTTGATCTATCAGTTTAAGGTTGAATTTAAGGTTCAATAAGCTTATTAATTATTTTATGTTAGTATATTTAATATCAACTTTATAGAGCCTCATTTGTCTGTATAATCACATGTTTACACTGCACATGAAAGGCGTGCGCGACACTTGAATGGAACTATTAAAATGTATGTTAACATGGCTTCGCAGCTCTAGCAAACGAATGTATGTCAAAATGCTTAAGTCGAACAAATTTGGAAGTTAATTTTATCAAAATATGAAATGAATGGACAATTTACGTTCATGTGTGAAAGTATAAAACTATCTTTGCGAATAGAAGTTCTATCATCTTAGAGTTGAATTAGACCTAGGAATAGAATTGATTAGAGAGATGTCTAATGAAAGAATGTACGTCAGGACTTCTAACTTCGCAGATATAAGGAACGAATTTATGTAAAAAAAAAAAGGTTTTTGAAAGACAAATTTGAAGCTTAAGTTTATTAAATAATGAAATCAATAGACTATATTTTGTAATTTTCATGTGTCAAAGTAAAAACTATCTGCGCAAAAGTGTAGTTCTAAAATTAGATCTAGAGCTAGATTCTTTCGATCTTTTCTCATGTAAACATGGTAAACATGGCCTAGATCCATTAAATAACAATACTTTCATAGAGTTGGGCAATTTATTTTTTGAGGTTCTTCGTTTGTTTTAGGGCTACTATACATACGTCACGTTCTAGTTAGTACCCAAAAGGAACATTTATGCCAAGTTTTATCAAGATTGGTCAAAACGGTTTTTATATCTATATCTAACATACATACATACGCCCTACTTTCTACTTTCTGGTACCTGTGCATGCTATTAGTGTCCGTAGTAGTTTTCCTGAGGTAGACAATTGTAATCAAACTGTTTTAAGTGGGGAACAATTACCATAAAAGATAAAACGTTCTTATTTTTTCCTTTAGGAATTCTCGTTAATTTTATTTCATATCCAGTAATTAACGCATTCACAACTGCGGCAGCAATCACAATAGGCTTTGGTCAAGTCAAGGTAAGTGGACGTCAGTAGGTCATCTAATTTATTTAGAATATCTTAAAGGCTTTTAATTACAAGGTTCAACAAGAATGGTTGCTACGGCGACGGACGTTTTTGCGCCAAGAGTTATCTTGTCGATGTTTACCAAAACACAGCGCCAAAATGACCGTAGCCAAAACGTGGCCCACCATTCTTACTCTTTCTCTCTCTCTCTCTTTCTCTCTCTCTTTCTTTCTTTCCCTCCCTCTCTCAGTATAAAAGAGGGTAGACGAAAATAAATTAAATTCAATGCAGGGGTTGTAATTCATGAAAGAAAAACTTGCTGATTGACTTATTCAATAATAACATTTTGAATGAACTGAACGTTTGAAAGTGCACTCTTTTTCTCTTTCAAAATATTGTTATACTTTTCAAAACATTATTGCATTATAATTTTTCTATTTTTATTTTGCATTTTCTTTCATCAGATCAATTATGTCAAAGTAAATCACATAATGGTTGTATAGTCTACATCGGCTTGGCATTCTCACAATTGCTAATCACATTTCCACACATTCTTATCTTATCTTATTTAAATTCTTATCTTATACATTACTGACGTTCTTTCAACAGACTGTTAAATTTTACGCTGAGGTTATTGGTTAATCTACTCGTGCATTAGAGACAAAAAACTCATTGAACTTGTTGGCTGACTCAAGGAACCCGTTGCATTTATCTAAAAAAATTAATAATAGATACAATTATGTTGAGTTATCTAGAAAAAAACAACAACAGTTTGCTAATTTAAAAAAAACAGAACTATCTGTCAGCGTTACGAGATACACTTTGTTCTAATCATGAGGGGGTTAAGGAGGGAGAAGAGAAGAAGGAGGGAGGCGGTGGGAGGTGTGTGTGTCTCCCTCCCAACCTCTCTGCTGGGGAATGTCAAGAAACCAATTCAAACAATTTCTGTCAGACCATTTCAAACAGGCGCAGGTTCTTTTTTTTTACAAAGCTTACATCAACTCATTTCGTGTCTGTGATAGCGTGAAGGGGCCTGGATCCAGGATGTGACGATTCCACAGGGCATACCCAGGGAACAGTCCACCTTAAGCTTTACTGCTGCAAAATAGTTACATTTGGAGAGCTCTGTGGATGGCAAAGAATGGACCATTGGACAACCCCCACCTTGGATATTCCAGTTACAGTTTCAGACCCAGATGCTCTTTTAATTCAGTATTGGAGCAAGTTGCTAGGACCGAAAACTTCCTTAAATGCGGAAATTATATATATATATATATTTTAAAAAGCTTGAGGTTCTGTCAGGACAGATGAATGGAATCATGTACACCTTGTTTCTCAGACTTTCAATTCATTGCCTCTAACAAGACATGAATCAAGACAAAAATTGACCGATTATTTTACCTATTAGTCATAACAAATTAATGTCATGTGTAGAAAATGAAGACGTGAAACTAACAATTAATAACTATAAAGAAAGTTCTATTTTCTTAAGCACGTGCTGGCTCTGTGGCTAGTATGTCGGCTTGAGGAGGCTTGAGCCAACGAGCTCAAATTCAAGTCGAGTATTTTTTTAAATTGTTTAAAAATCCTCCTTTTCTTTACCCCCCCTCCCATCAAAAATAGTAACAGACGTAAGTTTCAGGTCTTCAAGTCGTCGGGAGAGTTTCTTACAGAGTTAGAAAAAAACGAAACAAACTAAACCAATTTGAACAAACCATCGACTTCAAAATGAAAGCTACACTATAAATAACAGAACGAGATTTGCCTGCAATAACATTATGACAGAGAAAGTGGAAGTGAGATGAAAAAGGTATATCAGGACAATGAGATCTCAATGAGACAAAGAGTGAGACACTAAGATCTATTAAGAAAGAGAGACAAGAGGGAAAGATTTGATTATATTTACTACTGATTGATATTGAAAGCTTTACATAATAGGTTTGACTTTCATTGTCCTTATATCTCGTCTAAACAGCTTCAACTCAAACTTAAATGTGGAATGATTTTTTTTGAACAGAACATCCTTGGACTAGACGGCATCCCAGATGACTTTATTGATATGGTGTACCTGACGTGCAAGAAAATTCCAGAAACAAGGTAAGAGGATGTGATAGTCAAAGAATGGGATATGTTCAGAAAGTGATAGAAACTGAATAGGGTAGGTTCAGAAAGTGATAGAAACTGAATAGGGTAGGTTCAGAAAGTGATAGAAACTGAATAGGGTCGGTTCAGAAAGTGATAGAAACTGAATAGGGTAGGTTCAGAAAGTGATAGAAACTGAATAGGGTAGGTTCAGAAAGTGATAAAAACTGAATAGGGTAGGTTCAGAAAGTGATAGAAACTGAAAAGGGTAGGTTCAGAAAGTGATAGAAACTGAATAGGGTAGGTTCCGAAAGTGATAGAAACTGAATAGGGTAGGTTCAGAAAGTGATAGAAACTGAATAGGGTAGGTTCAGAAAGTGATAGAAACTGAATAGGGTAGGTTCAGAAAGTGATAAAAACTGAATAGGGTAGGTTCAGAAAGTGATAGAAACTGAAAAGGGTAGGTTCAGAAAGTGATAGAAACTGAATAGGGTAGGTTCAGAAAGTGATAGAAACTGAATAGGGTAGGTTCAGAAAGTGATAGAAACTGAATAGGGTAGGTTCAGAAAGTGATAGAAACTGAATAGGGTAGGTTCAGAAAGTGAAAAAAATGAATAGGGTAGGTTCAGAAAGTGATAGAAACTGAATAGGGTAGGTTCAGAAAGTGATAGAAACTGAATAGGGTAGGTTCAGAAAGTGATAGAAACTGAATAGGGTAGGTTCAGAAAGTGATAGAAACTGAATAGGGTAGGTTCAGAAAGTGATAGAAACTGAATAGGGTAGGTTCAGAAAGTGATAAAAACTGAATAGGGTAGGTTCAGAAAGTGATAGAAACTGAATAGGGTAGGTTCAGAAAGTGATAGAAACTGAATAGGGTAGGTTCAGAAAGTGATAGAAAATGAATAGGGTAGGTTCAGAAAGTGATAGAAACTGAAAAGGGTAGGTTCAGAAAGTGATAGAAACTGAATAGGGTAGGTTCAGAACGTGATAGAAACTGAATAGGGTAGGTTCAGAACGTAATAGAAATTGAAAAGGGTAGGTTCAGAACGTGATAGAAACTGAATAGGGTAGGTTCAGAACGTGATAGAAATTGAAAAGGGTAGGTTCAGAACGTGATAGGAACTGAATAGGGTAGGTTCAGAAAAGGATAGAAACTGAATAGTGTAGGTTCAGAAAGTGATAGAAACTGAATAGGGTAGGTTCAGAAAGTGATAGAAACTGAGAAGGGTAGGTTCAGAAAGTGATAGAAACTGAATAGGGTAGGTTCAGAAAGTGTTAGAAACTGAATAAGGTAGCTTCAGAAAGTGATAGAAACTGAATAGCGTAGGTTCAGAAAGTGATAGAAACTGAATAGGGTAGGTTCAGAACGTGATAGAAATTGAAAAGGGTAGGTTCAGAACGTGATAGGAACTGAATAGGGTAGGTTCAGAAAGTGATAGAAACTGAATAGGGTAGGTTCAGAAAATGATAGAAACTGAAAAGAGTAGGTTCAGAAAGTGATAGAAACTGAAAAGGGTAGGTTCAGAAAGTGATAGAAACTGAAAAGGGTAGGTTCAGAAAGTGATAGAAACTGAAAAGGGTAGGTTCAGAAAGTGATAGAAACTGAATAGGGTAGGTTCAGAAAGTGATAGAAACTGAATAGGGTAGGTTCAGAAAGTGATAGAAACTGAATAGGGTAGGTTCAGAAAGTGATAGAAACTGAAAAGGGTAGGTTCAGAAAGTGATAGAAACTGAATAGGGTAGGTTCAGAAAGTGAAAAAAATGAATAGGGTAGGTTCAGAAAGTGATAGAAACTGAATAGGGTAGGTTCCGAAAGTGATAGAAACTGAATAGGGTAGGTTCAGAAAGTGATAGAAACTGAATAGGGTAGGTTCAGAAAGTGATAGAAACTGAATAGGGTAGGTTCAGAAAGTGATAGAAACTGAATAGGGTAGGTTCAGAAAGTGATAAAAACTGAATAGGGTAGGTTCAGAAAGTGATAGAAACTGAATAGGGTAGGTTCAGAAAGTGATAGAAACTGAATAGGGTAGGTTCAGAAAGTGATAGAAACTGAAAAGGGTAGGTTCAGAAAGTGATAGAAACTGAAAAGGGTAGGTTCAGAAAGTGATAGAAACTGAATAGGGTAGGTTCAGAACGTGATAGAAACTGAATAGGGTAGGTTCAGAACGTAATAGAAATTGAAAAGGGTAGGTTCAGAACGTGATAGAAACTGAATAGGGTAGGTTCAGAACGTGATAGAAATTGAATAGGGTAGGTTCAGAACGTGATAGGAACTGAATAGGGTAGGTTCAGAAAGTGATAGAAACTGAATAGTGTAGGTTCAGAAAGTGAAAGAAACTGAATAGGGTAGGTTCAGAAAGTGATAGAAACTGAATAAGGTAGGTTCAGAAAGTGATAGAAACTGAATAGGGTAGGTTCAGAAAGTGTTAGAAACTAAATAAGGTAGCTTCAGAAAGTGATAGAAACTGAATAGCGTAGGTTCAGAAAGTGATAGAAACTGAATAGGGTAGGTTCAGAAAGTGATAGAAACTGAATAGGGTAGGTTCAGAAAGTGATAGAAACTGAATAGGGTAGGTTCAGAAAGTGATAGAAACTGAATAGGGTAGGTTCAGAAAATGATAGAAACTGAAAAGGGTAGGTTCAGAAAGTGATAGAAACTGAAAAGGGTAGGTTCGGAAAGTGATAGAAACTGAAAAGGGTAGGTTCAGAAAGTGATAGAAACTGAAAAGGGTAGGTTCAGAAAGTGATAGAAACTGAAAAGGGTAGGTTTAGAAAGTGATAGAAACTGAATAGGGTAGGTTCAGAAAGTGATAAAAACTGAATAGGGTAGGTTCAGAAAGTGATAGAAACTGAAAAGGGTAGGTTCAGAAAGTGATAGAAACTGAATAGGGTAGGTTCAGAAAGTGATAGAAACTGAATAGGGTAGGTTAAGAAAGTGATAGAAACTGAATAGGGTAGGTTCAGAAAGTGATAGAAACTGAATAGGGTAGGTTCAGAAAGTGAAAAAAATGAATAGGGTAGGTTCAGAAAGTGATAGAAACTGAATAGGGTAGGTTCAGAAAGTGATAGAAACTGAATAGGGTAGGTTCAGAAAGTGATAGAAACTGAATAGGGTAGGTTCAGAAAGTGATAGAAACTGAATAGGGTAGGTTCAGAAAGTGATAGAAACTGAATAGGGTAGGTTCAGAAAGTGATAAAAACTGAATAGGGTAGGTTCAGAAAGTGATAGAAACTGAATAGGGTAGGTTCAGAAAGTGATAGAAACTGAATAGGGTAGGTTCAGAAAGTGATAGAAACTGAATAGGGTAGGTTCAGAAAGTGATAGAAACTGAAAAGGGTAGGTTCAGAAAGTGATAGAAACTGAATAGGGTAGGTTCAGAACGTGATAGAAACTGAATAGGGTAGGTTCAGAACGTAATAGAAATTGAAAAGGGTAGGTTCAGAACGTGATAGAAACTGAATAGGGTAGGTTCAGAACGTGATAGAAATTGAAAAGGGTAGGTTCAGAACGTGATAGGAACTGAATAGGGTAGGTTCAGAAAGTGATAGAAACTGAATAGTGTAGGTTCAGAAAGTGATAGAAACTGAATAGGGTAGGTTCAGAAAGTGATAGAAACTGAATAGGGTAGGTTCAGAAAGTGATAGAAACTGAATAGGGTAGGTTCAGAAAGTGTTAGAAACTGAATAAGGTAGCTTCAGAAAGTGATAGAAACTGAATAGCGTAGGTTCAGAAAGTGATAGAAACTGAATAGGGTAGGTTCAGAACGTGATAGAAATTGAAAAGGGTAGGTTCAGAACGTGATAGGAACTGAATAGGGTAGGTTCAGAAAGTGATAGAAACTGAATAGGGTAGGTTCAGAAAATGATAGAAACTGAAAAGGGTAGGTTCAGAAAGTGATAGAAACTGAAAAGGGTAGGTTCAGAAAGTGATAGAAACTGAAAAGGGTAGGTTCAGAAAGTGATAGAAACTGAAAAGGGTAGGTTCAGAAAGTGATAGAAACTGAATAGGGTAGGTTCAGAAAGTGATAGAAACTGAATAGGGTAGGTTCAGAAAGTGATAGAAACTGAATAGGGTAGGTTCAGAAAGTGATAGAAACTGAAAAGGGTAGGTTCAGAAAGTGATAGAAACTGAATAGGGTAGGTTCAGAAAGTGAAAAAAATGAATAGGGTAGGTTCAGAAAGTGATAGAAACTGAATAGGGTAGGTTCCGAAAGTGATAGAAACTGAATAGGGTAGGTTCAGAAAGTGATAGAAACTGAATAGGGTAGGTTCAGAAAGTGATAGAAACTGAATAGGGTAGGTTCAGAAAGTGATAGAAACTGAATAGGGTAGGTTCAGAAAGTGATAAAAACTGAATAGGGTAGGTTCAGAAAGTGATAGAAACTGAATAGGGTAGGTTCAGAAAGTGATAGAAACTGAATAGGGTAGGTTCAGAAAGTGATAGAAACTGAATAGGGTAGGTTCAGAAAGTGATAGAAACTGAAAAGGGTAGGTTCAGAAAGTGATAGAAACTGAATAGGGTAGGTTCAGAACGTGATAGAAACTGAATAGGGTAGGTTCAGAACGTAATAGAAATTGAAAAGGGTAGGTTCAGAACGTGATAGAAACTGAATAGGGTAGGTTCAGAACGTGATAGAAATTGAATAGGGTAGGTTCAGAACGTGATAGGAACTGAATAGGGTAGGTTCAGAAAGTGATAGAAACTGAATAGTGTAGGTTCAGAAAGTGATAGAAACTGAATAGGGTAGGTTCAGAAAGTGATAGAAACTGAATAAGGTAGGTTCAGAAAGTGATAGAAACTGAATAGGGTAGGTTCAGAAAGTGTTAGAAACTAAATAAGGTAGCTTCAGAAAGTGATAGAAACTGAATAGCGTAGGTTCAGAAAGTGATAGAAACTGAATAGGGTAGGTTCAGAAAGTGATAGAAACTGAATAGGGTAGGTTCAGAAAGTGATAGAAACTGAATAGGGTAGGTTCAGAAAGTGATAGAAACTGAATAGGGTAGGTTCAGAAAATGATAGAAACTGAAAAGGGTAGGTTCAGAAAGTGATAGAAACTGAAAAGGGTAGGTTCAGAAAGTGATAGAAACTGAAAAGGGTAGGTTCAGAAAGTGATAGAAACTGAAAAGGGTAGGTTCAGAAAGTGATAGAAACTGAAAAGGGTAGGTTTAGAAAGTGATAGAAACTGAATAGGGTAGGTTCAGAAAGTGATAGAAACTGAATAGGGTAGGTTCAGAAAGTGATAGAAACTGAAAAGGGTAGGTTCAGAAAGTGATAGAAACTGAATAGGGTAGGTTCAGAAAGTGAAAAAAATGAATAGGGTAGGTTCAGAAAGTGATAGAAACTGAATAGGGTAGGTTCAGAAAGTGATAGAAACTGAATAGGGTAGGTTCAGAAAGTGATAGAAACTGAATAGGGTAGGTTCAGAAAGTGATAGAAACTGAATAGGGTAGGTTCAGAAAGTGATAGAAACTGAATAGGGTAGGTTCAGAAAGTAATAAAAACTGAATAGGGTAGGTTCAGAAAGTTATAGAAACTGAATAGGGTAGGTTCAGAAAGTGATAGAAACTGAATAGGGTAGGTTCAGAAAGTGATAGAAACTGAATAGGGTAGGTTCAGAAAGTGATAGAAACTGAAAAGGGTAGGTTCAGAAAGTGATAGAAACTGAATAGGGTAGGTTCAGAACGTGATAGAAACTGAATAGGGTAGGTTCAGAACGTAATAGAAATTGAAAAGGGTATGTTCAGAACGTGATAGAAACTGAATAGGGTAGGTTCAGAACGTGATAGAAATTGAATAGGGTAGGTTCAGAACGTGATAGGAACTGAATAGGGTAGGTTCAGAAAGTGATAGAAACTGAATAGTGTAGGTTCAGAAAGTGATAGAAACTGAATAGGGTAGGTTCAGAAAGTGATAGAAACTGAATAAGGTAGGTTCAGAAAGTGATAGAAACTGAATAGGGTAGGTTCAGAAAGTGTTAGAAACTAAATAAGGTAGCTTCAGAAAGTGATAGAAACTGAATAGCGTAGGTTCAGAAAGTGATAGAAACTGAATAGGGTAGGTTCAGAAAGTGATAGAAACTGAATAGGGTAGGTTCAGAAAGTGATAGAAACTGAATAGGGTAGGTTCAGAAAGTGATAGAAACTGAATAGGGTAGGTTCAGAAAATGATAGAAACTGAAAAGGGTAGGTTCAGAAAGTGATAGAAACTGAAAAGGGTAGGTTCAGAAAGTGATAGAAACTGAAAAGGGTAGGTTCAGAAAGTGATAGAAACTGAAAAGGGTAGGTTCAGAAAGTGATAGAAACTGAAAAGGGTAGGTTTAGAAAGTGATAGAAACTGAAAAGGGTAGGTTCAGAAAGTGATAGAAACTGAAAAGGGTAGGTTCAGAAAGTGATAGAAACTGAAAAGGGTAGGTTCAGAAAGTGATAGAAACTGAAAAGGGTAGGTTCAGAAAGTGATAGAAACAAAATAGGATAGACAATAATAAGGCTTGTCTTCGAGTCCGGAGATTAATGAGGATTGTGATACACAACCCCAGCTGTGACCTACATGTTTTGCCACATTCAGGGCAAGCATAACCGTTGACCGCCTGTGGTCGATTAGCATTTTCTTTTTGCCGTCTGCGTCTGTCCTCGGCAGCGGCCTTTTTTTTGGTCTCAAATGTGTATCCCGCAATTTTTGTGAGTTACCTCCAGCTGTCTAGTTCTGAAACCGCATGCAACCAGGTGCTCTCTTCTATTTCAGCTAAGGCAAGTTGCAGCCTAAGCTGGTCTTTAAAGCGTTTCCTTGGGACACCTCTGGCCACCTTTTAACTCACCAAAAAACTATTGCTTTTAGCATACGTTCGTCCACATACAGAAAACGTATCTTGCCCATCGTAGCTGTCGGACCATAAGGGATCCGTCTATGCTGTCCATACTGGCGTTCGCAAGGACATCGCTGTTTGTAGTTCGGTCTTGCCACTGTATGTCCATGATGGAGCTCTTTGGTGAAAACATTCAGGAAGTCTTAAATGCTCTCTGTATAATACCCATGTCTCTGATCCATATCGACAATTCCAACAATATGTTTACCCGTTTATTAGGTTAAAATTGTTTTGCTAACGTCACCAAAGAAACTCTACTTATGTTCTGTTTGTACTTCCTACCGTCAAAATCTTTGTTCTATTTCAATTCTACAATTGGATTAGCAAGTTGACTCTTTTGTCGTTATGGCAAAAAAAAAAAAAGCAACAACAAAATCATTTGTTTTATAAACAATTTTCAAAGAACCAAAATAATTACATTGTTGCAAAGAAAAACTTTGATAATGTTTTTCTGAGGCATCACATATAATACACTCATATAACACTCAATATGTGATTGTTGGGTTTGTTGAGGATCAGATAAGATCATGAAGAAAATGGGAGCTTGCTCATTTCAAGTTTTATTTGTTTGACGAATTCTCCGCTTTTCTAGCGGGCTCCCCCCTTGTATGTATATCTTAAGGGAAAAAATACTGGTTATTAATAAGGCACCTCTGGTTTGATCACTTTAATGGTTCAAAATAGAATAAATAATCTTAAGTTTACATTTGGTCTAGAAACCCCTCAGAATCCTCCTTGGCTAATGAATAAACCCAAATTAAATTTATCCCTCCTTAATTTCAAAAAAGAAAATACAGACCCAAGCATACTACTAGTTCACTTTAGGGAACTGCAAGAGAGCTACGGAGATTGTGGCACCATCTACACAGACGGATCCAAAATGGATGGAAAGGTCGCGTGTGCCTGCTCCTTTCGGAACAAAACAATCTGCCGTAGACTCCCCGATGGCTGCTCCATCTTTACGGCCGAATTGCATGCAATATCGCTTGCACTTATGGCCGTCAAAGCATCAGAAAGGAGGAAATTTATAATCTGCTCCGACTCCAAATCTGCATTGCAAGCTTTGGGGCGGATGAAGACTGACATTCCACTGGTACATAAGAGCCTGAAGCTGTTGGACCAAATAACAGCCGACCATACGGATGTCACCTTCATCTGGGTCCCCTCCCATGTGGGCATTGAGGGAAACGAAGCCGCAGACAGAGAAGCAAAGAGAGCCCTAAATCATGCGGTGTCAGGAACTCAAATTCCCTGCTCAGACCTGAGACAAAGTATTGCCTCTGCCATCTACCAAGAGTGGCAGGACCGATGGGAGGCTGAGACTCACAATAAACTCAGGCAGATTGTGGCGGATGTCAGGTGGCGGTCCACATCTAAGGGTCTGACAAGGCGTGGTAGCACGACCATGTCCAGACTTAGGATTGGCCACACCTACATCACGCACTCTTTTGTGCTGAAGAAAGAAGAGCCCCCACTTTGTGAGTATTGTGACACTCGCCTCACTGTGGAACATATCCTCATTGACTGCCCCAGATACCAGGATGTCAGGGAAAAATATTTTAGAGCCACTAATTTAAAAACACTATTCAATAATGTCGACCCTGGGAAGGTACTGGGCTTTATCCGGGAAGTGGGGTTGTCTTCGAAGATCTGATTTATGAATTCTGTAGACATGCACTATTTACATTAGATTTTTACCAAATTATTAAATTTTTACTACCTCTACTATTTTAACTGTGAATAGACCTTGATTTTAATGATTTGACTGTATGGAATTTGGCCCTTGTTGTGTGGAGGGAGAGTGGCCCTTGAGGGACTGCAGGCACGACATGGCCTTAATTGTGCCGATGTGCCCAAAATCACAAATCACAAATCACATTTGGTCTAGATAATTATTTATCTAGAACAAATCAATGTTAATTCACGCTTATAATCAAATAGAGTTTAATAAATAAATAGATGTTTAAGGACATTTTGCATACCTTCTAGACTATTGTCTTATAATTTTGCCTTGTCTGAATCTTTATCACCAAATTAATTTTTTATATAATCTGAGTTAGCGCTATTTTATTTCATTGCTGGTAGTTTTCTAAATGAAACTTTCCTTGTTAAATGAACAGAATTTGGGACATGACCATGGGACTAATTAGCTTTGTCCTAGTGACTTTACTTAAGATAATCAGAGACCTCAAGTGGGTTAAAGCCAGAGATCCAGAGAATCAAGTCTCAATCTTCAAACTCATTTTACGCAAATGTTTCTGGATTATTGGAACAGGTACACTGTGCTTTGATTTAACATGATTATAAATATAACAAACTAATTGTTTTCTTGTATATAGACACGTGTAGTAAACTTAATTGAAAGACCAGATCACTTACATCATCTCTTATATCAACTCTTATATCATCTCTTATATCATCTCTTATATTATCTCTTATATCATCTCTTATATCATCTCTTATATCATCTCTTATATCATCTCTTATATCATCTCTTATATCATCTCTTATATCATCTCTTATATCATCTCTTATATCAATCATCTCTTATATCATCTCTTATATCATCTCTTATATCATCTCTTATATCATCTCTTATATCATCTCTTATATTATCTCTTATATCATCTCTTATATCATCTCTTATATCATCTCTTATATCATCTCTTATATCATCTCTTATTTTATCTCTTATATCATCTCTTATATCATCTCTTATATCATCTCTTATATCATCTCTTATATCATCTCTTATATCATCTCTTATATCATCTCTTATATCATCTCTTATATCATCTCTTATTTTATCTCTTATATCATCTCTTATATCATCTCTTATTTTATCTCTTATATCATCTCTTATATCATCTCTTATATCATCTCTTATTTTATCTCTTATATCATCTCTTATATCATCTCTTATATCATCTCTTATATCATCTCTTATATCATCTCTTATATCATCTCTTATATCATCTCTTATATCATCTCTTATATCATCTCTTATTTTATCTCTTATATCATCTCTTATATCATCTCTTATATCATCTCTTATATCATCTCTTATTTTATCTCTTATATCATCTCTTATTTTATCTCTTATATCATCTCTTATATCATCTCTTATATCATCTCTTATTTTATCTCTTATATCATCTCTTATATCATCTCTTATATCATCTCTTATATCATCTCTTATATCATCTCTTATATCATCTCTTATATCATCTCTTATTTTATCTCTTATATCATCTCTTATATCATCTCTTATATCATCTCTTATATCATCTCTTATTTTATCTCTTATATCATCTCTTATATCATCTCTTATATCATCTCTTATATCATCTCTTATATCATCTCTTATATCATCTCTTATATCATCTCTTATATCATCTCTTATTTTATCTCTTATATCATCTCTTATATCATCTCTTACATCATGTCTTATATCATCTCTTATATCATCTCTTATATCATCTCTTTTATCATCTCTTATATCAATCATCTCTTATATCATCTCTTATATCAACCCTTATATTATCTCTTATTTCATCTCTTATATCATCTCTTATATCATCTCTTATATCATCTCTTATATTATCTCTTATATCATCTCTTATATCATCTCTTATATTATCTCTTATATCATCTCTTATATCATCTCTTATATCATCTCTTACATCATCTCTTACATCATCTCTTATATCATCTCTTATATCATCTCTTACATCATCTCTTATATCATCTCTTATATCATCTCTTATATTATCTCTTATATCATCTCTTACATCATCTCTTATATCATCTCTTATATCATCTCTTACATCATCTCTTATATCATCTCTTATATCATCTCTTATATCATCTCTTATATCAATCATCTCTTATATCATCTCTTATATCATCTCTTATATCATCTCTTATATCATCTCTTACATCATCTCTTATATCATCTCTTATATCATCTCTTATATCATCTCTTATATCAATCATCTCTTATATCATCTCTTACATCATCTCTTATATCATCTCTTATATCATCTCTTACATCATCTCTTATATCATCTCTTATATCATCTCTTACATCATCTCTTATATCATCTCTTATATCATCTCTTATATCATCTCTTATATCAATCATCTCTTATATCATCTCTTACATCATCTCTTATATCATCTCTTATATCATCTCTTATATCATCTCTTATATCAATCATCTCTTATATCATCTCTTATATCATCTCTTATATCATCTCTTATATCATCTCTTATATCATCTCTTATATTATCTCTTATATCATCTCTAATATTATTTCTTATATCATCTCTTATATCATCTCTTATATCAGCTGGCTAGAAGAAGAAGACTTCATTTTTAAAGGAACATCCAAAATATATAAATAAAGCCAAAAAACAAATGATTGTTCTAAACAGAACATTTTTAAACGCCTGTCAAGTGTCATATCCCCCCTGTTTGTTTTCCTTTTGACTCTTAATATTAAATTGAATATCGATCCCAAATTGTTCAGGGAAATTAAAATACAAATAAAATAATTTGTCAATGTAGAATCACATAAACTCTCTCGACATAATCAACTTTTTCTCAAATCTAAGCTAGCAATGCCATTGTTGTCATATCTGCGTCTGGTGTGGTCGCCATCTTGGAGAACAAAGGTAGGACAGGCTATATCCGAGTGACTGGACACATCAAACCTGGTCTGCCTGAGTTTACTCTGCCCAGGTTTCAAGTGGATACGGGCAACGTGACCTTGTCAACAGGCCAGATTTTCTCAGTGAGTGGACGTATTAGAAAAATATCAATATTATAAAGAACAATGCTCTGAAAAGAAATAAATTATACACTACACTATAAGATACTCATTAAAAAGTCAATAAGTTGCCAATTTTAATTTAAAAGCATAAACATAAAGGGGAAAAAAAGGCTATTAGTTTTGTGTGGTCTGTCTGTCCGTCCGTCCCGTTTAGATCTCGTATAGTAGAAAATATAGTGAAAATCCGACATCAAAATATTTTAAACCATTTAAAGTTCTGATATAACTGCTACTTTTTCCTTTTCTGAAAGCCAAAAACTAATTTTTAAAATCAAGCATGCAAGCAGTTTTTTTTCATAAAAATACACCACTTTTACAACTATTCTAAGACTAAGACTAAGACTGCTGTATTGATCCTTTCCCACGCAGATATCGCCATTTAATAAGGTTAGCAAACTATGCCCTATTCTCAACACATTACAGGAAACATTTTTAGTTTTTTGGTCAAATTTTTTTTTTTTGTTGTAACAGTTGTATTGCTAAGTTAAGTAAGTTCTGTCATACTTACTTACTTTTGAACTTAAACAAAAACGGGGGGGGGGGGCACATTTTAACGAAAATAGAAAACCAAAGAAGGGAGTGTACAGACCCTGACAGCAAACAGGCGTATCCGGTGGTGTACAGCTAGTCTACTATAGAAATAAGAAATGAGTGTCTTGTTAAGATTTATAAAAGAAGTCAAATAAAGTTTAGTCTTCTAGCTTTTTTCTTTTTAATTCGAATATTTATGTTCATCCCTGAGCAATGAACTGGATCTAAAAATTCAGGTTATACACTTAGTCAAAGCTAGTTGTGATAGAAAAGTAAGATCATAAGCAGCAAACAAACTTCATTTGAACACATCATTGAGAAATAATTTTTTTTAAAGCCGAAATGATTTTAAAATTTAACTAGGTTACAAAGACAGTTTGTGTGGAAACACAAACTCAAAATCGGTCCCCGAAGTGGTCCACCCAGGCAGGTAAAAAGGCAGGTTTCAAAATCTTCAGAAAAAATATTAGAATGAAATGGAGAAAGAAGGTATATCTGCCTTGTATACTAGGGCCACTGAACATAACATACACAATTTAAGTTTTATTGATTTGTATACATTTTTTACCATTTTTAATTTGACTTTTCTATTTTATTGTCCCTATTTTCAAAGAATCTTGGTGCTGGATTGGCCATCGTCCCGCTGTTATCTTTAGTTGAAGCCATGGCAGTAGGAAAAGCATTTGGTAATTTTAACTTTTGAATTTTATTAATAACTTTAGAAACAGAATAATATCCTCAGTTTGTAAAAGGGCTTTACATTTTTCTTCCAGCTCGAGTAAATAATTACAAAATTGATCCGTCTCAGGAATTTTTAGCCATTGGCGTTTCCAACATTGTGAGTGCATTCTTCCAGTCGTACCCAGTGACAGGAAGTTTCTCCAGGTAAACAGAAGTACACATTTATCTTCTAGTCAATAGTTGATCGAAGTTTGAATTTAATCAAGTAGAAAGTTTTTATAAGAAATCAGAAATCTTTTTATTAGAAAGCTTATATCAACTCACTGTGTCCGTCTGTTGGAAGCGTGGTCGAGATGCCAAGTACGCTTGAACTTGGCCTGGCTTGGGGGCTCGTGGTTTGACACCCGACTTCAGCAGAGCGCCTAAAGGCAGCACGGAAAACCTACTCCCAGATATCCCCTACCCCCTCACACACACACACTGTCCATAAATGAGATTGGGCCATAGTGCTCTGAGCATGCTATAAGCATAAAAGTAGAGCCATATAAAGGACATAATTTATTTTATGCAAATTCAAACAAATTTTAAATTACTTTTTCTTCCTTTTTCCCTACAGAACGGCTGTAAACTCACAAAGCGGTGTTCGCACACCAATGGGTGGCGTGTGGACGGGTGGACTGGTCATCCTCGCCCTGTGTGTTCTGACCCCATGGT
Organism: Biomphalaria sudanica; assembly: GCA_036873155.1. NCBI lineage: Eukaryota > Metazoa > Mollusca > Gastropoda > Planorbidae > Biomphalaria > Biomphalaria sudanica. The sequence goes on along the minus strand of JAZGLO010006654.1, from coordinate 4,641,191 downwards.
TTTATTACATTCCCAAGTCTGCCCTTGCAGCCGTCATCATCTCTGCCGTGATACCAATGATAGAATACCACACAGTGATAGAGCTCTGGAGGGCTAATAGTAAGTCTTTACCAATGGTAGAGTACCACACAGTGATAGAGCTCTGGAGGGCTAATAGTAAGTCTTTACCAATGGTAGAGTACCACACAGTGATAGAGCTCTGGAGGGCTAATAGTAAGTCTTTACCAATGATAGAATACCACACAGTGATAGAGCTCTGGAGGGCTAATAGTAAGTCTTTACCAATGGTAGAGTACCACACAGTCATATAGCTCTGGAGGGTTAATAGTAAGTCTTTACCGATGGTAGAGTACCACACAGTGATGGAGCTCTGGAGGGCTAATAGTAAGTCTTTACCATTGATAGAATACCACACAGTGATAGAGCTCTAGAGGGCTAATAGTAAGTCTATAGTGCCGCAAGCCTATTAAAGGAGAGAGCTCCAGACATGTATAACAGAAAATATTCTAACAACTATTTAGCTGGAGGAAAATAACGTTGGCTTTTAGAACAGTGCTAAATTCACGAGAAGCTAGAGATAAAATATGAAACAAATCACACACTTTTTGCCAGATTTAATATTGTTGTAACTGTTCACACTAATACAAGTGGAAGAATGTTTCTGTTAAGGTTACCGAGCTGTATGACATGTAGCGCTGTTTTAGCACATTTTACTCTTAAAATGACAAACGTTTACAAACAAATTTATATCTAGAATTCATATACTATTAGTATCATTATTATCAATATGCATTGATTGACACGAGCAAAGTAAAACGAATGCATAATGTAAAAGAATAATTCGATAATAATTATAACCAGTAAAACACATTTCTTTTTTTTTTTGGGTTTGACGCCATTCAATCATGTCAGTTGAACGCGAGGTATGAAAAGGTAGTTCTCCTCTTAGAACACACTAGCCTATGGGTTTTTTACCGCATGATTGTAATAGATGATTGACAACCAGTAGAGACTTTTATTTCTTATAGTCAAAGAGCTCGCTGTCTTGTGTAACAATATCTATTAAGAGAAAGCTGTGGACGAATGTGTTTCTCGATGCTACACTAAATACGGAGATAGATTCTCTTTGTGTTACTTTGTACTTTAAAAAACAACTTCTAAACAGATAGGCCCCTGAGATTGTGTCAATACCAAGACCGATTTGAACTCAACTTGTGGTGACTTCTGCGCCTAATGAAAAGAAAAACAAGATTACAAAGAGAGTTTGTGCTGCCACACAAACTCAGAGGCGGCCCCCGTGGGAGACGGATCCGCATATTCGCTGGTCGACTGAGGATGGCATCGAGCAGGGTATGAAACCGAGACCGTAGAGATAATCAGTCCTGCGCGCTAACCGCACGACCAGGCATTGCTCTTAATCTATTGACAAACTGGTTACAAACTAGTAGCCTACTATTGATAATATACCTACACATTACGCAATGACAACTACCGGATATGTACAATATGTCAGAAGAGCGATTTTAGATAATCTTTTGGTATTGAGCATTTTCATTTAAATGGAACTAGAATGAGGATGTAGATTTACCTAAATTAAACTACTAATTTAGCACTCTCAATATTTATATCTACTAGATCTAGATCTAAAATATATTCGAGATAATGTAGATGTAATTTAGATAAGATGTATATAAAAAAAACACTAGATAATTAATATACTAATTGCAATATGAAATATTAAAATAGTAGATTAGTTTTAGTATTTTATAACATTGCAATATTGACAATCTAGACGTTAGAAATAAAAATCTACACTTTAAGCCTAGAAATTGAAATTATAGATCTTGATCTAGTCTAAATCATGGCTGTCTGGTAGTGCGGTTTGCGCGCTGGACTGTCGTTTGGATTCATCGATGGTCCCAGGTTCAAACCCTGCCCGCTCCCATCCCCCGTCGTCCTACAGGAGGTTTGGACTACAACTCTGAAGGAACATCCGAAACATGTAAAACAACAAACATTCTAAACTAGACCAAGAAATTCTGGATCTAGATTCTATAATGATTTTAATTAGAACTTAAATCTAAATCTAGTTTTAAAAATCTAGCTCTAGTGTTAGAAAAAAAATCTAGATCTAGTGTAAAAAATCTAGATTAGATTTAAATCTAGCTATTATGTCTTTTTTTAAAATGCGAGTCACATTACGAGATTTAATAAACATTACTATACCGAGTTGTTTTAGCATTTAAAGAATTTATTCCATATAACGTCAAAGGGAAAAAAATCCAATACGTCACACGGCCTAGTTAGACTACAAATGTCATCTATACGAGCAGCTTGTCGAGTGTTCATAAACATTGGTGCAGCGAGTGATTTCTTTTAGCATTTCATTTCATGGGCTAGTTAGACTTAATATATATATATATATATATAAGGATTAAAGTTTTGTTTTGTCTGTCTGTCAATCATGTTAATAGCGAGAAAAAAAAAGACTAAAAGCTATTGAAAATCTGATTAAAATTTAATTTCCCTTCCGAAACATCGCATTAGTTTCTATAACAGATTGTTCCGGATATTTATATATTTATAGTGAGAGAAAATAAGAATTCCAGAATAATCAAATGCCGTTAATTAAATTTGTGGCATGGTCTGTTAAGAAAATTAGATTCACCATAGCCTTATGGAGATTTTTTCAAACCATACTTTGGTGTTAGGAAATTGTTTTCCTTAAAAATCGGAGCATAATATTAACGATAATTAGATTTTCTAACGTTTTATCTAGAAAGTTAAATGTAGTTTAAGAGAGAAGTGCGATTTTACATAAATAGAGTTAAACTATTTTTCATAAAAAATCCGGAAGAACCAATTTTCGTAAACGAGAAAATTATGTGTTTTATTTATTAGAAGAGGGATTTCAAAAATTTATTAGGGTTATTAAATTTTTCATATAAACTTCGGATCATTTTTGGCGACGATTTGTAAGAAAATTAAGGTAATGTGGGTCAATTTCTTTTTCAAAACAAAATCCGGAACCTTCTTTACCGATTAAACAACTTTTATTATGTTTCGGCAAGAAAATTAACTGTAAAATAAGTCTAAAATTGATTTTCAATAATCGTTGCTAGTAAATTACTTTCTTATTTTAAAATCCTGAATAACCTATTGTCGATATTTTTGAAACAAAAAAATTATTTGACATAAATTTGTTTTAAATTAAAAATTTGGAACAATTGATATTGATAAATAAACTATAGTGACGTAGTGTCAAAGAATGTAAGTGTAATATTAGTCAATTATGCGATTTCAAACAATTATTTGACATAATTTATTTCTTATAAAACAATATCCGGAACAACTTTATAGTTAATGAAATATAAATTAGTATAGATATTTTTATTTAGCATTTATATGCTATTTACATTAAAAAGCCGGAACATATATTAAAGATCATGTGTTTATTGCAACGTTTAAGCATGGAAATAAAATCTACTATAAGTTAGAAATAAATATTCATTGGCATTGATTTGTTTTTCACAAAACATCCGGAAAAAACTATTATAGATACTTAAAACTATTGCAATATTTCTGAATGAAAAATTAAAGGTTAAATCAGATTTACATTAGCCTGTAGTGTTATTTGTTAATCTAATCGTGACGGACAGACCGGCTCACAGACAAAACGCACACAAATTAGCTTCTTTTATATAGATGGGGGCACTAAACAAAAAATAATTTAAAAAAAAAATAATAAAATCTGATTTTTTAAAAAAGTTTAAGGAATTGGTTTAGCGCCATATCATGTTGCGACGTTACGCTACTGCACGAAAGTCGCCGCATAAAAAGTCCATTTTAAAAAATGTGCATGATATTTACATACAAAGTGCATTATTAGCCTTTATAAACAAACAGAAATGTTTTCTTTTAATTTTAGCAGCTAATTGACCAGAAAAAACATCTTTAAGTATTATTAATATTTGTTGTAAACATTTCCTGTACATTTTATAAATATATTTGACTTAGTGATACAGAAAATACACAAATACTATACATCTCTGTTAGCATATTGTAACATTGCCTCTCTTACATTTATGTAATTGTTTTAGAATTGGTGTATTTTAATGAAAAAATCGTTTGCATAATTAATTTTATAAATTAAACGATTTGCTTTTAGTAAACCAAAAGTAGCCATTGCACCTAAACTTTTCAAGCCGCATTTAATGATGAAATAATTTTTTTTTTATATCTCTTCTAGTTTTCGAGATCTGAGTGTGACAGACGGACAGCCGGACATTTTGCACAAACCTAATAGCGGCTTTTTCTCCTTACGGGGGCCGCTAATAATGCATTCTCTTCTATAGCTATTGAATAAATTTCAACATATGTGGTTTATTCATAGACATACATAACTATAGACTGGCCGAAGGAAGTAACTCCATGTAACTTGAAAACATGTATATCTATTGTATTCGGACATTCGAATAATGAAAAATTGCATGATCTTCATTCTTAAAGATTAAACAATACTTATATAATTATGGCTGAAATAGATATGAATACTTAACTTTTATATTGCTCATAAATGCTGTATAATAAAGTACACAAAATTGAAAGTCACAAATTTTCGTTTCATAAAACTCTTTAATCGGCCAGTCAATATTTATTTATGTCTATGGGTTTATTACTAATGGAAGCAACAATTAAAAAATAAACGTGATGTAACATGAGAACATTTATCTCCCTTAAAGTTAAGTTTTAAAAAATACAAACCATGGTGCAGTTGATTACAAACAAGAACACACTATCACTCCACAGAGTTTGATCTGGTGCCTTACTTCCTCACTTTCATCTGCTCATTACTTGTTGGGATAGAGGTAAGTGATAGCTGATAGAACTGCAGCCATACTTTCGTAGTTACTTAGTGCAGACATATACATTTTTAACGACCCAGATCTATATGTTGTAGATGTTGTTAAGGTTATAAAGACAGAAATACAGGTAGGATTGCATTGATACATAAATATGGTCACAGCGTAGTTAGAAACATTGCAAGAGACTTGAAGCCGTTCTTACTGACATTCGAAAAAATAGGATACATTCCATATTAACGGAGATGTCCACCTACACATTGCAACAAGCAAAATAAAAAAAAAGCTAATGTAAGGGATATAAATCTATATTTACAACCATATATCTCAATACGGTATGATCGATTTCCCCTTTCCATATCTTACAAAATAATTAATGGACTAATTGGTAAATTTTTGATGGATTCATGTTTTGTTAGTGACAATAAATAAATGTGTAAATGTTTGAACTTCTTCTAGGAATTGAGTTTGTAAACCGTGTGTACAAATATTGTACCAGACAAACATACAGAGTGACTGGGTATAAGCGTTGTAAAGATGATCCTCTAGCTCAATATGTGTTTAACTTCTTTTTCCTAGCCTAAAACTTGACACACACATACATAATAACAAATAATTTTTAATGAACATGCTATATAATCAAATGTGTTTGATTATAATTTAGAAAAAAAAGTTAATTAATCAAGAGAGTTAAGTCCCTTGAAAGTTCAATGCTTCTTGTTTCTCTTCCGTGTACTTTCTCTTCTTGTTTGGGTCAAACTTTGGACAATCTGTTGACCTTTGACCCTGAAACGATTTTTGGATGCCCGCAATGAAACCAATGTCAGTGTCTACTGGTAGGCTATACTTTCTTTGGCCTTTTTCCGTTCTGTGGATGTTGAACGCTAAATGAGAGTCAACTCAGGTCATGATTGTCTTTTTTTTGGTTTACTACATATTAAGGAATCATTATTAGGCAGTTAATATTGGGCAATAATTGTTTGACAATAAATATTAGGAAATAATTATTTGACATAAGTATTGGGCAATAAGTATTATGCATTAGTTATTAGGAAACTAGTTTTAGGCAAAAGGTATTAGTCATTTTTATTAACATTCTATATCAGGTCCAAATGACCACTAGAATGCATTAGGGGATAGGTTTGAAGCTATATTTGTTCTTCATCTTCTTCTAACCAGCTTTATTGCTGCTGAGCTGTCAGCTCTTTTGCAGAGTGTGACAAGGAAAAATAGTGTGCTGTTTTCTTCAGTTGTTGTTGGTTATGTTGGGCTGGAGTGGTAGTGGTAGTAGGAGTGGTAGGTTCTGTCTAAGGCGGGTTAGGATATTGTTTACGGTTTCGTATATGATAGCCAGGTATCTACAAAGTCGGGAGTTGTGTGAGATTTATTTTATTGAGATGGTAACTTATCAGAGGTGTGTGTCCTGTCCTTAGTAGGAATAAGCTATATTTACAAGTCTCAAATACTAGTCTTTGCAGTTTAAATAAATATTGATCTATATCTTTGTTTCTGTTTAGTACGGCATTCTGATTGGTGTTGGTATATCTCTGGTTATGATACTTTATCCCACGGCTCGACCAAAGATTGAGGTAGGTTTAACTGAACTGAGAAATAATCAACATCTTAAAACTGATCAAATAATTCAAAGACATTATATTATAAAACAAAAGTATATTTGTGTGTGAATTGAACCCAACGGTGTACATGAAAGATTGCATAGTCTAGCCAATCTATTTACTTTTATTTCTAATTTTAACAAAGTCCTGCCACATTATACTATTAACTAGTCCTCTCCACATTATATGAGCAGATGTAAGCTTGTGTGACTAGGCTGTAGGTTTCACTTACAAGACTTTACAGTGAGTTGAACATACTTGACCAACATTTCATTTGTTTTAATACCCCAGTACACCTACAGACCTGGCGTGGTCATTGTGACCCCAACACAAGGTCTTAACTTCCCAGCAGCGGAGTACATTGAGTCGAGGGCTTTAGAGAAAAGTTTGAACGGTAGGTAAACATCATCTCAGAGGCGGAACATGCTATAGGTAGTAGTAGAAATCACGTAACTCAGTAGGTAAACATCATCTCAGAGGCGGAACATGCTATAGGTAGCAGAAATTATGTAACTCAGTGGGTAAACATCATCTCAGAGGCGGAATATATGAAAGATGGAAGTGGCACGATTATGTTCTATTGATTGATTTAAATCCTTTGGTTTCGCATAATTTGCCAGGTAATTTAGATGCAGACTATATATGTCTCGAGTGCACTTTCCCTTGACCTCTTAAAATTTGTTTTAGCCATTTTATTATTAAGCTAAATTACTCATTAATAATACCCCCCCCCATTTTTGAATACATTTGGACGCAGTGGCTGAGTGGTTAAGCACTTGGCTTCAAACCCGAGGTCCTGGGTTCGAATCTCTGTGAAGACTGAGATTTAGAATTCCGAGAATTTTTAGGGAACCCCTGAGATAACCTAACTTTAATATGCGCCTGACTTTCGCTAAGGAAAGTTCGTTGTGCTGGCCACATGACACCCTACTCGTTGACCGTTGGTCAATTAAACAGATGTCCTTAACATCATCTGCACTAGAGATTGTAAGGTTTGAATTCAGAACTTTACTTTTTTTCGTTTAAGTATTTTTATAGGCGCAATTTCTTGAAATGAATCCTAGATGGAAATAATTCATGTCTATTGATTGTAATCATCTTATATACATTTAACTAGATTGATGACCTAGATCTTTCTAGATTATCTATCTAAAAATTGCAAAATAATAATTATGAGACGAGAGTACTCTTATTTTTGATGTTCAATTACTAGATCTAGATCTAAAAATTAAATTATATGTTACATAGGTTAGGGTTGAAAAAACAACTTTAGTTCTAATACCTACTTTACAAGAACAACGCCCTGATACAACTTTAAAAAAAACAACAAATTCACATTTTTGTCGTATCAAAAGATTTCCCTGTCGAGTCTAGATATAATATATTTAGGTCTATGTTTGTAACAATTTTGTTGATCTATTTTCTGTTTAAAAAAACTAAACGACACTTTTCAAAGTTTTAAGGACAACATTTAAAAAAAACTAATTCTTTTTAATAATAATGTAACGTTCCTCTTTCAGACCTTGTGGTCCATAGGGTAGATGATGTAAAGTTCATCTGTTTTTGTGGCCTACGGTTAACGAGGGTGTCATGTAGCCAGCACAACGACCAACCGCCTTTACTTTTCCCCATCTAATGTCAGGTGGACTCAGAGGCGCCTAAAGATCCTGAAATTTAAAAAATCCCAGTCTTCACCAGGATTTGAACCCGGGACCCACGGTTCAGAAGCCAAGCCGCTCAGCCACCACGCTTCATAAATAATAATGTATGAGTAACTAAATTGTTTTTAAGTAAGATATTTAACTGTCCAGGTGATGATGACCCCAAACACATCGTTCTGAACATGGAACACATGACTGACCTGGACTACACGGCCATTCAGTCCCTCAAAACATTACAAGTGGACTGTGGTCTGCACAATGTAATGTTGGTTTTAACCAAAGGTCAGGTAAGACATGCACAGAGATGTTGGTTCAAGAATTGAATTCTTATGAAAGACAATTCTTGTGCTGGTATGAAATAAAAGCAGCCATAATGTAAGAAGAACCATAACAAACAATAGAAAATTGCATTGATACAAAATCCACTATCATTAATGTAAATGTCAGAGTTGTCTTTGAAACATTAATATCCATTTATTAAATTATAGTGGTAAGGAACCATTACAATCAAGTAGTTTTAGTGGTTTGTAGAAGAAATTATTACATAATTTATTAGTGTTTAGTGGTTTAAAGTACTTGGTGCAGTGTATGGTCATGTTTAGTGCTTTGCAGAAGAACTTTGTGCATTGTTTATTGAGGTGATCGGAGAGTGTTTAGAGAAGTTATTACAGACACCTGTTTTCTCTAAACTAAAGGGTTGTGCTAGTCTAGATTTCTAGATTTCTGGTTTTGAAAACTTACATCTTATTATGAGTCTTATTTATTTGTTTGCTCAGTAGATAAACCGCCTTATTAATGAAAGTGTTTATAGACGTTTTTAATGAAAGTGTTTAGAGAAGTCATTAATGAAAGTGTTTAGAGAAGTTGTTAATGAAAGTGTTTAGAGAAGTTTTTAATGAAAGTGTTTAGAGACGTTTTTAATGAAAGTGTTTAGAGAAGTCATTAATGAAAGTGTTTAGAGAATCATTAATGAAAGTGTTTAGAGAAGTTGTTAATGAAAGTGTTTAGAGAAGTCATGAGTAAATCCGCCAAGTCCATTCATCCTACACGACTTAAAGTGCTTATTGGTGTACGGAAGTATTTAGTGCAGTATTGAATCAAGTGTTAGTCAAATGATCCTTGAAGTCAAAAGTGAAGTGTCTTGTGATGTATTGAATCAAGTGTTAGTCAAATGATCCTTGAAGTCAAAAGTGAAGTGTCTGGTGATGTATTGAATCAAGTGTTAGTCAAATGATCCTTGAAGTCAAAAGTCAAGTGTCTGGTGATGTATTGAATCAAGTGTTAGTCAAATGATCCTTGAAGTCAAAAGTCAAGTGTCTTGTGATGTATTGAATCAAGTGTTAGTCAAATGATACTTGAAGTAAAAAGTGAAATGTCTAGTGATGTATTGAATCAAGTGTTGAGTTGTCTTGTTGTTTGACTTACTTTGATCAATATTTTAAAAGTGTCTAGAGAATTGTTAGTGAAATTGTTTGACAAAAAGCTTTGACACAGTAGCACTTAATTGTTGAATCAAAAATTTGGATAAAAAATATGATGGCATAGTATTACATAGCAACACAGAACTTAAGGCTGGACCTAGAGCTGGACTTAGTTCTGAACTTACAGCTGGACTTAGCGTTGGACCTATGGCTGAATTTAGGGCTGGACTTAGGGCTGGACTTAGGGTTGGACTTAGGGCTGGACTTAGTTCTGAACTTACGGCTGGACTTAGCGTTGGACCAATGGCTGAATTTAGGGCTGGACTTAGGGCTGGACTTAGGGTTGGACTAAGGGGTGTCGTAAAAATCTTAAAATTGAAAATTCCAGACTTTATGAAGATTTGAACACTAGATCCCTTGGTTCGGAAGTGAAGCGCTTTAACACGTAGCCACCCAATGCTTTCTTTCATATAGTATATGCCCAATCTTTAAAATCATTTGAACACCTCCTAGATCATACTTTAACTACATACTTCACATTTTAAACTATCTAGAAATGCCTGTAGCCATGTTTAATGTTATTTCAAATGATTCAGAAAATCTTTTAATAACCATCTTGGTAGACCAAATATTTTAGAAAATCTAATTGTTTCTTTAACATTCATAATTTTTTCAACATGCTTTAAAACATAATGTAATACTTGTATTTTTTCTTTTATTCTCTTGTTTTATTGGTCATTATAAATACATCAACAGTCACGTGTCACTGAGCGCATCCAATCAGCAAACTTAAAGAATGTCTCCATGTTTGAAACAATCTCAGAAGCTTTAGCGAAGCTGGAAACTTCAGGTAAACAAAATGGCTGAAACTCATTGATCTAGTTCATTTTCTTTTAAGTTCGCTGACTGAAACATTCTCTTTTTCTTGTTCTTTTTTTCTCCATCTCTCTTTCTCTCTCTCTCGATATCTGTTCTCTCTCACTTTCTCTCATTTGTACTCGTTCACTTCTTCTTTTTGTCAAGTTCTCCCTTTCTCTCCCTACATTTCTGTTTCTCTCTGTCACACACACACACACACTTTCTATCGATTGATTGCTTAAATATACACTTTTCTATTGTTCTTCTTGTCTTGTGTTTCTCGTTCTATTGTTTTATTATTTTTCACTCTCCAATCCACAGAAGAAGAAGCCGCCCCTAGCTCTGTACCTTGTAAAGAAGAAGATTGTCGATTATAACCTCATTTGTATAGAAGCAATCTAGGACCTGTTTTAAATACGTTTTAGAACTGATATTATTTATTTGAACAAAAATATGAAATTCACCCATAATAAATTTGCTACAATTTTTTTTCAAATAATATTTTTATTTACCAAAGTAAAGTAGAACGCAGGAGGTTAGGGTCAAAACTGATCCACAGTTCAACAAACAACAACAACAACAACAACAACAGTGAGAAATACAAGTTAAAAAAACTGACGAAGAACTATCCAAACAAAAGACCAGGCACAACGAATGCCTCCAGACAAATATCGCCTTCACCAACGCAGCCAAATTAGATTGTTGAAAATAAAAAGTATGGCCAAAAATAGTTGTAAAATAATTTACACTTGTCAAAATTAATAATGAAGATAAAGTAGTCAACTATGTATTAAATTTTGTTTTTAAATTTGGAACCATCTGAAATAGTTTGGCACATGTGTCTCGCCCCTTCCTGGACATTTGTCTCTCGAACATCTTGCTATTCACTTCTCTTTCTCCTAGGAACTATGTTCTCCATCATCTTCAAGAATTCTTCACTTGAAAACTATTTCTAGTGCTGCTCTACCATGTTAGGATTAAACTTTAATATCTTTTTTTGTTGTTTTTTTTAAATCAGAAAATAAAATTATTGGTATGGAATTAAATGGGAACGCCTGGCCCCGTCGGCACAATGTGTAGGTCAAATTAGTTCTAGAGACCAAAGAGACAGACTTTTTTCAGATCTACGCAGGGATATTTATTTCCTATGTAAAGAAAAAAGTAATGTTGGCATTTTAGACGAGAGTGTCACACGATAAATCGCATTAAAATTTCCAAATGAAACATTGTGGAACAATTAAACAAAAAAAACAACAACAACATAATTGAACGAATAAATAGAGAGATAATTATCATATTCTCCCCACTTTGGATTGGGAAAAAAAAACTTACGCTGGAAAAGTCTAAAAACCTCAGTTTACAGCTCTGTGAGTTGAACATCAGACTCAAAGGAAAAGCTTGATCTAGAGTATTGAGTAAAATAGTTGGTGTTGAGACTTGATTTATTACTCTGGGATCAATAAGTCAATTCATTATCTGACCAACGATTCCACTCCTATATTCATTAATAATATACTTACCTTACATTTGAAAGTATACTTTATATTCTCAAAGGCGTAGCAGATGTTGTTGTTGTTGTTGTTTGAAGTGTCAGAGAAGTTTATTAGAAAGTAGGTCAAGAGGGTGTGTAAAAAAATGTTAGTGACGTCACATTGACGTCACATGTCTTTGAAAAGTCTTATGTTAATTATTACCTGACCTATTAACGTCATGAGATGTAGATTACCTTTAATCTCGTTAACAAACAACAAACCACTTCCTAGCAATGTTCATGAATGTCAAGCTTGATCTAGTTCCCTTGGCCATTGAGTCCTAGAACAAAATGAGACTTACTGTTGTCCATTGTGAATGTCATGTTCAAGAGAAACTTGGAATGGACGTCTAAGTTGTGTTCCGTCATAGAAAGTATTGGCTCTAATCATGTATTGTTATCCGCAATGCACCATTGCAGCAGATACACATTCACGAATAATATAGAGTATTAGTCATAGTAGTAGTATCAATAACTATTAGCTTATTTATTTTAAACTTAATATGAAAAGTTTATTTCTTTCAAGTGATAAAGTAACAATATGAAAGAGAATCTCTGCAGCTAATTTTTAAATGCAAGCAAATATATGTATAAATATATAGAGAGATATACATAACTACATACATATATATAAAGTTATTGTTTTTTTTTTGTTGTAAAATTGACGATTTAGCAGAAGTGTTAAAACAGCCCAGTATAAAGTGTTTGCTAAAACAAACTGCGATTTAAATAAACAACAGCTTGCTTCCTTATAGAACTGTAGGTCATTACAAAATATCAGAAAGTTAGTAACACATGAAGCACAATACTGGAGAAGTGGTACGTGAGTTAGTGGCGTGCTAAACTAACATTCTATCTATTTATACTTACAACTAACTCGAACTGAGCGGGAAAGGGACAATTAAAATACAGTATTAGGTGCGAGCCGATTAGCTGGGTGTTTTTCGGATTGGTCTTGTTTCCTCTAAATGCGCGAAAATGTTAAAGTTTATACTATTTCCAAACGTGTTTTAAATCTATTTAATGTTATAAGCAGAGCCAATCAATAATAATTACAGAAACAATAAAATAATTAAACAATTGCTCTATCTTTTTAAACATCTCGCTCCCCCTCCATAAAAAAAAAAAAAAAAACCTATCGAGAAATGCTAGTAGCGAATAGACAAAATGTTGACAGTTTTCTACTCTATAACTAACTACTACACTCAAGACATCTGACTTCTCACTCTCTAGATGACTGAATTCCCTTAATTAAAATCTAGTCAGTCGTATGACATCGCTATACTCTTTTTAGAGGATATCTGCTCTCATTCCAGTGGTGCTATTACAGACAGGATATTGTACAACCAATTACCCCTCCCTCCACTACAACCATGTTAAATGAAAACCTTTAACATTTGACAATGAAAGATGGAAAGTTAACTTTCTCCCATGCCGGATCTGTGGAAAATCCTGCTTGAAAATAGACAACGAATTTGTATACGTGTCTCAAATAGGACAGCCCAGTAATTACCAATGTATTTAAATGGAGTGTTCACCTCGTCAGGGAGATAAGAGGGGAATAATTGAGTCTAAACAAACAACTGTTCTACAGCTAGAGTTCACTCCTCCTACTTGTTCAAGGAATCGCGGTCCTAGTGTGTACAAAATCAATTATAAACATTTTTAAATCACAATTTTTATTTTAAAAAAGTCCCAAACCACGATTTTACTCTAGTGTTTAAGGAAAGAATAGTAACATGTTAAGCTTATAGAACCAAATGTGATTCTAAATTTTTTCTATGTACTTCGCTCACTGACCTTAACATTACACATATATACATTTATTTATTTTGTATTTATTTATTTGTATATCGAGAGTTTGCTACTGTCTTCCGTATTTTTAGCCGCCCTCGACGGGGGAAAAGACGCTATTGGTTTAGTGTGGTTTGTCTGTCCGTCCCGTAGATCTCGTCAACTAGAATAGATATTCAAAATCAGACATCATGATCATTTAGACCATTCAAATTTGTGATGCAACGGCTACTTTTTTAGTTTATGAAAGCGAAAATATATTTTTAAAATCAACTATGCAAGCAGATTTTTTATAAAACTACACAGCACTTTGACAACTATTCACTATTAATAGTAACAAACACTGGAGGCTACTCAGCAAGGGAGACAATATGTTACCATATTTTTAACAAATTTATGAAAACGGTTTTAGACTTTTGTAAAAAAAAAAAATATTGACAAATGTGTTGTTCTGTCGTACTAACTAGTACATTAAAAGAATTGTTAACTTTTTTTTTTGAAGAGAATAAAATTTATTCAATATGCATATAAGTGGAATATAAATTAAAACAACAGTTAATAAGTAGTTTTTCATACTCTATTATGAACCAGCGTAGTGTATAATGGAGTGCACTATTACAGAATTTTTTTTTTTAATTAACTGTAAATTCTATTACACTTTGAATAAGAGAACAATTAGATCAATGACGACATTAGTTAGTCCAGGTTCACATCGAACTTCACCTTCACTTTCACCTATTTCTTGGTCAGTTGAACCGTTGGGGCACCACATAAGATCTGTCAACCTTCTTTCTCCATTCTTTCTGTAATTTGCCTTTGATAGAATTTCATTCTGATATTCTTTCTGAAAATTGTGAAAACTGCCTTTTTACATGCCTGGGTGGACTACATCGGGGGCCGATTTTGAGTTTGTGTCTCCACATTGACTGTTTTAGTAACCTTGTTTCATTTTGTTTTACTATTAATAATGAATAGTTGTAAAAACGGTGTATTTTATGAAAAACAAAACCTGGTTGCATCTTTAATATTAAAAATGTAACATTTCGCTTTCTAGAACATCAAAATGTGTGTAGAGCCAGTACTAAGGACGTTGGTTTCTTCTCAGGTTGAATTATAGTTTATTATGACCTGAACACGCCCCTTTATTTCTTTTGAAACGGGCCTTGTTTTGATGATCAATCAAGCATACGATTAAGTCCGTGAATTAGATCTAGTGTCTGTTACAAGGAAATCTTACGTCCCACTTACTCTTTCTCTCTCTCTCTCTCTCGCTCTCTGGAACTTCCATTTTGTTGTAATTTAAATTTCTCCTACAGACTTTTGACTTCATTTGAAAAGACCGTCTTCATAATGCGCCCCAGACGTATACACGCACTCATATTTAGGGCCAGTTAAACGTAACATCACTGTTACCTATCCACTCTCCTACCTAGGCAAACAACAAAATGTTAGCTCTTCGTACACTCTATGAATTTTCTTCGGCTTCTCAATTCATCTGTATTATATTTCAATTTCCCCCTCCCGGCCCTTTAAAAAAAAAAATAACCCTACTTTTTTTAACAACCTTTAATCTCATAGCAAGCAAAGTACGGTATTAGATAAATCTCCTGTGGGTCGCTAACTTCTCAGACACATCTCCTGTGGGTCGCTAAATTTAAACTCGAGTCATGTTACTACAACTGTGTAAGATAGGGAAGAAGTTTTACCAGTTCCTTGCTGTTTCTACTTATCGTTTCATTTTCTGAAAAAAAAAATCGTTTTTAAAAAGTTGTGGGCCGCTAAATTTCCAGACACATCTCCTGTGGGCCGCATACTTTCCAGACACATCTCCTGTGGGCCGCTAACTTCCCAGACATATCTTCTGTGGGCCGCTAAAATTCCAGACACATCTCCTGTGGGTCGGTAAAGTTACATCTTCTACGAACCACATCGACGCAAAAAAAAAATGCTCAAGTCCAATGGGATTTTGTTGCTTATTTTCTGGCATATTACGTTACCAGGAATTAAATAACGCAGCGTCTAAGGCTGGAAATGTTCCGTGGCATACTTGTGTATGTCTCAATATTCCTTTATTTTTGCACCTCTGACATTCTTGCGCTAAGCAAATGCAAGCCAACTACTTTTTTGGTTAAGCATCTTTTAAATATATAGCATTTGGTATAGTGGAGAGTCCATGATAAGGAGATAGATGTATTGTACTTGATACCAAGGACAACTAAGTAATTTTTGATGAAAATTATTTTGTGCTGTGCTACACACCAATGCGATGGTGGTGATTTCATTTGCTTCGAATAGTTGAAATTGAAACGGGAACTTTGGGCTTCCTTGTTTTTATATCATTTCTATTAGAATTGAAATGCAAAGACAACGCGACACAAACTCTACAAGGTCACCTTGTTCTCATATCCATGACCTAGAAATGAATAAAATAAAGAAACTGTTCAACTAATGACATCCTGGATATTTCTGCCTGCTTATCTATACACATCACCCACCTTCTGTGCTTTCACCCCTCTCCAAAAAAAGGTAAAACAAATCCGTGTCTTCTGTCAACAGTAATTATAAATCATCTCCCTTGACCTGACACAAAACGCTATAAATAAAACCAAACTTTAAATCGAGAACATTAGCAGAACGAGCCAAAACATTTTCCAGTGTCATCCGCATCGGCTTCTCAGAAATGGCTGCTGCTTTAAAGATATTTTCTGCTCTTGTTGTAGTCAGCATCTTCTTGTCTGCTGTGGAGGCAGGATGGGGTGATTGTTACGAGACATGGAGCAGGTGTTCAAGGTAAACATTAGTTATCTTTTGATATGCATGTAATAGATTAGTGAACAACAATTGAAATTGTTAGCATTCCAAAGAAAATGGACACTTGCAATTTCATTTTCAAAGAGTGTAAGATGTAAGTTTGGGAAGCGTGGTCGAGAGGCTAAGTGCGCTTGAATTTGGCTTGGCTTGGCTTCCTAGAAGGGGGCTCGAGGCAGCACGGAAAACCAACAAACTATAGTTTTAAGTTCTTACTGGACTTTCAGAGGATCCCTGTCCCCGTGTTCTCATCGTGGCACCTCAGTGGAAACTTCGGGTGGCTAACAATTGGTTGCGAGCACAGCTCCAGTCGGGTTACCGTTTTTTATCTTTTTTTTTTAAATAACCTTTGGGGTCAGGATAGAAAAAAGCCTGACAAACCAGTCCAACAATTCCGCTACGTCGTGCCACAAGGGGCCTTCATCAGTATCCGTCGGCTGGATTGGCGGCCCTCACACGGCTTTATGAGGATTACAGAATAGGAATAGAAAAAAGTTTCTCGTGGTTAGCGTGGCCGAATAGCAAGCCGCCCTGGAGCGGAGGCTGCGCATCGTGTATGTGGCTCAACCACATTTGAGTAAGGATTGTTGGCAGTGTGGAACTATCCTGCAGGACTTGGGGTGAAGAGCTCCCGGCTCACGCCCGACTGTGAGATACAATATTTTCTCTCTGTCATTAGGAGAATGAAGAGCTCCGATTCCTTTCTAGACGTCATTAGATGAAGCAATATTGTTATCAGAGATTGATTTTTGAACAGTTCCGGCACAGAGCCACTTAGCACTTTTAAACTGTCGTAATCATGTTTTGATTGTTTGACTTGTTCTAGCTATATTTACTGTGCTATAAAAGAGTCGGCAAAAGAACTATGTATTCAGCCTGATCATGAAGATGTTTTTCTCCTCTAGGTGGAGCAGTCCATTAACTGGGGTTCTTTGGAAGTCTTGCAACGACAGATGCAAAGAACTTAAGAAAAGGGGAGGCAATTGTGTGCAGACACCATCAAAATGTCCTGTCTCAAGCAAGGCCTATCAATGCCAGTGCTACTAACCTAATAAATACATGCTTTGTAGTATGTTAAAAAAAAAACAACCCAACATCAATAAATCCAGTTATAAAATGGAAATAATCTATGCATATAGATGTATTATACATTATAAGATACATCCATAGATAGTAATATACTTACTATGTGTTGTTGATTTGTATAGAAACCAAATAAAAATGTAATTTACAATGTTTACTTTTGTTCATTTCTTTTAGAAGATTGTGCGGTGATTTAGAGAATAGATTTCTTTATTTTGTACTGACTATAATGAATAACAAACTGATGCTTTATAAAAAAAACTAGTTTGTGTTTACTAATATAGTGGATTGGATTTAGATGTATGTTAAACGTAGCTAATGATTCTTTCAAGTTTGTTCTCATTCGCTACGAAAATAAAATTAGTTGTGCGAAAATGAATTTACCCGAGGCGAAACATACATATCTATTAAAAACGAAAAGAGCGATAGATTAATAGTACAATTAAAAACGGGTTTACCCGATTTGTTAAATGAATGGGATAATAAAGTAAACAATTAAACGAAATAATTTTTAGTACGCGATTCATGAATGTATATAGATCTAGGCCTATCTCTACACGGCTTCGCAGATTTAGTAAACGAATGTATTAAAAATGCTTTAGAAAACCAAATTTGAATGTTAATTTGATCAAAATAGGAAATGAATGGACGATAATTAGTATGTTCATGTATTAAAGTATAAAACTGTCTGTGCGAAGAGAAGTTTTATCATAGAGTTTTAGACTTAGGAATGGAAAGAAGTGTAACATTACGGTAACGAAAGAATGTTCGTCAGGAAATCTGTTGTCACAGATATAAGGAACTAATGTATGTAAAAAATGGTTTTGAAACACAAATTTGAAGGTTAATTTTATTATATAATGAAATCAATGGACCTTCTTTTGTATTTTCATGTGTCAAAATAAAAAAAAAATAAATGCGCAAAATGTATTTCTTAAAATTAGATCTAGATCTAAATCCTTTAGATCTTTTCTCATGACAACATTGTAAACATGGCCTAGATCAATAAAATACTAAAGCTGTAATAGCGTTGGTCTTTTTTTTTTTTAGGGTCTTAAGTTTGTTTTAGGGCCAAAATACATACACTACGGTCTAAGTTGGTACCCAAGAAACATTTCTGCCAAGTTTTATCAAGATTGGTCAAGCGGTTTTATTTCTATACGGGGACATACATACATGCATACATACATACATACATACATACATACATACATACATACGCCAAACATTCTGCTTTATATAATAGATAAAAATACTTGACCAAACTCGCTTTTATAGACAAATGTTCAACACAAGAACAAGTTTCCTGAACGAAACTTAATTAAATTATTAGACAGAGAAATGCATTAATTAACAAAAAATATTTGATCTAGGAAGGAATATATTTATAAAACATTCTCTCCCAACACGCAGGAAAGCCTCAGTGGACATCCATACATTCTATCACTGAACTGGTACACAGAAAGTAGTTTGAGGTACTTTGGCGATTTTAGTGACATTACACTCTTGACATAAAGTAATTTTTAATTGATCTTACTAATCACATGACCTATGAACTCGTTTCGTTTTTTTTACACTACCTACATTGTTGTTCATCAACGACACATCCATTTTGGAAGAATGTCACAGCCAATAACCAAAGGGAAGCTTTCATGGACAAATCATGTCCTAAAGCGAGGTAGAAATCAGGTTTTGAATTTTAGAAACCCCATTTCAGGTTAAAGTGGAAAAAGTTAACTGTACATTTCTGCTAACTCAACTGTGGGACTATGGGTTCATATCATTCTTAGCGCTGAATAAATCAATTTTTTTTTAAAGTGGTCCATCTCAGACAATGACCATCTATTCCAGCCTCTAGCACACATTGAAAGAGAAGGCAATGAAAAGGCAAACATACTGGCCAAAGATAGGAGAATAAAGAAACAAAATGAACATTTCTCTCTACCTCGAAGAAATGAAGAACATGAAAGAGAGTAGAATACACGTCCATTGAAGCAGCTCATATCCCAATCATAATACACGTCCATTAAAGCAGCTCATATCCCAATCATAATACACGTCCATTGAAGCAGCTCATATCCCAATCATAATACACGTCCATAAAAGCAGCTCATATCCCAATCATAATACACATCCATTGAAGCAGCTCATATCCCAATCATAATACACGTCCATTGAAGCAGCTCATATCCCAATCATAATACACGTCCATTGGTGCAGCTCATATCCCAATCATAATACACATCCATTGAAGCAGCTCATATCCCAATCATAATACATGTCCATTGAAGCAGCTCATATTCCAAACATAATACACATCCATTGAAGCAGCTCATATCCCAATCATAATACACGTCAATTGAAGCAGGTCATATCCCAATCATAATACACGTCCATTAAAGCAGCTCATATCCCAAACATAATAAACATCCATTGAAGCAGCTCATATCCCAATCATAATACACGTCCATTGAAGCAGCTCATAACCCAATTATAATACACGTCCATTGAAGCAGCTCATATCCCAATCATAATACACGTCCATTGAAGCAGGTCATATCCCAATCATAATACACGTCCATTGAAGCAGCTCATATCCCAATCATAATACACGTCCATTGAAGCAGCTCATATCCCAATCATAATACACGTCCATTAAAGCAGCTCATATCCCAATCATAATACACGTCCATTGACTCAGCTCATATCCCAATCACAATACGCGTCCATTAAAGCAGCTCATATCCCAATCACAATACGCGTCCATTAAAGCAGCTCATATCCCAATCATAATACACTTGAAGTGAAGCAGCTCGTATCCAAATCATAATACATGTCCATTGAAGCAGCTCATATAACAATCATATTACACGTCCATTGAAACAGCTCATATCCCAATCATAATACACTTCAATTGAAGAAGCTCATATACCAATCATAATACACCTCATTTGAAACAGCTCATATCCCAATCATAATACACTTCAATTAAAGAAGCTCATATCCCAATCATAATACGCTTCCATTGATACAGCTCATATCCCAATCATAATACACGTTCATTGAAGCAGCTTATATCCCAATCATAATACACTTCAATTGAAGCAGCTCATATCCCAATCATAATACACTTTAATTGTAGCAGCTCATATCCCAATCACAATACGCGTCCATTAAAGCAGCTCATATCCCAATCACAATACGCGTCCATTGAAGCAGCTCATATCCCAATCATAATACACTTCAATTGAAGCAGCTCGTATCCAAATCATAATACATATCCATTGAAGCAGCTCATATAGCAATCATAATACACCTTATTTGAAACAGCTCATATCCCAATCATAATACACTTCAATTAAAGAAGCTCATATCCCAATCATAATACGCTTCCATTGATACAGCTCATATCCCAATCATAATACACGTTCATTTAAGCAGCTTATATCCCAATCATAATACACTTCAATTGAAGCAGCTCATATCCCAATCATAATACACTTTAATTGCAGCAGCTCATTTCCCAATCATAATACACTTCAATTGAAACAGCTCATATCCCAATCATAATACACTTTAATTGTAGCAGCTCATATCTCAATCATAAAACGTTTTTTTAATACAGCTCATATCCCAATCATAATACACGACTTTTAAAGCAGCTCCTATCCCAATCATAATACACTTTAATTGAAGCAGCTCATATCCCAATCATAAAACAATTCAATTTAAGCAGCTCATAAGCCAATCATAATACACTTGAAGTGAAGCAGCTTTTATCTTAATCATAATACACGTCAATTGAAGCAGCTCATATAGCAATCATAATACTCTTCAATTGAAGCAGCTCATATCCCTATCATAATACACTTAAATTGAAGCTTCTTATATCCCAATCATAATACACATCCATTGAAGCAGCTCATATAACAATCATAACACACTTTAATTGAAGCAGCTAATATCCCAATCATAATACACGTTCATTGAAGCAGCTCATATCCCAATCATAATACACCTTATTTGAAGCAGCTCATATCCCAATCATAATACACGTCCATTGAAGCAGCTCATATCCCAATCATAATACACATCCATTGAAGCAGCTCATATAACAATCATAACACACTTCAATTGAAGCAGCTAATATCCCAATCATGTTACACGTCCATTGAAGCAGCTCCTATCCCAAACATAATACACATCAATTGAAGCAGCTCATATCCCAATCATAATACACATCCATTGAAGCAGCTTATATCCCAATCATAATACACGTCCATTGAAGCAGCTCATATAACAATCATAATACACATCCATTGAAGCAGCTCATATCCCAATCATAATACATGTCCATTGAAGCAGCTCATATAACAATCATAATACACATCCATTGAAGCAGCTCATATCCCAATCATAATACATGTCCATTGAAGCAGCTCATATAACAATCATAATACACATCAATTGAAGTAGCTCATATCCCAATCACAATACACATCCATTGAAGCAGCTCATATCCCAATCACAATACACGTCCATTGAAGCAGCTCATATCCCAATCATAATACACGTCTATTGAAGCAGCTCATATCCCAATCATAATACACGTCCATTGAAGCAGCTCATATCCCAATCATAATACACGTCCATTGAAGCAGCTCATATCCCAATCATAATACACATCCATTGAAGCAGCTCATATCCCAATCATAATACACGTCCATTGAAGCAGCTCATATAACAATCATAATACACATCCATTGAAGCAGCTCATATCCCAATCATAATACATGTCCATTGAAGCAGCTCATATAACAATCATAATACACATCCATTGAAGCAGCTCATATCCCAATCATAATACATGTCCATTGAAGCAGCTCATATAACAATCATAATACACATCCATTGAAGCAGCTCATATCCCAATCACAATACACGTCCATTGAAGCAGCTCATATCCCAATCATAATACACTTTAATTGAAGCAGCTCATATCCCAATCATAATACACGTCTATTGAAGCAGCTCATATCCCAATCATAATACACGTCCATTGAAGCAGCTCATATCCCAATCATAATACACGTCCATTGAAGCAGCTCATATCCCAATCATAATACACGTCCATTGAAGCAGCTCATATCCCAATCATAATAAAAACAACTTGACGTCACCAACAATTCTTCGCCTCAGAACGGACACAACAAAATGAGACTACATATGTTTCTGAAACTAAAAGTCGGCACTAGCAAAACTTGCCCTTGTGGAGCATCAGATAATGCCTACCAAGTCCTTCAAAGCTGTATCAAAAGGCCTAAATAAGACACTGGACTCCGAAAACCTCATATATATAATAAAAACTAAATGGGAACTGTCTGATCTGGAAACAACTGCCAGATATTAGTGATCTGAACCCGCAGACAAACAATAATCAGAACGAAGAAGAAGATAAAATATTAAAAACACTGAAAACAAGGTTACAAAGACAGTTTGTGTGGAAACAAACTCAAAATCGGCCACCGAAGTAGTCTACTTAGAGTATTCACCATGATTTGAACACGGGCTTCTGGTTCCAAGTGCTTTACCAATCAGCCACAGCATCTCTATACATTCATTTAGAGTACACTTATATTTTTTTTACAAATAATTACTAACCTTATCCATACATTCAAGATTAAAATTATGTTACATGTAATAAAGAGAAACTAAAAAAAAAGATTTATTCTTCTTACAAAATTAGATAAATTTGCAACACGAAAAAAAAATAATTCTTGACCTATTTTAGTTAGGTAGTGAGCTAGCTAGAAATGACTTGAAATACTTGGAGTAGATCTACTTGGACCAGACCTTTCCCTCGCAAAATAAATATTAATATCTCCATTGTCATTTGACATACAAACTAGACATACATCTAGCTAGATCTAGACTTAATTTTAGATCTAAATCTAGATTCAAGATCTAAATCTAATTCTAGAAATAGATCCAAGTCCAGATTAGAATTAGGTGTCTAGATCAAGATCAAAGTGAAGATCTAATTCTAGATCTATAACTAGATATAGAATCTTGGTATATAATCTACTATATCTAGATTAGAACTCAATGAATTTACACATTTAATCTTAAAATTACTAGACCTAGGCCAATGTTATGATCATGAATAGTAGGCCTTTTGTCACTGGGTAATGCCATTACTAATGGTGTAGGCCTACTATGCTTTTCGTATCCGATTCGTTTCATAATGTGATACTATTGCTAACATAAATAAATCTGCACCCTAAGCTGTCAGAAGATAAGTTATTGCCTTAATAATTCAAATTTTGTTCAAAAAATTTATGCATTTATTATAAATATATCTAAATCTGGGCTCTATTTAGTCTTATTTAGACCGTCACGGGTAGGCCCCTATAATGAGGATATGTCAAAACTGCGCGCCATGAAAGTAGTTCGTTATTTTTTAAACTCATAACTAAAACGAGGTTCGTATCAAAATTCTTTTTTTAAGACAACATTTGAATCAGTATTCTATTCAATGAGTTAGTTAATAAATAGAAAAAATATTTTTAATGATACATTGACACTTTTATCATTGTGACCTTAAATGCACATTTTTTGTACCAATGCCCGAATCTATGAATAAAGCTTCAGTTATTAATGAAGAAGTCCATGATCTTTTTTAAAAAAAGTTACTTAACCTGAAGTTTTTTATTGAAAAGTGGTGTAATTTTTTGAAAAATCTGCTTGCATATTTAATTTTTAAAAAAATTAGATGGTTCACTTTCGGAAAAGAAAAAAGTAGCCGTTGCATCAGAACTTTGAATGATCCAAAATATCATGATGCCCGATTTTCATTTTCTCTTCTAGTTTCTGATATATAAACGGGACGAACGGACAGACGTACAGACGGGCAGACAGGCCACACAAAACTAAAAGCGTCTTTTCCCCTTTCGCTAAAAAAACGAAATGAAAGATTGTAGCTAATAATTTTATTGTATTTTTTTCATGAAGTCCAATAAATAGAATCTGTTTTTATTTGAACAAACATTATTTCGATATTTGTAAAATTCTTATACAAATGAATTATTACGTTCATTGGTATTAGTTTTTTTTTAAATCTGTTCATTGTCGGTTTGTTGTACTGTGTCCGAAGCAGGAGCACTGGAAAGACATTAATGGGCCGCAATGAGATATCTCACAAGTCCCATATTTTTTAATAAGATCGCACATTTCTCTGCAGTTTTTCTTAACTCCCATAGTAGGCCAGTCTTGGGTTCTAGACAAATAAAATAAAAAGTAACATACTTTTATTTAAGATAATTACATCTCAAAAAAAAAAAAAAAAGATCAAAGTAAGATGAAACTTTTAGGTATGTTTATAACAAAACTTCATACGATATCTAGACAAGATAGTTGGTAATAGAAAAAAATACAATACTACAAAATAAGACCAACATTCAACAACTTTATCATTAGAATGAGAAGTCACTTTCATCTCAGTAGCAGAAACTATCATGGAAGTCTTTATGTTTAGATGTACCATCGAGCTAGAAAGTTGGAAGATAAAAAGATACAAAATGATGAACAAACTTAATGTAAGTATAAACTTTCACGTTCATCTATCGCTTAGTCTGTTAAACCGTTGGGGCACAACATATGATATGTTTATCGTTTTCCTCCATTTCTCTTTGAGTTTTGCCATGAAGAAAATCTTCCAGTGACAGGTCTGTCCACTTTTTGATGATGTCTTACTATCGCTTTCTTTGTCTACCTCATTTTCTTTTTCCTGGTGGTGTTCACTGAAGGAATGTCCTTGCAAGCCCCTAGGACAGGGGTTCTCAACCTGTGGGTCGCGACCCCTTTGGGGGTCGATTGACGATTTGCCAGGGGTCGCCTAAGAACATCGAAGAAATGGATTTTTTTGGTCTATTCTTCTATTGCTGTGGTGGATGGGTGGGGGGGGGGTTGAGGTAGAGTGGGGGATTTTAAAAAGGGGTCGCCGAGCCTAAAAGGTTGAGAACTGCTGCCCTAGGACCTAGTGATATGGCCATAAAGTTTTAGATTGCGTTTTTTGACAATAATATTACTAAGGCTTGTCCGAAGATTAATGAGGAATAAAGTATTTTTGTGGCTACGCATCCCCAGCTTTGACCTACATAGTTTACTACAACCAGGGTAAACATAACCATTGTCCGCCTGTGGTGGATTAAGATTTTTTTTTTTCGCCTTCTACTTCTGTCCTCAGCAGCGGAATTTCGGTCTCAAATGTGTATCCTGCGGCCTTTGTGAGTGACCTCCAGCTCTCTTTCTTAGGTCGCATGCAACCAGGTGCTCTCTTCTATGTCAGCTAAGTCAAGTTGGCGCCTAAGCTGTACTTTAAAGCGTTTCCGTGGGCAACTCGGTTACGTCGACCACGTTTTAGCTCACCAAAAAAGACTGCTTTTGGCATACGTTCGTCCCCCATACGGGATACGTGCCCTAACTATTGGACCACAAGAGGTCCCTCTGTACTGTCCATACCGGCGTTCCCAAAGACATCGCTGTTTGTAGTGCTGTTTTGCCACCTTATGTCCATGATGGAGCGCAAGCATCTTTGGTGAAAGCGTTCAAGTAGTGTTAGTTGTTTTCTATATAATACCCATGTCTCAGATACATATAGAAAGGTTGAGAGAACCACCGATTGGTAGAAATTATTTTTTGTAGGCAGGCGGAGCGATTGATTCCGAAAAAATCTCGCCTGGAGACGTCCAAAAGATTTTTAACGGGCTCTGGCCAGAAGGTTATCAACTTCCCTTGAACATGAGGTGTCCATTGATACTATACTTCCTAGATATGTGAAGTGGTCTACCACGTTCAGGGGCTGCCCATTTACGGTGATCTTTGGGGCTGATTAGGGTGACTTCATGAACATGACTTTCTTTTTCCCGAGGTTTATCTCTAAAATGAAAGAGGCGGCAGCGTAGGCGAATTCGTTGACCACGATCTGTTCATTGTGTGCTAGCAGGACGCAATCATCGGCATAGAGATGTAGATGTAGATGCATTCGTGCAACCGCTGCCTGATTTGACTCAGCATTACGCCAAAGAAGATAGAGTAGGAGCAAGTACAGTCTTTCTTTACGCCATTTTCTATTGGGAAGTAATCAGACAGGTCACCAGTGTGTCTGATTTGGCCTCTCTGTCCCATATGAAACTGCTTAAGAATTTATAGGAACGTTGATTGGCATCCGAGTCTGACCAAAATCCTTCAAAAGTCATCAAGACTGACCGTGTCGAAAACCTTGGTAAGGTCCACAAAAGCAGGTTTAGGTTCTGCTCTTTGCATTTTTCTTGTAATGTCGTAGAACAAATATCATGTCAAATGTACCTCTACCGGCTCTGAAGCCACATAGGTTCTCAGATAACACCTCATCCACTAAAGAGTGAGTTTGTCGGTCGAGCAATACTCGTGTAAAGATCTTTCCTGCTACTGACAGAAGTGTAATGTCTCGATAATTGGAGCAGTAAGAGTTGTCACCCTTTTTTGTATAGGGATATGATTACTGAATTTCTAAGTTCAGGTGGGATCACGCAATTCTCCAAGCATAGAGCGAACAAGTCTGTTAGACTTTCGGTTAGGACGACACCACCCATTTTAAATATGTCAGCCGGAAGTCCATCAGAGACAGGTGCTTTGTGTTTTTTTGAGTTTATGAATTGCTGTTTCAACTTCCTCAAATGTCGGTGAGTTGTCGATTTCCTCACTCATAATTTTTTGGTGAACATTTACCAGCGATTCCTCCGATATGTGCCTTTTGTATCCAAATACCAGGCTGTAGTGTTCTGTCCAGCGATTTAGTCTAAGTATATCCGCCTTGCTAGTTAATAGGGTGGAACCATCGGAGGATCTTAGCGGCCTTTTAGTCTGGTCAGTTGGGCGAGTTGGGCCATAGGCACATCAAAAAGTCAGCAGGTTTCAGCCGTTTCTTGCTAATAAAATGAAGTATCTCGCCTCGTCTCGTTATGAAAATAAAAAAATAACAATATTCCTAAATTAGATTAGAAAAAAAAAAAAGACTCAGTAAGTAGTTAATGTGTAACTTCATATGACACACATACACACACACACACACACACACAAAGAAAGCAGAAGGGAATGACAATTTTAAATGATTTCTAAAGTAATCAACACAGTTAAACCAACTAGATTTATGCTCTCCCAATGTAGCCTACAGTTCGTCTACTTACGCCATGCATTCTTCGTATTTACTGTGGCAAGGCCCTATTAAAAGTTCTTTCGTTATGACATGAGCATTAGCCAGTGTGATTAGAATGGTGCAGAGTACGAAGGAAGCCTTCATTTTGCCCTTCATAGAGTCATAAAGCAGATGGAATGGAAGTTGAGAAAAACATGACCCGACATTTATAACTGAAATCCATTCAGTGCTGACGAATGGATGTACAAACCAACCAATCTGATTGGTGTCAGCCGTTGTTCTCTTTGTTTACCTGATAGGATTATTCTTAACGTGCTTTCCAAACAGCCTGATTTACTGAGATTAGTTGATCAAGGGCATATCAAGTGGGTGGATGTCAGGACTTTGATCATATAGTATTAGATGTTTAAATGTCTTGGTGGTAAAGTGTAGTTTTTAATAATATATGTGTGTGTGTACTAAAAATAATAAATGTTTTTTTTTTAATTGATAATTATACTAGTCCCCAAGTTCAGCCTAACAGGCAAACCACACACACTCAGTTGTACATAAACTAATAAACAATGTGTATGATGATTTGAAATATAATATGTATTTAATACAGTGATATTGAAGTGAATAATGTGAATAATAAGTAATCACAAATAAATTTGAAGATAATAATCCTTAAGTAATGACTTAAATTGAAATAGTAAAGTCAACACCTTATGATGGTGGCGCGGTGGCTGAGTGGTAAAGCTTTTTACCTTCGAACCGGGATCCGGGCTTCGGACGCCTCCGAGCCCACCCAGCTCTAATGGGTACCTGACATTAGTTAGGGAAGAGTAAAGGCGGTTGGTCGTTGTGATTGCCACATGACACCCTCATTAACTTTAGGCCACATAAACATATGACTTTTTTACCATCTACCCTGGGTGAAAATACTCCCCTTAGCAACTCACGAGTCGTTCTAGAAAAATCCTTTTTTTAGCGTCCCCGTAAAGTGTGTGGAATGTCCGTCCATCCGTCCCGTTTAGATCTCGTAAATTAGAAAAGATATTGAAAATCCGACATAATGATATTTTGGACGTTACAAAGTTCTGATGCAACGACTACTTTTTTCTTTTCTGAATGTGAAAAATTTAATTTTTAAAATCAACTACGCATGCAGTTTTTGTCATAAAAATACACAATTTTTACAACTATTAATAGTAACAAACACAGGAGTCTATTTAGTAAGGGATATGACTCTTTACCATATTTTTAACACATTTATGCAAACGGTTTTAGAATTTTGTCAAAAAAAAAAAAGTTAGAAACGTTGTATCATAATAAGTACTAAATTTACACAAAAATGTTTACTTTTATTTTTATAGAGAAAAATACAATTAAGTATGCATATTAGTGGAATATTTTTTAAAACACTAATTATAAGTGGTTTTTGATATGAACAGATTCCTAACCTATTTGACATTGAATTCACGTTCTGTCTCCATTCTTCACAGCCATTTGCCTTGATAGAATTTCATTTTGATACTTTTACCTGCCTGGGTGGACCATTTCGGGGGACGATTCTGAGTTTTGTTTCCACACAAACTGTCTATGTAACCTTGTTAAATTTACAGCGTATAATTTGTAAGAAAATGTCTGAGGCGGGTTAATAAGATGTTAAACATTAAGTATGTATTGTTTTTTTTTTCATGTTCCTTTATTTTAAATAAAAAAAAAAATATAGCTACGTTAATGAAATGCTAATGTGTAACGAATCTGTAAGTATCTTTTGTTGTTAAGGGGTAATGTCTTCGAAAGTAAACCCGATTCTTTTTAAAATGTATTATGTAAATGTGATTGATACAAATAAAAGAGGATGCGAATGTTCCGTCCAGGCTTTTGCCCAGAAGTGGAGAGGTCATTCCATCACTGACAGTAATCTCTCTGAAAAAACACGGAGAGTGGTATTTACCGATGAAAAGTTCCTAGCTGATTAACTTAAGCTGGAACGCCAGGGACTACCCTCGAAGGCAGGGGGGGGGGACTTTTCAACCTCACTAGATAGCTACTGCCAGAACATCGGCTTTGTTAACAGCAACAGACGCCTTAGCTGGCTTGGCCACGTTCATAGCATGACAAAAGGTCGACTTCCACAAGACATTTTGTATGGTGATCTAACGGAAGGCAGGAGAGCCTCTGGTGTTTTACGGTATACGGATGAATGCAAACGCGACATGAAGCTCTTCAAAATCAACAATAGCAGCTGGGAAAAAGTGGCACTGGATAGATCCACGTGGAGAGGGAACATTAAGGAAGGGTCACAGATTGCAGACACCATACACAACAGTAATAGAAAGAAGGGTGAAAATGCAAACGGCGCCTGGTGATTACATATGCCCAACCTGTGACCGCAGCTGTGTATCAAGGGTTGGCCTCTTTAGTCACACAAGAAGTTGCAAAGGGAAAAGATGATCTCTCGAGACATAAATTACCACAGATAGACTATGATTATCAACAAACTGAATTTTTTTTAATCAAAAATATTTTTCCATTTCAAAAATAAAAGTCTTATTATATATATATATATATTTGTTATCTTGATTTAGATCTACATGTGTAAGCGTTATAGTCTCTAGTTGCAATAAAAGATCTTCTATCGCTAATGAAGTAAGTCAATAGGTATTTTCTTGAGATAACTGATCTTGCACATCTTGCCCAAAGTCATATACACATCTAGATTAGGATGGGACAACAGCTTGTGCAAATCTAAGTAAACATTCCTTAAGCAAAGTCGCCATATTTTACAAATAATTGAGAGATCTAGAAATAGCCTACTTGCGACGAGTAGGAAGTCTATGACAGCATTCTAATCCATTTTTAATTGAATAAGAGTTGGCAAGTATTATTATTTAATCTTTGGTGTAATTTAGTGGACATGAAGTTAACTGGAGACTACTAGAGAGGTTCGGATGAAGGTGTGAATATTGAACTGAGTACAAAGTTTTATGTAAACTTGATAGTAGTGAAAGATATTTAACAATTTATACTAATTATTAATACCCTACATGATAGTATTTTCTAATAATAAAGGCACATTTCTCGTCCCATATGCTAGGACAAATTTTTACAAATACTCCTTCTTCCCTAGTGCTATTAGAGCATGGAATGGGTTGCCTGAGCTAGCCAGGAAAACCAGTGACTTGGCAGAATTTAAGTCATTGGTTAATATGCATGACTGAATGCATGACGCGTAGGACGTAATCATCTTTGTTGAAGTAACGTCTGTATTATATAAGATAACAATGACGATATTGGGACCTTATTATTATATTATCTTTCAAAAAGAAGTTAAAGCTGCATAAACTCTTTTAAAAAACATTCAAGAAAAATAAATTATAAAATGTGTACATCAAAAATTGTCAAGCTACATTAAAGTCTATAAGGTTGATCATGTCGAAAGAAAAAGTTGACTAAGCTGGATGTGTTGAAAGATGAAATTAAATTGAAATCTTTTATTGTGAAGAACAAATGGAAAGTAGGAAACTATAAATAAATCTTAACTTTGATCAACATGTCATTGAGATACTTGCTCAGATGCAAGATTATAAATAGTATTTATTTCTCTATATCTATTAGGCAAACTTCTCACAGCTTAACGGGTGAGATTTCAATTACAATATAAGCTTATAAGTGAATTCATATATTATGTTTAATTTTAAAGGCGCTACTTTTGGTTTATAATTTGTGAATCATAGAAATAAATAGTTTAAACTTCAAGCTATATTAGAAGTTCATGCAACCCTATCAGTGTAACTTTGCTACTTTCCATATTGATAGTCCTGCTGGAGGTTTGTGATAGGCTCTAATATTTTCAGAATCTGAAAAAACATTCGAAACATGCATAACATCTATAATTTAAAGCATAAAGTATGTTACATGTATGTATGTATGAATGTCCCAAATAGAAATAACACAAATGTCTGACCACTAGTGATACAACTTGGCCAAATGTCGTCCCTTCACGTATGTCAAGTAGAAAACACAAAGTTGCCCAACTCGATGACATGATGGACTATCTTATGGATCTAGGTCATGTGTACATGAGACAAGACCGAAATTATTTAGATCTAATTTTAAAAACTATATATTTTTTTTATTTGACACATGAAAATACTAAATACAGCCCATTGATTTTATTATTTAATAAAATTAACCTTCAAATTTATGTTTTACATAAATTCGTTCCTTATATTTGCAAATTTAGACGTCCTGGCGTACTTTAATAGTTCTATTCATGTGTCGCGCACATCGAACATGCGCTGTGTAAACACACTATGATTGGAGAGGCAAGATGAGGCCCTATAAGGGGGATATACTATCATACAATAATTAATATGCTTACTGAGCCCACTACTGAATCCACTCTTATAATATATAGATCTACATCTATTATAATAGTATCTAGACTTTAGATCTAGATTTAAATTGATATATTCCTACAAGCAATTATTTTTATTTAAAAAATAGGTTTAGGTCGATTAGCTATTTCAATAGCTCCAATCATAGGCCTACTATTTTTACATTCAGATTAACTTATAACATTATTATTTTGTTTGTTTCTGATACACTATATCAGTGATACGCAAATTAAGACCCGCGGGCAGCGGGTAATATATGGCTAGTTTTATATAAAAACATCAGTATAAAGAATACACAAAACAGATTACACAAAACGTATGCAGTATGTAACATATGTATGTCACATCGATACGATGTAAATAGGATATGTATTATAGGACAAGCCCTTTACGATTTATTTGTATGTACAACGACAGCAGAGACTGTAATCGTATTGGCCATCTTATAACACCATCATTGCATTGACCACAAAATCGATGTCATGTATGTTCACATTGATACAAGTGCCAGATCTGGTGTTTACAGAATCATACAATTTAACATCATCAAGAGTTCAACTATCTATATGTTGGTGTTGTTGTTCCTAGAGCGTTATTGTTTTCCATTGGAGGTTACTGGATTTGATCTGTAGCAGTAATTTGAACACTGGCACTGAAAGATTTTTGAGCTCTGTTGACAGGCCTTGTTGGGGGTCACAACACAAACACCGCCAAACGTGCCAAGCGCCTTGCATCCGTCTTCACATAGAAGTTTGAACTTGGGCGTGCCCCAGGTACTCCAACTAAAAAAGAAGACATGACATATAAGATACATATATGTATATTGTGCAATTATAAACTAGCAATAAATTGGTGAAAGATAGGGCGTTCACGTCTTTATAATGTAAAACGACTCTCACTTCCCAGGCTCCCTGTAAACTGCACCACATGACACTACAAACTCAAAGAACTTGACAACTCAAGGCTCCAAAATAACGGGACAATTAAATGTCTAATAGATCACTGCAAATAGTGGACACTTGGCAACACGTAACAATGACTGTACAGTTAATCGTTAACAACCGTAATGCCGTATCAACTCTTGTACTGGCATCTCAGCTTCGTCCCCGACTTGTACAGGGTTTAACTGTTCCGGACTGACTTCACACACTGGACTCGTTGTGTCGGACTCGATTGTAGATCAAGATCAAGGCGTCGGCTCGTACTCGCGAGGTGTCTTGACTCTACTCCGCTCCGAAACAGAACCACACCGCTGAGCCGCATTGAACCAAGCCAAGCCTGTAGAGAACCGTTTGACTGATGCATCTTTAAATAGGGTCCCGAAAAACTTCTAGAACCAGACGGAACATCTGCTCAACCCTTTTGGTTGATCTCATGACTACATGAGATGTGACTGGCCTGAGAACTGTTCACAACACAGATCCTTCTAAAAAAATCGTGGTGTCACCACTCGTCACGGTTGACCGCTCGTCTAGCGCTAGCCTGCGCACTCCGTGTCCGCTGGCGACACGCACACACACACACACAATTTCCTCCATCCGCATCACCACTAGAGTTATAACAATAATAAACGCAGTATCACTCATGGCCAAGCAAACCAAGTTACAACCTGCATATTTGTCAACATTTGATGCACAGCCGTTGTCCAAAAAGGGGGGGGGGGCACTATTTAAATTTTCGTTACGTCTTATGTGCATGTTATCTTCTGGGCCTATAAAAGAACAATACGACTTTCTTTGACTGTAGCTTTGATCAATTCCCACTACGGACACGCCCTGGAAAACCGCTTCAGCTGGCAGACAAAACCATGAGGCACCATTGGGCGATAGACCTTCTTGATAAGGTTACCGGCGGAAGAGTCCCAAGATGGACTACAACGGTCACATGTTTAAGACGAATGCGAACCAGCTAATTGGAGGTACCAGGCTGTGGTCAGGCATGGAGAGGGATTTTTTTGTATACAAGTATAGCAAGATATAAAAGTTGATAGGACATTACTTTACTGCGAACATGCGATGGGTTGAATCTCCATAATAAACATATCGCTTTATTGTCCTTGACAAAACAAGAAAAAAAAATACATTACAAAAAAACAAAACTTATATTAAGCGTACTTTTATCAATTAGTTTGGATCAGTCATGTCATTAAATTTGTAATAGATCTAGACAAACAATAAAAAAGCATTAAATAAAAATAAATAAAAGACAATGTTACTAAGTCAGTTTGTGTGGAAAAAAAAACATAAAATCGGCCCCGAAGTGTGTTACCACACAAACTGTCTTTGCAAACTTGTTTTTTAAATGATTCTTGTGTTGTCAGGTAAAGGAAATATTTGAGCTAAATTTCAGCTTGATCCGAGATTGGGTGTTGGAGAAATAACGTGTACAAACTTGTGTCTAAACAGACAGACAGAGTGAATTAATATATAGGCTATGTAAAACTATGAATGTTTACTATAATATGTGAACATAAAGTACACATAGATTTTTTTAAATTCAAATAACACAATGGATCTATTTGTTACGATCATTTGGAGAGAATTTTCACGTGTGACTTCTCTCTCTCTCTCTCTCTCTCTCTCTCTCTCTATGTAGTAGAGAAATCACACAATTGGTATACGAATTCTTTACTTGTGTTAATATTTTAGATACAGCGGTAATTATTATGCTGCACCACCCTCTAGCATTTGGTATATGTATGTGAAGAGGGGGTACAATGGCATCAATTTCGCTTCACACGGCCTTAACCTTTCGAGTGGGCACACGGCCTTCACCTTTCAAGTGGGCACACAGCCTTAACCTTTCGAGTGGGCGTATCTTTTCTTTGTGTGTGTGTGTAGAAATCACAACTTGTTAACTTGGGCCCAGTGCACAGAGAAGGGACTTGCCGTGGTGGTCTAATTGACATGGGCAACTAATTACTGTTTTGTTGATTATGTCTATAATGTTTATCTGTTACTTTAACAAATGCATTAGAGTGTGTGATTACTTTATTTGCACAATTGTACAGTATTTTGAATGTGAATAAAAGTAATGACAATGTCAAATAAGAAATGGAAAATCATTTCTAACTTTGTATGAAAACGACAAGTGTTCTATAGAATGCCTAAGCAAACTTGAAGATGGGGAATCATTCTGTGTTGTGCCTGAAATTATTTGTCATTCTTTAGAATGCCTTTGTTTGGTGCAGGCAACACATATAATATTGAGATGGAAACTAAACAAAAAAAAAAAAAAAAAAAAAGAGCCCTGTGAAGTTCTCTTAAAAAGAAACAAAAACGTATGAAAAGACTAACCCTGAGCAGTCGCCCCATTTCTCATAGCAGTCGCCAATGAAGACACCGGTACTTTCCACGTTTGAGGTCAACTGTTCCAGACTCACCAATAAAAAGGTTAACACAGCTACCCTCATTGTCCTCTCTGTGTCCAGACAGATTTAAATTAGACTCTAAAGAAAAAGAGAAATACACATGAGCAGCTTCTGCTTATAAAGATTAATTCATGAATATTTATATCAGTAATTAGTCACGTGACGGTGTTTGTTATTGTTTGCTGTTGATGGGGTGGAGTCTGATTAGGCAAACAAGATTGTAGAATTGGCTTTTCATTTGTACACGTACATCTTGTTTGTCATGGCATTCTAGGTCATTTTAGAAAGGTCCGCCATATTGAAATAGGTCCAAAAAATGCAGACGATGCCAAGATACTCATGCACTATTAAATCTTTTCAATTAGTCACATAAAGACCCAGAATATAAAAGACTGATTCTTTGACTAGACATGTTTTGTCCGTATTGTAAGAAATGATACCATAATACAAAGTGGAGGATATAGTGTCAGTTAATAAAACTGCGTATATTTTCTATGCACATGTGAAAAAGCATGTTATCCATGACTACCGCCTTTGTCCTGGAAACTTGTACTTGTGGGTTGTGCCTTCATTAGATATAACTCAACTTCACAGGAAACATATCAGAACTATCAAGACTAGAAACATGAACATTAGGAAGACGACTTAACATGATCGGACTTACATTCCCAACTAGACAGACTTCGGTTCTTACTTAGGTCAGACTTTAATTCACATCAAGGACAGTCTCAAATTCTTAATTAAGACAGACTCGATTTCTCAACTAGGGCAGTCTTCAGTTCTTTAAACAAACTTGATTCACAAGTAAGATAGACTTCAATTCTTAAGACAATAAGGATTTTTCAGGACAGACTTTAGTTCTTAATTAAAACAGACTTGATTTCTCAACTAGGATATTCTTTAGTTCTCGACTACTATAGACTTCAGTTCTCAAATAACTTTTTGTGACCAAAAATGATGTAGTGGACCGACCTCAGCTGTGCAACAAAACTGATAAGATTTCAACTCTCCATTAGAAGCTTCTTAGACTAGTCATCGAAGGCCAGGAAACAATTTAAAAAAAAAAAGAGAAATAGCTTTTATTATGTAGCACTAAAGTTATCCCCCCTAGTATGACCATGAATACAGTCCACCAATTATTTAGTGACTCAGCTTGTGTAATGTATAGTGAACGGAACGACAACATCATAGACGTCGGAGACCAATCAACAAAAGTGTGAAAGTAGGCGCCTCTCCCTAAAGACATAGTTGTGTATTAAATATTGATAGATATTTCTGACGTCATTGTTTGACTCTATCAAGTCAATTCTTTTGCATTTTCTTTAAGTGCACAATCATTTTGTAAAATTATTTATTGTCAGCTGAATGCCAGAGTAAGGCTAGAAGGTACATACGTTGGAACAGAGAAGATCAACTTAAAACTACGTTCCTAACTTTATAATGTTGGCTTGTCTAATAAAAGATCGAAGTAAATAGCCTGTGTCTGTGGAGGGCAATACCCCGCCACCTATTCAAACAAATATATTTTTTTTCAAAGCTTAACTTCTGTGGTTATAGACCTAGCCATCGAGAAACGCAAAAGCTAAGGTCATGTCGCCTCGAAATAGTCTACCCTTGCATACTACACAGACGTCACGTATACCTAGGCTGAGACCTGAACCTGGTGAATAGATTGACAATTTTGTTTACTAAAGACATGACTGTTGTTTAGAAATGTATATACTTGTAACCCGGTTGTAGTTGCACTTAATTAGATCGAGCAGACAAAGTAATATATCTCTTTCACACCTTGCGATCTTTATGGCAAATGATGTAAAGATCATCTGTTTTTATAGCCTACAGTTAGCGGCCTTGTCATGTGGCCAGCACAGCGACCAACCAGTTAGGTTCCCATGTACATGGGGCTCTCTGCCCTAGTTAAGAACGGAAGACTTTTAAGACTTAGGTTGGATTTATCATTAAGAGCACTCTAAAAATCCTGAAATCCCAGTCTTCTATGACATTGGAACACGATAATCCTCGGTTTGGGCGCTGCATACTTTGGTTTGCATGTGACTCAGTTTTATTTGTTACTTCAGACATAAAAATTATTTTGTACTAGACCAAACGTCCTGTAGGTGGAAATGGTGTGTTAGTGGGTAGTGATCGAACGCTACACCATCTTGAGGACAATTGGGAGTGCATACCACATGACCAGGTTGCTATCATCCTTAAAGAACATTAAATGAAGAGAGAGAGAGAGAGGCAGAGACTGAGAGAGAATGAGAGAAAGAAAGAGAAAGAGAGACTTTAAGTGTGCAGTTGCTAGTTCGCTGTAGTAGAAAAAAGGACAGTTCCTCTTTCAGACCTACTTGTGACCTAAAGGGGCAGATGCTGTGGTCATCTCTTTCTGTGACCTACTTGTGATCTATAGGGGCAGATGCTGTGGTCATCTCTTTCTGTGACCTACTTGTGATCTATAGGGGCAGATGCTGTGGTCATCTCTTTCTGTGACCTACTTGTGATCTATAGGGGTAGATGCTGTGGTCATCTCTTTCTGTGGCCTACTTGTGATCTATAGGGGCAGATGCTGTGGTCATCTCTTTCTGTGACCTACCTGTGATCTATAGGGGCAGATGCTGTGGTCATCTCTTTCTGTGACCTACTTGTGATCTATAGGGGCAGATGCTGTGGTCATCTCTTTCTGTGACCTACTTGTGATCTATAGGGGCAGATGCTGTGGTCATCTCTTTCTGTGGCCTACCTGTGATCTATAGGGGCAGATGCTGTGGTCATCTCTTTCTGTGACCTACTTGTGATCTATAGGAGCAGATGCTGTGGTCATCTCTTTCTGTGACCTACTTGTGATCTATAGGGGCAGATGCTGTGGTCATCTCTTTCTGTGACCTACTTGTGATCTATAGGGGCAGATGCTGTGGTCATCTCTTTCTGTGACCTACTTGTGATCTATAGGGGCAGATGCTGTGGTCATCTCTTTCTGTGACCTACTTGTGATCTATAGGGGTAGATGCTGTGGTCATCTCTTTCTGTGGCCTACTTGTGATCTATAGGGGCAGATGCTGTGGTCATCTCTTTCTGTGACCTACCTGTGATCTATAGGGGCAGATGCTGTGGTCATCTCTTTCTGTGACCTACTTGTGATCTATAGGGGCAGATGCTGTGGTCATCTCTTTCTGTGGCCTACTTGTGATCTATAGGGGCAGATGCTGTGGTCATCTCTTTCTGTGACCTACTTGTGATCTATAGGAGCAGATGCTGTGGTCATCTCTTTCTGTGACCTACTTGTGATCTATAGGGGCAGATGCTGTGGTCATCTCTTTCTGTGACCTACTTGTGATCTATAGGGGCAGATGCTGTGGTCATCTCTTTCTGTGACCTACTTGTGATCTATAGGGGCAGATGCTGTGGTCATCTCTTTCTGTGACCTACTTGTGATCTATAGGGGTAGATGCTGTGGTCATCTCTTTCTGTGGCCTACTTGTGATCTATAGGGGCAGATGCTGTGGTCATCTCTTTCTGTGACCTACCTGTGATCTATAGGGGCAGATGCTGTGGTCATCTCTTTCTGTGACCTACTTGTGATCTATAGGGGCAGATGCTGTGGTCATCTCTTTCTGTGACCTACTTGTGATCTATAGGGGCAGATGCTGTGGTCATCTCTTTCTGTGACCTACTTGTGATCTATAGGGGCAGATGCTGTGGTCATCTCTTTCTGTGACCTACTTGTGATCTATAGGAGCTGATGCTGTGGTCATCTCTTTCTGTGACCTACTTGTGATCTATAGGGGCAGATGCTGTGGTCATCTCTTTCTGTGACCTACTTGTGATCTATAGGGACAGATGCTGTGGTCATCTCTTTCTGTGACCTACTTGTGATCTATAAGGCACATATGCTGTGGTCATCTCTTTCTGTGGCCTACGTTTGACGAGGTGTCATTTGACCAACACAACGACCTTTACTAATGCCAGATACCTATTAGAGCTGGGTGGATTCAGAGGCGCCCAATGATCTTCCCCAGGATTCAAACCCGAGACCCCGGTTTATAAGCCAAGCGCTTTACTGCTCAACCACTGCGCCAATGACTTCTGTTCTCTCAAGTGATCTTTATTTATCATACTCTGCTACTCTGACAATTATTGCGTGTCTACTGACTAGTTTTACAGTCTTCTTTATTTGTGGCTATTAATTAATAATCTGACACTGCTACTTAGTGATGGGCAAAAGTTAACTAAAAAGTTAGATAATGCCATTGTTTAACTAAAAAAATAGATAAGGCCATTGTTTAACTAAAAAAATAGATAAGGCCATTGTTTAACTAAAAAATAGATAAGGCCATTGTTTAACTAAAAAAATAGATAAGGCCATTGTTTAACTAAAAAAAAGTTTAGTTAAAATTGTAGTTTAATTAATTTATTTTAGTTACTAATTAAAAAGTTTAATTAAAATTTATAAAACTTTTCAACATGTGGTCAGGGTTGAAACGCACTCCCTGTTTTCTGGTCATGTGATATAAAAAAAAATGATGCAGTTAACAACTATTTAGTCAGTCTGCATTTGAAGAGGGTAAAGTAAGATGCTGGTAGAAGTTATGGGAGTAAATATTTACAATGGAAAGTAGCTGTATTATAAAATGTTCAACATTTATTGCTCAAAGCTTCTATGCAGTATTAGGAATGGAGTTGTTCTGAATTTTATTTGTGAGCCACATGGAGGTGTTTAATTTCTGTTTCTAGTGGGAATCTGATTAAAGAGTTAGGTCAATATTATATTTAGTGGTTTTGATCAATTAATTTGCGGCAAACAATAATTTATGAACTGCAGGGACATCAAGTACACTCTTTGTATAGTCTTAAGACTTATTATTGAGATCTAAGAATCGACAGTTAGGCCTAGATAGATCTTAAAGCATTAGGATAACCAACTCTAGAAAACAAAATCTTAATCCACACCCTCTCTTGACCATAAAGTAAATAGACTATGAGTCCAACTGATTTGAACGTCTGGTCAGCTAGACATACACACGTAGGCCTAGTGTACTGTACGTGTGTAGTTGATGAAACTACAAGACTGCCTTGCATTTTTTTCATTACGCGTTATGCAATAGTGTTTTTTGTTAATGTGGAGTGGTCAGACGAGGCGTGGCTCGTCAAGCATGTTCTTTACACTAAAATAGTTATAC
The DNA here is from genome assembly GCA_036873155.1 of Biomphalaria sudanica. Classification (NCBI taxonomy): domain Eukaryota; kingdom Metazoa; phylum Mollusca; class Gastropoda; family Planorbidae; genus Biomphalaria; species Biomphalaria sudanica. Next base: position 4,600,424 of record JAZGLO010006654.1, on the reverse strand, counting down.
ACCCTCCCTGCCCACATAGTAAATAGACGGTGTGTCCGACTGATTTTAACAACCTGGCCAAATGGACGTACACGTGTAGGCCTATATAGTGTACTGAGTGTGCAGTCCATAATGACAAGACCACCATGTTTTTTTTCCCTTGCGCGTTTAACGGTTATGCAATAGTGTTAGTTGTATTTTTAGTGGTCAGACAAAAAATAGCACATCGGCATGGTTAGTCCAGCATGTATTTTACACTATGAAATAGTTATACGGTCAAATGTTTCTTAAAACTCCAACAATTTCGTTTCGATTTTATTGGTTACTAGATCAAATTTTAAACTCTAATTGTATGTTATTTAATGAGATTTTAAGCTTTACCGGTATAAGTAATTACAATTTTCCGTTATATAATAAGTTAATGTAATTTAAAATAAAAGCGTACCATTCTTTTCTAAAGGTTTTAATTGAAGGCAAAAATACAAGCACACATATTTATTTAGACATCTTTTTTTTTATATTTTATTGTGCATGAACGTTTATGTAAGAAACATATTCCATAGTACTGATTTTATTATGGATAAATATTTCTAGGTCAACCCCGCCCCCCCAAAAAAAAAGTTGGTTATAGTTTAATTAATTTTCTTTAGTTTAGTTTAACTATCTTTTGAAATTCATGATAAACTAGTAGTTGAACTACTTTATTTGAGTTGATAACTAGTTTTAGGTTTAACTTTTAAAAGTTAGTTTAGTTCCCATCACTACTGCTACTGTAACAATTATTGTGTGCTAACTGATTTGTTGAACTCACTTGTGTGGTCAGGCATGAAGACGTATGGGCGCCACCAGGGCCAGTCCTAACAAGTGCGGGGCCCAAAAGGATTGCGCGGGGCCCAGTCTTGGTAGGGATAAGGATACTAAGTGAAAATTAAGATTTTGTATAAGAAAATAAATTTATCTTTTCATTTTATTCATTCTTTACTAAATACAAAATCACGACCAAATCAACTTGACTTTTTGTTGTCGCATTTTTAAGGCTGGCAAAAATGTTGTGAATAAGAAGTGTAGACTTGTAACATGCCCGAAATAAGTGAATACAGCTGTAGATTTACGACAGTGCGTCTACCAAGAACCTTACCCTCCACAACCTTTCTATTTTCAAGGAAAGTGAGATTACATTTAGATGAAAACATAGAGTTGAAGCTAGGTGCTGAAACAAATGATACATACATATATTAAACATAAATGAATAAATTATAGTTTAATTAATTCACTACTTTCTCTCTTAAAAACTTGGTCCCTGGTGCTGTTATTCATTTATGTTTAATATATGTATGTATCATTTGTTTCAGCACCTAGCTTCAACTCTATGTTTACATTTACAGCATTATTGCTCGTACCCACTGAAGCTTCTATATGTAATGTGTTTATGTTGTCCACTTGTCTTTGTGAGAGATATACAATTAGATAGAGCCATCGTTTGTCTAATACATGCCTAACGGCTGTCTGTGTAGGCTCTATCGAAATTGTTGGTGAACGGATGCTGCGAGGGTGGGGGAGGGGCTAGCTTGGGCTTGTGACCTTTGACCACTGGGGTGGTAATTTGCATACGGGCGAAATGACTCTGGATCAGAAGAATGTTTTTTTGGACATTCCGATGGTCTAGAGGTTAGTTTCGCTTGGTGCGTTATCGCTAGGCGGTGGTGTCGAATCCGGAGTCAAAGGTTCGAGCCTCGGTCGGCGCATGCCCTTATTTTCGTAGCATTTTAATTCACTACTTTCTCTCTTAAAAACTTGGTCCCTGGTGCTGTTATTCATTTATGTTTAATATATGTATGTATCATTTGTTTCAGCACCTAGCTTCAACTCTATGTTTACATTTACAGCATTATTGCTCGTACCCACTGAAGCTTCTATATGTAATGTGTTTATGTTGTCCACTTGTCTTTGTGAGAGATATACAATTAGATAGAGCCATCGTTTGTCTAATACATGCCTAACGGCTGTCTGTGTAGGCTCTATCGAAATTGTTGGTGAACGGATGCTGCGAGGGTGGGGGAGGGGCTAGCTTGGGCTTGTGACCTTTGACCACTGGGGTGGTAATTTGCATACGGGCGAAATGACTCTGGATCAGAAGAATGTTTTTTTGGACATTCCGATGGTCTAGAGGTTAGTTTCGCTTGGTGCGTTATCGCTAGGCGGTGGTGTCGAATCCGGAGTCAAAGGTTCGAGCCTCGGTCGGCGCATGCCCTTATTTTCGTAGCATTTTAATTCACTACTTTCTCTCTTAAAAACTTGGTCCCTGGTGCTGTTATTCATTTATGTTTAATATATGTATGTATACATTTAGATGAATAATGTCTTTTTTGTTTCTAAAATATAGCATTGCTTTTAGATATGAGTATTTCATTCATAAGTGGATCCTTAGTAATTCTTTAGAAAAATTGTAGGGACATCCGAAAAAATGCTGCCTCAGGGTCTCAACATACTTATATCTGGCCCTATCTCTAGATATAAAGATGTAAATAAAAAAGATATTGTTTTTGATTTTTGTATGAGATCAAGATAGATTTAGATCTATATTAATGTGCCAGTGACTATTAAAGTGAATAAAATACTGGAGCTTTCGGTATTGGTTAAAATTCGCCCAATTATTATTATTTTTTTTATTAAATGAAAGTTGACTATCCATTTTTTTATCGTACGTAGGATTAGCGTATTCTATATTGAATGGCACCCCAAAATGACAATTTTGTCTTTTTTTCATGAGATTTTTATGAGTTTTCAGAAGATTTTAATCATTTCAGATTTCTAGAACTTTTTCATATATTTTGCAATTTCAGGAGATTTCCAGGAGCTCATTTATAATAGTTTCATTTAATTGTTTACACTTAGCATTAGAGCGGGGCCTATGAATATGCGGGGCCCACTGAGGCCGCATAGGTTGCAGTGGCCTAAGGCTGGCCCTGCCACCATGCAAGTATGTAGCTCTTCGTTACATCCTATAATGACAACAAGTGGGAACGGGCATGTCATTGAAAGATACAAACATCTATAAAAAAGCTAACAAGATCCTTAAAATGCTTTGTGTCAGGATTTTGTGATTTTACCATTACAAAAGAGATACAAGACACCGATAGCAAAGACAAACAGACACAAACACTCTTTTGTTCCCCTGGCAATCAAATCATTAAATAAGAACAAACTGATATAAACTTTGTCACATGTAAATAATGAGTGAGTCTGGTGTGAATGTACACTTTGGTTTCTTATAGTTATAGTTATAATGTTTTTTGTTTGGTGTAATGCACAACTTGTAAGACAAATTTCCGTACGGACAATAAAGATTATTTTTATTATTATTATTATTATTATTATTATTAGTAGTAGTAGTAGTAGTAGTAGTAGTAGTAGTAGTAGTATTCTAAGCAATAGACAGAGGAATAGAGTAAGATGCTTGACATCATGTGCGGTTCCCCAGCACAGACTAAAGGATAGGTAAAGGTGAAGCTATCATCATTACTAAAAATGTAAATTATGTAAATAATTGCTTAGAGTAGTGCAACAAGATTTAAGGGAGGTAATTGCTGATATATTTCTGTGTGGATCAGTAGTATTGGTTATCTGTCCTTTACCGTTTCCAGGTTCCACCCCCCACCCCCTTGTTTTTTAATGTTTTTTTCACCCAATTAAGAGTTTGCAAGCGGAAAAAAAGAAATGTAAAGAATGTTAAAATAGTTTATTATATTATTTGAATGTAAGGTACGATATTGAGGTAGGATAATTTTTATATTACTTCTATTGTACTCTCACCTTCATGGAACATGGAAAAACATGGACACCGATTTTAAAGTTGGCTCTAAGATTTTCCCAGAGATTTGACAGTTACTGAACATAGTCAAGAGAACAGTTACGTACTTTGGCCTCACAGGAATACTGAAGTTGATATATGTTTTCACCATTAAAAAAAAGAAGAATGCATTTAAAAAGTATTCTTAGGTTTAACGAAGACATTCTGAAGAACTTTGATTGAGTCTTTAAACTTTGATTGAGTCTTTAAACTTTGATTGAGTCTTTAAACTTTGATTGAGTCTTTAAACTTTGATTGAGTCTTTAAACTTTGATTGAGTCTTTAAACTTTGATTGAGTCTTTAAACTTTGATTGAGTCTTTAAACTTTGATTGAGTCTTTAAACTTTGATTGAGTCTTTACACTTTGATTGAGTCTTTACACTTTGATTGAGTCTTTACACTTTGCCCATTCACTTTGATATACTACCAGACAAAATACATTTTTAGGCAAAGTAGGAAATGATTTTTTTTTTTGGTTCTACTTTGCTTAGGCGTCCTATAGAATTGGGGACTAGTTTCTGTATCAGGCAAAGTAAACAAAAAAAAATATTTAGAAAAATACATTAAATATAAATAAATTAAATAATTCCATTCAGCGGTGGCTGAACGGTAAAGTGCTTGGCTTCCGAACCGGGAGTCCCGGGTTCGAATCCTGCTGAAAAGTAGAATTTTTATTTCGTGATCTTTTGGCGCCTCTGAGTCATTGTGCTGGTCACATGACACCCTCGTAAACCGTAGGCCACAGAAACAGATGACATTTACGTCATCTACCTGCAAAATCCATATGATAATGTTCTAATCAGTTGTCTTTAACTCATAAAATGAATGTATAATTTAAAAAAACAAACTCTGCCGATAAAGAAACGTCTACATTTTCTATTTGTACGCGTTTTTATTGCATGTCCAGATTTTCCTTTTTCTTAGAAAGTCTCTTATGTTAAGAAAAAAAACGCCGTAAGACCCACTGAGAGGCTGACCAGAGACACAAACCCGTAGGAGGGAGAGAAAAGAGAGAAAACCTCACCAAGGTGAAACAAAAAACGATAAGACAACGATCATTACAAACTAGGCTTACAAAGTATTAAATGCAAAATGTTATAGGCTGTAAAAATAATGTGTGTGTTTTTAAGCATTTTTGTTATGGTGAAATATATGTCGATATTTCAGACGAAAAATGAATTGTACTGAAGCCTTGTTTAACATGATCAATTCAGTTTTCCAGGATCATCACAACCAAACGTATTGTCAGCTTAATCAATATCTAGTCAAGTGATTCCTTCTAAATAGTTGTATTAGTATTGATGACATAAGAGACCTTTTTGTTTTTACCTTTCACACAATAAAATATGAAAACCTCCTTTTGTATTTACCGAGTACAATGACGTTGTACGAATCATGCACACTTAGGACAGTCGCAGTTTTACATTCTCCACTCTTTATGAAGAAGACTAAATTATTTAGATTATTGAAGAATAGAAATATTATTCCAGGAAATTTATATTACTAATAAAATACTTAAAATCATCATCTAACACTTTGCCTAAAGCAGTTGTAGTCTTTCTATACAATGTCTAGGCAAAGTAGGAAATGGACGTTTCGGCTGTCGGGCATTCTATAGAATGCCGGATTTCGCACTTTGCGGGTAACATATATATTATATAATACAGACGTTACTTCAAAAAATAAGATGATTACCTACTATCCGTCATGCATTCAGTCATGCATATGAACCAATGACTTAAATTCTGCCAAGTCACTGGTTTTCCTGGCTAGCTCAGGCAACCCATTCCATGCTCTAATAGCACTAGGGAAGAAGGAGTATTTGTACAAATTTGTCCATATGGGACGAGGAATTTGCCTTTATCTTTGTGTCTTTCAGAGTATTTTATTAAATTTTGATTTTGTTTTGAAGATTATGGTTCAGTGTTTTATGCATAATTGCTACTTTACTTTTAAGTCTTCTATCCTGAAGGCTTTCTAAATTTAGTGATTTAACTAAAGGTGTTACTCTAGTCAAATGTGAATATTCGTTTGTTATGAATCTCACGGCTCTATTTTGTGTCTGTTCCAGTTTCTTAATGTTTCTTGAGTTGATGGGTCCCGAACAGAGGATGCATATTCTATTATTGGCCTAACCAAGGTTAAATAACATTTTAGTTTTATGTTCTTATTTGATTTCTAGACCTATACACTGGAACACACTAGAAGATACGTAGCTTTCAGTTTCTTTGTATCAATCTGACAGTGAGAGTCTGAGCTGATGAAAGATACTTATACACTATACAGTGACACACTAAATGAATGTATTGAACAATTTCTCACAACGTCACATACACACAGACAGGTATCTGTGACAAGTGGAGCTGTGTGTGTGGGGGGGGGTTAGCTATACAAAGTATGTGATTATTGGAAATACAATCTGAGGTTAGGCAGTCACGTGTTAAGGTTAAGCCGTTGACAAGGTCTCAGCCAGGGCTGCTCAATCTGTGACGAGGTCTCAGCCAGGGCTGTTCAATCAGTGACGAGGTCTCAGCCAGGGCTACTCAGTGACGAGGTCTCAGCTAGAGCTAATCAGTGACGAGGTCTCAGCTAAAGCTGCTCAATCAGTGACGAGGTCTCAGCTAGGGCTACTCTGTGATGAGGTCTCAGCCAGGGCTACTCAGTGACGAGATCTTAGCCAGGGCTACTCAGTGACGAGGTCTCAGCCAGGGCTACTCAATGACGAGGTCTCAGCCAGGGCTACTCAGTGACGAGGTCTCAGCCAGGGCTACTTAGTGACGAGGTCTCTGCCAGGGCTGCTTAATCAGTCATGATGTCTCAACCAGAGCTACTCAGTGACGAGGTCACAGCTAGGCCTGATAAATCAGTGATGAGGTCTCAGCCAGGTCTGCTGAATCAGTGACGAGGTCTCAGCCAGGGCTACTCAGTGACGAGGTCTCAGCCAGGGCTACTCCTTGACGAGGTCTTAGCCAGGGCTACTCAGTGACGATGTCTCAGCTAGAGCTGCTCAATCAGTGACGAGGTCTCTGCCAGGGCTGCTCAATCAGTGATGAGGTCTCAGCCAGGGCTACTCAGTGACGAGGTCTCAGCTAGGGCTGCTCAATCAGTGATGAGATCTCAGCCAGGGCTACTCAGTGACGAGGTCTCAGCCAGGGCTAATCAGTGACGAGGTCTCTGCCAGGGCTACTCAGTGACGTGTTATCAGCCAGAGCTACTCCGTGACTAGGTCTAAGCCAGGGCTACTCAGTGACGAGGTCTAAGCTAGAGCTGCTCAATCAGTGACGAGGTCTCAGCTAGGGCTGCTCAATCAGTGATGAGGTCTCAGCCAGGTCTTCTGAATCAGTGACGAGGTCTCAGCCAGGGCTACTCAGTGACGAGGTCTCAGCTAGGGCTGCTCAATCAGTGATGAGGTCTCAGCTAGGGCTGCTCAATCAATGACGAGGTCTAAGCTAAAGCTGCTCAATGACGAGGTCTCTGCTAGGGCTGCTCAATCAGTGATGAGGTCTCAGCCAGTGCTACTCAGTGACGAGGTCTTAGCTAGGGCTGCTCAATCAGTGATGAGGTCTCAGCCAGGTCTGCTAAATCAGTGATGAGGTCTCAGCCAGAGCTATTCAGTGACGAGGTCTTAGCCAGGGCTGCTCAATCAGTAATGAGGTCTCAGCTAGGGCTTCTCAATCAATGACAAGGTCTTAGCTAAAGCTGCTCAGTCGGTGGCCAAGTATCTGCTAGGGTTGCTATGTGGGTGAAGAGATCTGAGCTAAGGGCAGATCACTTGAGAGGAATAGAAACACCAATCTGAGGAGAAATTAAAATAGTTTTGAAATGAAAGACAGGGGAGAGTTCTGTTTGCTGCTTGTTGAAAAAAGTGTTGTTTAAATATCATTAATTGTAAAGGTATTTCTAATTAAATAGGAAACCTCAGAATTTGCGCTATTCAATTTTAGCTTTATGACCATAGGAATCCTTGGGCCTCTTTTGTGGGCTTTTTTTTTAATTCTTAAGTTCTCATAATTCACAAGATATATTATAATGCTTTTTATTCAGGGAAATGTTATATAGGTTTTCAATGATTTTCATCATTGCAATGTTTATATTACTAGTAAATTACTTTAAAATAGGTTTTTAATTTGTGCATATTTTTATTAGCAGGGTAAAACAAATTATAATCAATTCCAAGCATCACAAGAAGGCATAAGAGCGAATTAATTCTTGAGTAGAAAATAAAAAATAAAAATGGATTTTTTATCAGTTCTTCTCTGTATCGGATAAAACATAGTCAATGTCAACATCACAAGGAAGTGAGAACAGCTATATGCTTGACAAGGAAGTTAGAACAGCTATATGCTGTTCATTTGAAACAAACATCAACTAACTAATTTCTGATCAAGTTTGGTGGATCACGGTAACATTCACTCAGATACCCCTTTTTCCCAACTGGTCCTACTAACTGTTAGGATAAATGAGCATTAAGAGGCTTAAACATGAAATAGCGCTAAACAAAAAAACAATTGGTAAAAATATTTCTAATGGCACAGATTTATCATTGTTAGTCTAGATCCATTGCACATTTAATTAATTACATGACTGATCCAAACTAAATGATACAATTACACTTAAAATAAGCTTTTTTAAAAAAGTATTTTGTTTATTTTGCTTGTTCATATATTTATTTCTGTAAAGTATTATACTTCAAAATGAAATTGATGCTCAATCTAGAATACGGTTTAATTAGTATTTTGTTTTTTTATGGAAAAATAATCCAACCTACAAATAATGATAAATGAAACCTCAAAATAAGCAAAAAGTGTTACATTCAATTCTTCGAATGTTCTATTTTTAAAAAAAAATGGGAATTACTGCTATAGGAGCATCAATCTCTTACATTTAGACATTATATATTCTAGTTAGTTTTATTGATGACTTAGCTTTTACAGGTATTAAACTTTGTAGTACACATGTAGGTCTAAATAAGAGAGGCGCAAAGCGTTGTGCACAATACTGTGGATCTCAACACGGCCGGCCTTAGATAATTAGAGGCCATATGCGATGTAAGTTTGGTGGTCAAAATTAAGACAACAAATTAACATGGACAAATTAAATTACGCACATTATAACAATCTAACTGATCTATAGCTAGAGGGAATTGTCCATAGAGTGCAACTAGCGTGTCCGTATGCTTGTTAAACATATTCATACAAATGTCAGAAGCATTAAAAACAAGGTTACAAAAGACAGTTTGTGTGGAAACACAAACTCAAAATCGGCCCCTGAAGTAAAATGTTTTACATAATTCGGATAATCCTTCAGAGTTGAAGATAGTTTACTTCCTAGTCCAAACCTCCCGCAGGACGACGGGGGATGGGAGCAGGCAGGGTTTCAACCTTCGACCGTCGATAAATCCGAACGACAGTCCAGCGCGCAAACCGCACGACCAGTGGTCCACCCAGGTAGGCTTCAATATTTTCAGAAGGAACATCCGAATGAAATTATATCAAAGACAAATGAGAGATAAGAATGGATAAGGAAGGTTAACAGATCTTGTGTAGTGCCCCAACGGTCCCGTAGATCAAAGATAGGTGAAAGTGAATGTAAAGTTAGATGTGAACCTGGCCTAACTAGTTTTTCTTTCAGACCTTGTGGTCTATAGGGCAGATGATGTGAAGTTCATCTGTTTTTGTGGCCTACGGTTAACGAGGGTGTTATGTAGCCAGCACAACGACCAACCGCCTTTACTTTTTCCCCAACTAATGTCAGGTACCCATTAGAGCTGGGTAGACTCAGAAGTTGAAAATCCCAGTCTTCACCAGGATTCGAACCCGGGACCCTCGGTTAGGAATGAATAATGTAATTGTTTTGAAAAGGCTCAATGTCATATTTGAATCCTCGTGTCCTCGCTTCCATGTACTAGTTTTTTTTTACGAAAATGAAATTTATAAGATTATTAATCGTTTTAAATTTGGTCTAACTTATAATGCATACTAATTAGCTTTTTCTCTTTAAAAAACTGCTTGCATAACTGATTTTAAAAATTAGAATTTTCGCTTTCAGGAAAAAAAAAAGTAGCCGTTGCATCAGAACTTTGAATGGTCTACAATATTGTGAAGTCGGATTTTCAATATCTTTTCTAGTTTACGAGATCTAAACGGGACGGATGGACAGACGGACAGACATTTCATACAAAACTAATAGCGTCTTTTCCCCTTTCGGGAGCCGCTAAAAATTGTTTTGTTTACAAAGTCTCGAATAAATTGTAAATAATCCTGAGACTAAATAAGATCTTGTTCACTGCGAGACTACATAAGATCTTGTTCACTGTGAGACTAAATGAGATCTTGTTCACTGCGAGACTAAATGAGATCTTGTTCATTGTGAGACTAAATGAGATCTTGTTCACTGCGAGACTAAATGAGATCTTGTTCACTGCGAGACTAAATGAGATCTTGTTCACTGCGAGACTAAATGAGATCTTGTTCACTGCGAATCTAAATGAGATCTTTTTCACTGCGAGACTAAATGAGATCTTGTTCACTGCGAGTCTAAATGAGATCTTGTTCACTGCGAGACTAAATGAGATCTTGTTCACTGCGAGACTAAATGAGATCTTGTTCACTGCGAGACTAAATGAGATCTTGTTCACTGCGAGACTAAATGAGATCTTGTTGACTGCGAGTCTAAATGAGATCTTGTTCACTGCGAGTCTAAATGAGATCTTTTTCACTGCGAGACTAAATGAGATCTTGTTCATTGTGAGACTAAATGAGATCTTGTTCACTGCGAGACTAAATGAGATCTTGTTCACTGCGAGACTAAATGAGATCTTGTTCACTGCGAGTCTAATTGAGATCTTGTTCACTGCGAATCTAAATGAGATCTTTTTCACTGCGAGACTAAATGAGATCTTGTTCACTGCGAGACTAAATGAGATCTTGTTCACTGCGAGACTAAATGGGATCTTGTTCACTGCGAGACTAAATGAGATCTTGTTCACTGCGAGACTTTTCACGTCTTCTTGGAATTAAATCAGCTTAGAAAAAAACTCACATGCAACAGTTATTGAAATATAGTTAATGCTATCAGAAGGGTTGCCGCCTTAGCAGCTGTGGGGCTTTATTTACACCATCTTCATAACTAAAACGTAAAAGCTTCAATGTTTGGACATTTTCATGAAAATGAAGCAACAAAGGTCTTCTAACATGAACAGTTCAACAAGTAGAGCAAAACATTAATAAATAAGCCTTACAGCCTTAGAACCTACTATGTTTGAGATAAGATAGAAACTTAGAGCTTAACTAATAGGCATAGAGCTATAGAACCTGCTAAATTTAGATTTGATACAGTCTTAGAGCTTAACTAGTAGGCATATAGGCATAGAACCTGCTATGTTTGAGATCTGATAGAGACTTAGAGCTGAACTAGTAGGCATACAGCCATACAACTTGCTATGTTTAAGATATGATAGAGCTGAACTAGTAGGCATACAGCCATACAACTTGCTATGTTTAAGATATGATAGAGCTGAACTAGTTGGCATACAGCCATACAACTTGCTATGTTTAAGATATGATAGAGCTGAACTAGTAGGCATACAGCCATACAACTTGATATGTTTAAGATATGATAGAGCTGAACTAGTAGGCATACAGCCATACAACTTGCTATGTTAAAGATATGACAGAGCTGAACTAGTAGGCATACAGCCATACAACTTGCTATGTTTAAGATATGATAGAGCTGAACTAGTAGGCATACAGCCATACAACTTGATATGTTTAAGATATGATAGAGCTGAACTAGTAGGCATACAGCCATACAACTTGCTATGTTAAAGATATGACAGAGCTGAACTAGTAGGCATACAGCCATACAACTTGCTATGTTTAAGATATGATAGAGCTGAACTAGTTGGCATACAGCCAAACAACTTGCTATGTTTAACAAATGATAGAGCTGAACTAGTAGACATACAGCCATACAACTTGCTATGTTTAAGATATGATAGAGTTGAACTAGTAGGCATACAGCCATACAACTTGCCATGTTTAAGCCATGCAACTTGCTATGTTTAAGATATGATAGAGCTGAACTAGTTGGCATACAGCCATACAATTTGCTATGTTTAAGATATGATAGAGCTGAACTAGTAGGCATACAGCCATACAACTTGCTATGTTTAAGATATGATAGAGCTGAACTAGTAGGCATACAGCCATACAACTTGCCATGTTTAAGTCATGCAACTTGCTATGTTTAAGATATGATAGAGCTGAACTAGTTGGCATACAGCCATACAATTTGCTATGTTTAAGATATGATAGAGCTGAACTAGTAGGCATACAGCCATGTTTATAACAGAATATGTTTATATCTGAATATGTTTATATCTGAATATGTTTATAACAGAATATGTTTATATCTGAATATGTTTATAACAGAATATGTTTATATCTGAATATGTTTATATCTGAATATGTTTATAACAGAATATGTTTATATCTGAATATGTTTATAACAGAATATGTTTATATCTGAATATGTTTATATTTGAATATGTTTATATCTGAATATGTTTATAACAGAATATGTTTATATCTGAATATGTTTATAACAGAATATGTTTATATCTGAATATGTTTATATCTGTATATGTTTATAACAGAATATGTTTATATCTGAATATGTTTATAACAGAATATGTTTATATCTGAATATGTTTATATCTGAATATGTTTATAACAGAATATGTTTATATCTGAATATGTTTATAACAGAATATGTTTATATCTGAATATGTTTATAACAGAATATGTTTATAACAGAATATGTTTATATCTGAATATGTTTATAACAGAATATGTTTATATCTGAATATGTTTATAACAGAATATGTTTATAACAGAATATGTTTATATCTGAATATGTTTATAACAGAATATGTTTATATCTGAATATGTTTATAACAGAATATGTTTATAACAGAATATGTTTATATCTGAATATGTTTATAACAGAATATGTTTATATCTAAATATGTTTATATTTGAATATGTTTATATCTGAATATGTTTATAACAGAATATGTTTATATCTGAATATGTTTATATCTTGTCACGTATTACGAATTGAATTCTACTTTTAAATGGCTTGCCTAGGGGAACGTGACAATAGAATAGCAGTTGTGTCACTTATAATAAGTCTGAATTTAATCAAAGACTTACAATGAATAACAAAAAAAAAATGACACAAGAAATCGGAAGGTAAACTATCAACTTAATGTTTAATCAAATATAAAGTTACAAGAAAGTAAAAATAAACATTTACTCAATACACTAATACAGAATTTATGTGTTGACCAAAACCCTTTTACAAAAATGACATGTAAAAATATTACAATACAAGAGTTTGAAAATGTAATTACAAATACAAGCAAGCAAGGCCTTACATAAAAAAATATTAACTTACACGATCAAGTGGTTAACCACGCACGGGTCACGCAATGTCTCCGCTATTCTGTCTCACGGCTGTCTCCGTATGTCTGTCCGTCAACGTTACGCGAGCGGTCTTATATAATCTACCGCGCGTCGATCTCTCGTAATTTCTAGAAAGTCATCAACACCCAGATCTAGAACGCTCTTCAAAGAGACAGAAAAAAAAAACACCCTCCTTTCAACCAGAGGTACACACACAGGTCAAGGACCGGTCACTGTCTGTGTGGCTTGACGAATAAAAAAGAAAAAAAAAACTTATTACACAAGGGGCAGACAACCTCCCCGTCTCTCGACCGCAACAGGTCAAAGAAGAAAAAAACAATGCCTAGATACGTAACACCTCCCTCCTAAAAATAAAAAGTTTACATTTCCACGAAATGGAAATCTTTTTAGAACTACAAAAAAAATATTTACATTACAGAATGTATTTATCATGATATATATAAAAAAATATACATCAAAATACTTTTTACACTCTAGATAAGGCATCGGCGATAACATTTTCGCTGCCTTTTATGTGTTTAAGATCTAGGTTGTACTCTTGTAAAAATAAACTCCACCTGAGAAGTCGTTGGTTCTTGCCAGACATTTTGTGGATAAATGTAAGGGGATTGTGGTCAGTAAATACAACCAGTGGCCATCTGGACCCACTGATATAAAAATCAAAGTGTTGTATAGAAAGAATCAACCCAAGACATTCTTTTTCCACAGTAGAATAATTTCTTTGATGTCTATTAAATTTCTTGGAAAAGAAACAAATAGGATGCTCTACTTGGAAATTATCTTCTTGGTAAAGGACTGACCCAACACCTGTGTCACTGGCGTCAATAGCTAACCTAAAAGGTTTTCCGAAGTCAGGAGCCATCAAAATGGGGGAGCTAGATAATATCTGCTTAATTTGGTTAAAGGCTTTCTGACATTCATCCGTCCAAGTAAATCGGACGTTCTTTCTCAGGAGGTTTGTTAAAGGACTGGCAATGACAGCAAAATTTTCGCAAAATTTTCTATAATATCCAGACATTCCCAAAAATCTTCGGAGTTGTTTCCGATCAGCAGGGATAGGGAAAGCTTGGATAGCTTCTACTTTGGCCATTACAGGTTTCACCTGGCCTTGTCCTACAATATGGCCTAAGTATTGGATGGAAGCCTGGCAAAAATCACTCTTACTCAGGTTTACAGTAATTTTTGCATGTAAAAGTTTAGTAAAAAGACAATGCAGTTGTTTACAATGGCTAGAAAAATCTTGGCTAAAAATTACTACATCATATATGTATGCGTGGCAATTCTCCATGTCAGCAAGCAGGGCATTTATCATTCTCTGGAAAGTGGCAGGAGCATTCTTCATGCCAAATGGCATCACTTTGTATTGGTACAGACCATCAGGGGTGACAAAGGCGGAGATTTCCTTTGCCCTATCAGTCAGGGGAACCTGCCAATAACCTGAAAGTAGGTCTATTTTGGTGATGTACTTAGCGTCACCAATACGATCTATGAGATCGTCTATCCTAGGGATAGGAAACGAATCGGTCTTTGTGACAGCATTTACCTTACGGTAGTCTGTACAAAAACGATAAGTCTTGTCCTGTTTAGGTATCAAGACACATGGGGAGCTCCAGCTACTGGAACTTGGTTCAATGAGGTCATTTTCAAGCATATACTTGATTTCTGACCTAAGTATGGCAAGTTTTTCAGGGTTAACCCTGTAAGGATGCTGCTTGACTGGAGTAGCCTCGCCAACATCTACATCATGCATTATAACATTAGTCTGTTTTGGTACATCAGAAAAAATGTCATTAAATTCATTAATGAGCTTCATGATAACTGGCCGTTCTGTCGAAGACAGATGAGACAGTTTTACATCCAAATTCTGTAATACAACAGAATTAGGTATTTTGTATTGTCCAAATTTCTCCTTTACAATATCATCATCAATAGGAGAAACATGGCTATTTGAACAACTTTTGACTGTATTTAAAACACAATTACTCTTCTCTGAGTGATCTGGCCGAGATACATAAGGCTTCAGCATGTTTATATGACATAACTGAGTCTTTTTCCTACGGTCAGGGGTTTTGATTGTGTAATTGAGGTCACTAATTTTGGTCTCAATTTCATAGGGACCAAAATATCTGGCTTGCAAGGGTTGACCTGGTATGGGCAAAAATACAAGCACCTTATCCCCGGGAGAAAATTCTCTAACACGGGCCTTTCTATCATACCAGCGTTTCATGCTGGATTGGGTGTTTTGTAAGTTATTTTTGGCCAGAACACAAGCATCATAAAGTCTAGTTTTAAACTTAATTACATAGTCTAAAAGTCCTTCAGTGGCTGTTGGTGACAACAAAGTCTCTTTTATACATTTCAAGGGACCGCGCACCGAATGGCCAAAGACTAAGTCAAAAGGGCTGAATCCCAACGATTCCTGGACGGATTCACGGGTTGCAAACAGCAGCATGTGGATTCCTTCGTCCCAGTCTTTTTCGTGCTCAAAGCAATAGGTTCGGATCATGTTCTTGAGAGTCTGATGGAATCGCTCAAGAGCGCCTTGCGACTCGGCATGATACGCACTCGACATGCAGTGTTTGATGCCCAACTGAGTCATGACTTGCTTGAAAAGATTGGCCGTGAAATTCGTTCCTTGGTCCGATTGGATGGACTTTGGTAGACCAAATAGAGTAAAGAACTTGATTAAGGCCTTCACAATGTTTGATGCTTTTATGTTCCTTAGAGGAATAGCTTCAGGAAAACGAGTTGAAGCACACATAAGGGTCAACAGGTATTGGTTGCCAGCTTTTGTCCTTGGGAGAGGACCAACACAGTCAATAAGTACTCTGCTGAAAGGTTCTTCAAAGGCTGGAATCGGCTTCAGAGGAGCAACAGGGATCTTTTGATTTGGCTTGCCAACCATCTGACAGGCATGACATGATCGGCAGTACTGGATGACATCTTTCTTCAAACATGGCCAGAAGAAGTGTGTCATAATCTTGTGGTATGTCTTGTGGATGCCGAGATGACCTGACATTGGTGTGTCATGAGCCAGATTCATGATGTACGCTCGGTATCTTTCTGGTAACACAATTTGATGGCATATTCTCCATTCTTCTTCGTTGGATGCGTCTGGAGGTTTCCATTTCCTGAAGAGCATATCATCTTGGATGTAGTAGCACGTTGATGCTAGCTCTGCCTCTTGTGATGTCATTGCGGTTTTTCGGAGTTTGGCGAGCTCTGGATCCTTCTTTTGGTCCTCAATCAACTGTTTTCGAGTTGATGCCGGCTTTTCAGAATTTGGCGTTGGTTCTTCTTCAAGAGAAGCAAAGAATGTGGTGCTCAAGTCCACATCATCTTGGTTACTGTTGGCCTTGACGACGTTCTCTTCTTGAGATGCTTTCAACCTCATTGCCCTTGTTACTGCACACGCTGGATATAACTCTAGGTCTTCCTCGGGTGTGGCAGATAAGTCGGGTGTTTGAGTGACGATGGGTTCGGCTATCACCTTTCCACCTGCTAAGTCATTGCCTAACAGCAACGAGATGCCTTCCAATGGTAATGTTGGTCGGACACCTACAACAACCGGTCCAGTAATGAGATTTGACTTTATGTCAATTAGATGTAGAGGCACATCTATACATCCAAGCTCTACGCCTCGTAACAGGATGCTCTTCCCAGTCGATGATGATTTTGACAAGGGCAAGATACCCTCTAAAAGTAACGATTGTGAGGCACCTGTGTCTCTCAAAATGGTGATAGGTCGTAGACTTGTAGAATCACCGGGTAGTGATACGAATCCTTCCGAAATGAAAGGCTTAAAATCCTCTAATAAAACATCAATTTTGGTTGATGCAGACTGGACTTGGGTCGAACTCTCGCTGGAGTCATTGACATCTCTAGGAGACGCAGTGGAGAAACTCTTTCTTGAGTCAGTAGAACATCTTGTGGATGTATTTGGAGAACTCTTGATGGAGTCATTGGAACATCGGGGTGATGTCTTATGGGAACTCTTGATGGAGTCATGGGAACATCGGAATGATGTATTATGGGAACTCTGGATAGAGTCATTGGAACATCGGGGTGATGTATTATGGGAACTCTGGATAGAGTCATGGGAACATCGGGGTGATGTATTATGGGAACTCTGGATAGAGTCATGGGAACATCGGGGTGATGTATTATGGGAACTCTGGATAGAGTCAATGGAACATCGATGTGATGTATTTGAAAAACTCTTATTTGAGTCATTGGAACATCGGCTTGATGTATTTGAAAAACTCTTGTTTGAGTCATTGGAACATCGGCTTGATGTATTTGAAAAACTCTTGTTTGAGTCATTGGAACATCGGCTTGATGTATTTGAAAAACTCTTGTTTGAGTCATTGGAACATCGGCTTGATGTATTTGAAAAACTCTTGTTTGAGTCATTGGAACATCGTAAAGATGAATTTGAAGAACTCACTGTTGAGTCATTTGAACACCGTGGAGACATTTTCGGAGAGTCTTGTACAGTCAATACATTTGAAACAGGTGATGTCGAGGTATTCTTGATATGACTTGAGGATGAGGGAGTAAACCTCGACGACCACTGTACTGTGCAAGCGCTGACTTTTGAAGGAGCTTTTTCGTTTCTCTTCCTCAATTTCCAACAATCGTCAACTTTATGGCCTTCTCGTTTGCAGTAGGAACAAGTAGCTTTACTTGTAGTAGGTTTTCTGTCATTTGTACTGCTGTTCTTGATGGAGTTGCTAGCAGTGGACTCAGGCTGTTTGACTTGTTTTGGCTTGACATCCGTCGTATACTTGGCAAATTGATGTGATATTATATAATCGTCTGCCAACACTGCAGCCTTGTGCACATCTTCCTCGCCACGATCAGCTATATGCGTACGGACGTCCAGCCGCACACAACTCTTGAACTCTTCCATCAGCATTAGGTTCTTGAATTTGGCAAAGTCGGTGCCGATTTCCCTGGAAGTGAGCCATTTCTCAAAGCGTCGCTCCTTTTCCCGCAGGAATTCTACATGGGTTTGGCCATCCGATTTGCGACAATCCCTGAACTGCTTTCGGTAAGCTTCCGGAACAAGTTCATATGCCTTAAGAATTAAGGCCTTAACAACATTATAATCTTTTTGTTGTTCAATGGTCAAAGAACAAAATACCTCTGCAGCTCTACCAGTCAAAACTGTTTGCAGCAAAGTGGGCCACAAAGTTTCAGGTACATTAAAATTTTTCACAGAAAGTTCAAATTGTGGAAAATAATTGTCAATTGTGGCTTCATTAAAGCGTGGAATTATTTTCAAAAATTTTGTTGCTTCAGCAGTATGACTGGCAGGGGAAGAATCTGGTCTTACATTAGCCGCTAACTCTAATTTTTTTAACTCTATTTGTAATTTCATTTCTATTTCTTTCTGCTCTCTAGCCGCTGCAAGCTCTAATTCTTTTTGTTTAATTTCCTTCTGGGCTTCTATTTCCATTTGTTTTAATTTTATCTGAAGTTCTAAATCTGATTTACCCTCATCGGGTCTAAGGGTTTCTAAAAGGTCTTCAGAAAACACTTCCTCGTCTACATAATGGATTACAATGTTATCTCTGATTTCTTGTTTAAGGGCATTTGATTTTATTTTTAACCCTAAATGTTTAGAAATAAGGACCAGTTCCTTCCTAGTAAAAGCATCAAGCTCTTCCACAGAGGGATTTGCAAGAAAAACCTGAATATCCATGACTAACTAGCAAACTATCAAGCAAAAATATGTATACAATGTAAATATACAGTACAAAATCAGTACAACAAAAAAAACCTTAAGAGAGTTTGGTCAATACTATTGATACTTTACTTCCGACTCTTTGACACAAAAAAATTTTTTTGTTAAAGTCAACTTCGCCTTTACAAAATTACTCAAGTAAGACGAAAATAGGTTCAGAAAAATATCCGGGACGAAAGCCCTCAAACTTCTTTTGTCACGTATTACGAATTGAATTCTACTTTTAAATGGCTTGCCTAGGGGAACGTGACAATAGAATAGCAGTTGTGTCACTTATAATAAGTCTGAATTTAATCAAAGACTTACAATGAATAACAAAAAAAAAATGACACAAGAAATCGGAAGGTAAACTATCAACTTAATGTTTAATCAAATATAAAGTTACAAGAAAGTAAAAATAAACATTTACTCAATACACTAATACAGAATTGATGTGTTGACCAAAACCCTTTTACAAAAATGACATGTAAAAATATTACAATACAAGAGTTTGAAAATGTAATTACAAATACAAGCAAGCAAGGCCTTACATAAAAAAATATTAACTTACACGATCAAGTGGTTAACCACGCACGGGTCACGCAATGTCTCCGCTATTCTGTCTCACGGCTGTCTCCGTATGTCTGTCCGTCAACGTTACGCGAGCGGTCTTATATAATCTACCGCGCGTCGATCTCTCGTAATTTCTAGAAAGTCATCAACACCCAGATCTAGAACGCTCTTCAAAGAGACAGAAAAAAAAAACACCCTCCTTTCAACCAGAGGTACACACACAGGTCAAGGACCGGTCACTGTCTGTGTGGCTTGACGAATAAAAAAGAAAAAAAAAACTTATTACACAAGGGGCAGACAACCTCCCCGTCTCTCGACCGCAACAGGTCAAAGAAGAAAAAAACAATGCCTAGATACGTAACAATCTGAATATGTTTATATCTGAATATGTTTATAACAGAATATGTTTATATCTGAATATGTTTATATCTGAATATGTTTATATCTGAATATGTTTATATCTGAATATGTTTATAACAGAATATGTTTATATCTGAATATGTTTATAACAGAATATGTTTATAACAGAATATGTTTATATCTGAATATGTTTATAACAGAATATGTTTATAACAGAATATGTTTATATCTGAATATGTTTATAACAGAATATGTTTATAACAGAATATGTTTATATCTGAATATGCTTATATCTGAATATGTTTATAACAGAATATGTTTATATCTGAATATGTTTATAATAGAATATGTTTTTAACATAATATGTTTATGACATAATATATTTATAACAGAATATGTTTATAACAGAATATGTTTACAACAGAATATCCTTAGACGTGTAGATTTTAGCATATTTTTAGAATATCATGATTTAAATAATCTCACACATGCAGAGATAGGAAGATAGGTCCCTATTAATAACAAGTTGTTTGTGCACAATACTGTACAACACTATTTACATATTGTTTAGTTCTTCTATACATTTAGAAAAACAACTATCGCATCAAAAATGACAATATAATGTTGACATCAAATGTCAACTAGGTTTACAAACATGTCACACGAAAACATTTCTTTTGGAAATATGTACTGGGTGGGGGGGTAGCAAGTATAGTTATGAAAGAAAATCAATATCTAAATAACTAAACTTCAGTTTTAAAAAGAGTCTTTTAGAAAGTTCTGTGGTCCGATTGTCTGGTAAGCAAAGAAAAGGCAGACTTTCATAGTCAAAATTAGAAATGAGAAAAAATCACTATGATATCATACAATGTTATAAATACCACCCCCACAATTTCAATGAATCTTTCATTATTGTGCTCGTTCTAGCTCTTGCTTAGTACATCAGATGTACAAGACCAAGACTATAATCTTCCAAACCTTGTTTTGAAACAAAATGTATTTCAATGGAAAGGTTTGCTCGTTTAGTTTACGAAACTATCAGTGTCAGTTTCAGAATACCAAAATAATCTTTTGTATCTTTCTCATCCCGCTTCAGGTGTTGGTGAAATTGGAATTTCAATTTTGAGCGTTTGTTTCTTGAGATCTAGTGTTGCAGCCAGAAGGACAGACAAACAAAACAAATACAATAGCGGCTTCTTTTTTTAGACAATCTTGTGACAAAAGAAAATTAAAAGAAAAAATATTGACAATTTTATTGCAAAGTAGCTCAATCACGTAATTTAACAGGAGGAGATCTGGCCTAATATCTACAGGAAGAGATCTGGCCAAATATTAACAAAAAGGGATCTGGCCTAATATCTACAGGAAGAGATCTGGCCTAATATCTACAGGAAGAGATCTGGCCTAATATTAACAGAAAGAGATCTGGCCTAATATCTACAGGAAGAGATCTGGCCTAATATCTACAGGAAGAGATCTGGCCAAATATCTACAGGAAGAGATCTGGGCAAATATTAACAGAAAGAGATCTGGCCTAATATCTACAGGAAGAGATCTGGCCTAATATCTACAGGAAGAGATCTGGCCAAATATTAACAGAAAGAGATCTGGCCTAATATCTACACGAAGAGGGCTGGCCTAATATCTACAGGAAGAGATCTGGCCTAATATCTACAGGAAGAGAGCTAGCCTAATATCTACAGGAAGAGATCTGGCCTAATATATACAGGAAGAGATCTGGCCTAATATCTACAGGAAGAGATCTGCCCAAACATTAACAGAATAAGATCTGGCCTAATATCTACAGGAAGAGATCTGGCCTAATATCTACAGGAAGAGATCTGCCCAAATATTAACAGAATAAGATCTGGCCTAATATCTACAACAAGAGAGCTGGCCTAATATCTGCAGGAAGAGAGCTGGCCTCATATCTACAGGAAGAGATCTGGCCCTAATATCTACAACTAATGCACTAGACCATCTAATTCTTGGAAAAGCAACAATATGTTTTATGATATTAAGTACTTTCTTTAATATGCCTTGGGCAGATGTGAGAATAGGAAATTTTCATTTTTTTGGTAATGTTAAAGTAAATTATTTAGGCCTACAAAGCTTATAATAACTTTCTCACACCTTTCTCAGTTCAGGGTGAAACTTTCCACAATTCTACATTGACAAAGACAATACATGAATCTGTAAAAAAAAAATGGAACCCATTAGCCAATAAATTACTGGTAATTAATTATTTTGTTTGATATTAACAAAGGAAATTAACCCTTCAGTATTAAGAGATATGGCTATAAAAGTGGGGTTTTGTCTTACATATGTGTACACGTTATCTCTACCACTCCCCTTCTCGGAGCAAGTTGAAACTTAAAACAATTTTTTGGGTCGCTAACAACATATGAAACAATTAAAAATTAGTCTATTAATTATTGGTAAAAGTTATGTTTGCTATCGAAAAAGGGAAATAACTTCTACATTATTGAGGGATAAACTTGCACGTGTGGGGTTCTTCCCCTAAGTTAAGCTTCTTTTTTAAAAATTATTTATAAACTTTGCTTGTTTTACATTAATCTTTTTAGCGGCCCCCGAAAGGGGAAAAGACGCTATTAGTTTTGTACGAAATGTCTGTCCGTCTGTCCCGTTTAGATCTCGTATACTACAACAGATTTTGAAAATCCGACATCACAATATTTTAGACCATTCAAAGTTCTGATGCAATGGCTACTTTTTTTTTCTGAAAGCAAAAAATCTATTTTTTAAAATCAGTTATGCAAGCAGAGAAAAAGCTAATTAGTATGCATTATAAGTTAGACCTAATTTAAAACGAATAGTAATCTTGTAAACTTTATTTCCCTAAACATTCCTGTACAGCTATTGACATATCGTGTGTCAATTTTCAAAACATTTTGATCAAGTAAAAGGCATCAGGGAGGCGCTTGGCTTCCGAACCGGGGACCTGCCTGGGTGGACCACTATGGAAACCGTCTTTTGTAACCTTGTTTATTTTTTAAAATTACATATTTGTAGTCCATGAGTTGCTAGACATATAAAAGAATGTTTGATTCTTTAAGTATCCAGTCAGTTAGAAATCAGGTGTCGTTAATCCTTAAAGGAAATTAGACATACTTCAGAAGATGTTTGAGCCTACAGTACTGGATCAGTCTCAGCTAAGAAACAAAAATTATACGAGGGAAGACAAAGTTAAGATGCTGTGTGGTACTCATAAAATAAGGAAACACACACAGAGCCCATTTCGTTGTTTTTGATGGCCAGACACACTTCACAGAGTACACGGACATATACATCAGATGTAGACAATGTAACAGCCTGTATTGTTGAGGATCATCACACGATCAGCTCATTAAGATTCAGATGATTATCACGCTGTCTGGGTGAAAACACATTTACATAGTGCGGTTATGACGTAGTCCGGGGGTTTGTTTATTTGTTAGTTCAAAGAAAATATTAGAATGTTAGTTCTTGTAGTGTTCCTGGAACATAAACTTTTGTTTAAACTTATTTTAACAAAAAACTGAATTTTATAGTTACAGATGTATACACTATATTCATTGTTTGGGTTTTAATCATGTTAATCAGCGGTTCTAATAGGCAATGAATGCTCAGATGTTTCGAAATGACAAAATAATGATCCAGATAATGGCCCCGACTTTGCCACTTGGCTGTTGTGGGGTAGCGACCTTGAGCTTCAAGCGATTTCTGTATGAGCCACAGAAATGATGATAAATAGTTTGGTCTTTTGAAAGTCGAGCCCCTTGCTTTCATATATTTGGATAATCCCTTAACCCTGGCTTGCGAACACATATTAGTACCACATCTTTCAGGTTATGTAAGGAGTTATGAATACTTTGGTCGTTAAAAGACATTACAAGCAACGCAACATGCAAAACCATTTCACCATTAGAATAGATAGTACTCATATACATTTATTTATGTTTCTACGGGTTTGTTTTGAAACGGGTTTGTTATAAAACGGGTTTGTTATAAAACGGGTTTGTTATAAAACTGGTATGCTGTAAAAGAAATATTTTTTATGTCAATGAACAATAAAAACATGTGTAAATATACTTATAAACAAAGCGTATACGAAGTGAACTTGTATCGATTAGTTTGGATCAGTCATGTCATAACATTTGTTATAGATCTAGAATCTAGACCAAAAACAACAAATCTGTGCAATTTATCATATTTTTATCAATAGTATTTGTTTAGCGCTATTTCATACTTTTAGCTTTCTTAAGACGCTATGATCTGGACCTAATGGGGAAATCGGGAGGGGGAAGAAAGAAAGGGAAATAAGGGGGAGGGATAACGACCTGATTTCGAACACGTGTCTCTGGCCTCGACTAGCCGATATCCTTAAGCACTCTGCTAGTGAGGTACTTATGACTAGTGAAGATTGTATAGTAATATATTGTTTTGTTTCTTTCTAGATCGGTGACCAATAAAGGGGACTAATTCAGCTTATGCTACCACTTCTTCCAAGTACAATTTCTTTTCCTTGTTCGAGATACCAAACAAAATAATTAATTACCAATTGTTAATTAACTAATTTATTAATATTTCATTGATTTTTGTGTTGTCAGGTAAAAGAAATAGTTGTGCACAATTTCAGCGTCATTTGAGATTGGGTTTTTACATGATATAACCTTTGAAAACACCAACCAACCAACTCACGAGAGAGCTTACATAAGATATAACCTTTAAAAACACCAACCAACCAACTCACGAGAGAGCTTACATAAGATATAACCTTTGAAAACACCAACCAACCAACTCACGAGAGAGCTTACATAAGATATAACCTTTGAAAACACCAACCAACCAACTCACGAGAGAGCTTACATAAGATATAACCTTTGAAAACACCAACCAACCAACTCACGAGAGAGCTTACATAAGATATAACCTTTGAAAACACCAACCAACCAACTCACGAGAGAGCTTACATAAGATATAACCTTTGAAAACACCAACCAACCAACTCACGAGAGAGCTTACATAAGATATAACCTTTAAAAACACCAACCAACCAACTCACGAGAGAGCTTACATAAGATATAACATTTGAAAACACCAACCAACCAACTCACGAGAGAGCTTACATAAGATATAACCTTTGAAAACACCAACCAACCAACTCACGAGAGAGCTTACATAAGATATAACCTTTGAAAACACCAACCAACCAACTCACGAGAGAGCTTACATAAGATATAACCTTTGAAAACACCAACCAACCAACTCACGAGAGAGCTTACATAAGATATAACCTTTGAAAACACCAACCAACCAACTCACGAGAGAGCTTACATAAGATATAACCTTTGAAAACACCAACCAACCAACTCACGAGAGAGCTTACATAAGATATAACCTTTAAAAACACCAACCAACCAACTCACGAGAGAGCTTACATAAGATATAACCTTTGAAAACACCAACCAACCAACTCACGAGAGAGCTTACATAAGATATAAACTTTAAAAAAAAATATCGAATTTTGCGGTACTAAAGTTTTAAGGTGAACATTTCGTGACACCATATTGTTTTGTGTCCTTGTTTGATGTATTAAGAAGTTGAAATGATGACTTCATGGGGGATAACTCATTCTCATTGTTGAACACGCATTCAGTTCGATGGCAAGGGAGATTATAGAAAACAACATTTCTATTTGACCCCCTCCCCCCCCCCCCCCCCAGTCATACAGGAACTCATCACAAACAGCCGGTTCATCTCCGTGATCGTACGATTGTCTGCTTCTGTTTTTCTTGCAGCAGACGCCAGGACACCAACTATTTTTCTGGACTTCTGGACACGAATCTAAAAATAGCAAAGAATTTTCTAGAAACACAGTTACATTTGTGCATACATCTTATTCTAAAAACACAAATAACACACGAACTGTATATAGACACACACACAGGCACAGACGACAAAGGTCCGCACCTGATAACAAAGCCCTTGGCCAACTTCAACAAGTGACTAATTAGGACACGTGACTAAGCACAAACATATATAAACACCTTCCTCTTGCTCATGCATGACGGGATACTCAATAGCCTAAATGTTCTTTCTGATGTTTCGATAAACAATAGTCAAAGGAAGATCACTCTAAGCAGCAATGAAGACTCTACTCTTGGTCACCTTGCTTGTCTTCGCCTCGCTTTTTGGGGCGCCCGTTGTTGAGTCTCTCTTCATTGGGAAATGCTATAAAAAGTGGGCGGACTGCTCAGGGTGAGTACTGTAGTTGTAAAAGAATTATCGTACTGTCTTATGTTAAAGGTATTGTATATAAAGTATAACTACATGTAAATGTAATAAGTATTTAAATGTAATAAGTATTATATAACTTGAACAGACTTTTTTCTTAACATAAAACTTAATATAAATGTTAATGCATAATTTCTATTATAACTTGAGATGTGATGTAGCTCTAGTAGTGACAGAATTCAATCCAAATACAAGCTTGTGCTCGCCTATGTCTCTGATTGTCCCTCTACAATCCTATCTACAACACTTTACCATGTGACATCTTAACATGAATTATGACAGACCAGCTTATGGTTTCCCTCATCTAAAGAGAAATACTTTTGAGATTTTTGTCTTGGAAAGGAAAGAAGTGTGATAGTTTCCCTATCTCTACCCTTTCTTGTATTCACTCTTTCCTTTCTCTTTGTATTCTCTTGCCCTTCTCCTTGTCTCTCTTCCTTGTTTTCCCTCTCATTCCTTTCTATATCTGTCTATCTCTTTCCGTATGTCTCTCTCTGTCAATCTCTGTCTGTTTCATTCTGCCTGTCTGTCTCTGTCTGTCTCTCTCTGCCTGTCTGTCTCTGTCTATCTCTCCCTGCCTGTCTGTCTCTGTCTGTCTCTCTCTGCCTGTCTGTCTCTGTCTGTCTATCTCTGCCTGTCTGTCTCTGTCTGTCTCTCTCTGCCTCTCTGTCTCTGTCTATCTCTTCCTGCCTGTCTGTCTCTCTCTGCCTGTCTGTCTCTGTCTGTCTATCTCTGTTTGTCTGTGTCTCTGTCTGTCTGTCTCTCAGTCTCTATGTCTGTCTGTCTCTCAGTCTCTCTGTCTGTCTGTCTCTCAGTCTCTCAGTCTCTATGTCTGTCTGTCTCTCAGTCTCTATGTCTGTCTGTCTCTCAGTCTCTATGTCTATCTGTCTCTGTCTGTCTGTCTCTCAGTCTCTATGTCTGTCTGTCTCTCAGTCTCTATGTCTGTCTGTCTCTCAGTCTCTATGTCTATCTGTCTGTGTCTGTCTATCTCTCAGTCTCTATGTCTGTCTGTCTCTCAGTCTCTATGTCTGTCTGTCTCTGTCTGTCTGTCTCTCAGTCTCTATGTCTGTCTGTCTCTGTCTGTCTGTCTCTCAGTCTCTATGTCTGTCTCTGCCTGTCTGTCTCTCAGTCTCTATGTCTGTCTGTCTCTGTCTGTCTGTCTCTCAGTCTCTATGTCTGTCTGTCTCTCTCTTTTTATCGTCTTTAATTCTCTTTCAGACATTTGTCCCCAGCAGCAAACTTTCTTGTGATTGCAGAAACTCTTGTCCTGAGTTCTAGCTCTATTACCATCATTCCCTAAGCTACAATGTCAACCCAATGTCATAAAACTTCTAAAACTTAAACGTATGTCCTATATGACTTGAGGATAAAGTATCTAACAAATTCGCACCGTTGGGATGTTCATGTTTGGATATTGTGGCACTAAGGGTAATGTTAGAAAACTACAGAAGTACTGTTTGTGCTTGTCAGCATTCTCATTATTATTAACACTATAAATAATTTATTAATTCATGCAAGTCTCTAAAAGGACAAGTAATATAACACATTAATTAAAAACTTTGATTCTTACTTTATTACTAAATCATTCAGTATACTCTAAACATACATACAACGTTGAGGATCGAACAAAGATGTTTTTAAGAAAAAAGGAAATGTAGGGATCGAACTAGTGACATGTGCGTTATTACAATGACCTTCTGTGTCTTCAAATGACATGTGCGTTATTACAGTGACCTTCTGTGTCTTCAAATGACATGTGCGTTATTACAGTGACCTTCTGTGTCTTCAAATGTTTGTTAAATGTTTTACATATTTCGGATGTTCCTTCAGAGTTGAAGATAGTTTACTTCCTAGTCCAAACCTCCCGCAGGACGACGGGGGATGGGAGCGGGCAGGGTTTGAACCCGGGACCATCGATAAATCCAAACGACAATCCAGCGCGCAAACCGCACGACCAGGCAGCCATCCATAACATATATGTTATTACAGCGACCTTCTGTGTCTTCCAATGACATATATGTTATAACAGCGACCTTCTGTGTCTTCCAATGACATATATGTTATAACAGCGACCTTCTGTGTCTTCCAATGACATATATGTTATTACAGCGACCTTCTGTGTCTTTGTAAAGTATAAAAAATAAAAATCCACTTTCAGACACATTATAGCTGGATGGACTCAAGGGCGTCCTTAGAATTCTGAAATTCAAAATCCCATTCTTTACCGATATTCGAACCCGAGACCTTCACATTGTACTTTTCCCAAATAACACATGAGAGCATAACAAGTTCCTGCTTGTTGTTTACATACTAGTCCAAACCAATGGTAGGACGCGGGGGATGGTAGCGGACAGAGGTCGAATTGGGGACCATCATAACAGCAATTTGAAGTGAATGTAATGTACTAAATACATGTAAGTATAATTCACCAGGCGACATATTGAGCTTATGAAATAAAACATCAAAATTAGATTCAAAACTTGTAAGGTTCTTTAACGTAGTGACTTTAACATTGGACTGATTACAAAGAATTAGTGAACAAAAAACCATATCGGTGTCCATCCTGTTACAGCTATACAAAAAAGAAACAGTTAAAATATAAAATACTCATATAACTCAATAAAATAAAAAAGCTTATGTTAGTGGAAGAACTACACACTTATAGCTATATCTCTCAATAATACAGAAGTGACTTCTATATTTCGATATCGAATTAAAACAATAGTTACCAATAATTAATTGACTAATCGCTTAGAATAGATGTGGAAGAAATAACGTGTCAATTATCTAATGGGACAAAACCCTACACATTTAGCCATATCTGTGGGAAAAAAATAAATAAATTACCAGTAATTAATTGACTAATCATTGTTTGTTTATTGATTCACGTATTGTCTTCGCCAGTGAATAATTGTCCAAAGTTTCAACTTGACCCAAGAATAGATGTGGGACAAATAACGTGTTCAAACTTTTCACCAGACAGAGAGAGTGAGTTGATATACGCTTTGTAAGACTATCACTATTGTGATGTGTCCAACAGAAACCCCGACGAGCAACTTTGAGAAGGATAGATGGCACTAGATGCTAAGTTTTTAAACTGAACACTAGGTTGGAATGGGGAAACAACTCTACTATGGAGCGATTGAATACATTTAATAGACACGGGATTAACATTCAAGCCCACCGCATAAAATAATTCCTACTCAGTACAGTAAACAATTAGGACATTACATGTGTATTTCCAATTAGTATTACTAATTAGAAGTATTATAAGCATTACCCAACTGAGTACCCTAAAGGGCTGGAAACAAATGTGCCACCTTTCTGATCCTACTTTTTCAATGTAAAGGTAAAATTACAAGCGAAATATTATCTTGACTTGGACGTCTCTGTTGACACCGCATTCTTTTGTAGTCTCTTCGTCTATTTGTCACATCCGTAGTGACGTCAAACCATTCATAGCGTCCCTACTTTTTTTAATGGACTTTTACGCTCCACTGCTGAAGTATAACCATAACAAATGTCCTGTAAGAAAAGTCCGGCTGTCTGCGTGGTATATTAGATACTGGTAATGGTATGTCCAGTAATCATTCGTACTGACATTTTGACATATATTTCTAAATACATGCTTATTTCTAGCCAGACATATTATAGGAGAGCATCAAGACATCATCTTTTTAATGGTGAGCGGTCATTTCATCCCCGGTCATTTCATTCCCGGTCACTTCATCGCCGTTCTCTTACTTTTAATAGTGAGGGAAAGAAGTACATTTCATTAACTGTTGCTCTATAATTGTCTACACTTGCAATAAAAAAGATGTTTTTTTTAAATAAAATTATTATATAACTTTTTTATGGTACTTGTAAATAAGTAAATGTCTTCGTACAAATCAAATACAACATATACGTCACGAATAAATAGTCGCAAATCCTAAACCCTTAAGTAAGCAATTGTTGTATGTATGTATGTATATATAGTACCAGGTGGCCGAGCCTCGCTCGGTTGAATATTTTCTTGTCATTTTGGGAAATATTTGTGTAATTACGACAAAGAACGTTCGAGTAAAGACTACTAATCTGAAGAGTTGCTCCCCTTTGTGTTCTGTGAGTTCTAACTGTAGATTGTAAATGGAGATTAGAATAGAAAGTCTTTTATGTCCCCAAACAGTTTAGAAAAACCAGCAGCTCACGTCATGTCGTTTTACATTTCATCTTTCGTGTACAACTATTGGCCTATTATTGGCTGGGAAGAAAGTCTTTGCAGTGTAACTTTTAAAATGGTTACGTTTAAACATTTAATATTGCAATTACTATATTCATTATGGATTTCGTA
Organism: Biomphalaria sudanica; assembly: GCA_036873155.1. NCBI lineage: Eukaryota > Metazoa > Mollusca > Gastropoda > Planorbidae > Biomphalaria > Biomphalaria sudanica. Next base: position 4,569,815 of record JAZGLO010006654.1, on the reverse strand, counting down.
TGAAGCATCAAGTGATGTAAAATCTCTACGTTATAGGGTAAAACATGCGCTTTGTAATAAAGTAAAATGGCACATTTTTTTTGCCAAAGAGACTTAAAAGCATTGCGTAAGTATTCTAAAGAAGCGTTTCCGTGGGGCATCTCTGTTATGCCGACCAGCTTTCAACTCACTAAAGAATATTGCCTTTGGCAAATGTTCATTCCCCTTACGAGATACTTGCTCTGCCCAGCGAGCTGGACATCATGTTCAGTGTGAGCAAGTCAAGCGTAGAGAAGCTGTGTCAGGACCATTCCTTGGTTTGGGTATGGGACAGAAGATTACTAATGGACTAGCCTATATATATTTCATAGAACTGTTCACGTCTTTTCAACGTGTGAAACTAAGAAGTAACGCGACGTCAAACATTCTCACACGTTCAGTTCATTGAGAGATATATATCAGAGAAATAGTCACAACAAATGTTCAGGCCGCTAGAAATATAAATTGGTTTGTGCTCCTACAGAAAAGGACTCTTGAAAATTTGACTTTAAATGGCTTATTAGTGGAAACAAAAAGCAAACTTCTTTTAAAATAAAAATATATATATATTTTTCAACATTTCCAATATTATGAATACCAAACACCAATATCTGTTAGCTATTTTTCTAAATACGCCATAGATGCAAATATCCAAAGCATAAAATTCTTACAGCGTACTAAATGAAAATTGTTTTAAAATGTTACAAGATGAACTATAACAAAAGTAAGCGTCCTGTGACTTGGCTCATTTTCGTATATCCTTTTTTTTTTTTTACATATTCAATGAGTTCTTACAGTGTATACGTTTATTTATACAAATTTAATATTTTTGTTATGTTTCCCCTACAGATGGAACAGGTGGGGCAAGTGGGGCTTCAGTGAAACCTGCCAGGATGACTGCAGAGCACTGGGCAAGACTGTGGGCAACTGTGTGCCGTCGCCACACAATTGTGCATTGGATACTCATGGCTTCCAGTGTCAGTGCTTAGATCTATAAATAGACTTGCAGACGAGAAAGACCACTTGGGAAAACATTTGAGTTCTTTTAGAAATTCTTTAAACAAAAAAGTCATATTTTGACATCATCAATTTGTGTGTATGAGAGAAAGAAAGGATGTTTTTTTTTTTTTTACTTCTTTTGGAGAGTTTCCCACGAGGAACTAACACTGGGGAAAGAAGATCAATTGGATTCTGCAATTCGAAAAAAAGCACAACAATTATTTCCCTTTACAAAAGTATTTCTTATCAACACTTCCTTCTATACACTGGATACACCAAAAGAAAGTTTATTATTTATAGATTTTCCGCCATGATTGAAAATCTCCAAAGTTTTTCTAAACTTTAAAAGAAAAATCTGAGATTTTAATTTTGATACTTTCACAGAGAAATTACGAGATTGATACAACGGAACAGACATGATTAATGTGTATATTTCTTTACTTCTCATGTCTACGTTGATTCAGGGATGTCTACAAACCAAACATTCCAAACACTGTACTTTTTAAAGAATGTGTCTTTAAGAATTAAATATCTTTGTGTAATTTTTTAACAAACATGTTCTGTACTTTGTTATGTTTTTATAATACACTGTGTAAATAATATAAAAGCTAAAATAATAAAATGAATCTTGTGAAAACTACTTCTGTCATGATGTTCGTTTTATACATATTCACAGAAATGTGTGCAGTTAAACCGTGATTATTGATCACCCTCATGAGTTGATCGTTAATGTCTCTTCTGTCCTGATGATCAAACTCAAAGTTTGGTGCTCACTGACCCTCCAGGTCTACCAGCTTAAAGGATGTTAAGCAAATAAGGGATCGCTGTTTATTATTCTTGGTACCTATGGAAAAGTTATATGTACCATGAGACTGTTGTTATATGTACCATGAGACTGTTGTTATATGTACCATGAGACTGTTGTTATTACAACTATTATTATTCGTTTCTATGTTTCGTCTAGTGTCTGTGATGACTCTTGTAGTAAGATCTAATTAAATCATGTTTCGAGATCCTAAATTTAAAGAAATAGAAAATTGTGTTTCGTTTATTTTTTGTGATAAGATTTGGACTACTCTTTGGTCTGGGTATAATTGCTAGATTTGTATTTTGTGAGAATGGCGTGGCTACTCTTTGGTCTGGATATGGTTGCTAGATTTCTGAGCTTAAGGATCTAGTAATATTGTCAGGTTCTTTTTAAAGTCTGCGGTATTTAATTTTATTACAGAGTTAATTAAATTTCTTTTATATCTCGACTTTCTAAATAACATTTCAATATTTTAAAGTGTCTTCTAATTCTTTGAACGAGTCAAACTTGTGGATGGAATTTTCTGTTGTGAGTTCATAATAGCGACCTATACCGCATTAGAAGTTTGTTATACCCAAATTCCATTGGTAATGCAGCTTTAATTATCTCTAGAACTTATTACATGTGTCCAAAGGGGTTAAAAGGACAATTTAAAAAGATGACCCTTTGATTTGAATATTCCTGTCCAAACATCTCGTCCTAAAACTTGATCAATTTCATCACATGTCAACTAATGAATGGATTCAATTCTGTCAATTCTATAAATAGAAAAAGTTATTTGACATTTAGAACATAAAGACGAACATATTTAAATTGAACCGAATCCACGCCATCAATCAGATCGCACATGAACAAATAAATCTATCTGAAGGATTCAGAACACACATGATCAAATACATCGATCACAACACAAGGGAACAAATAAATCAACCAGAACACACATGAAAATAAATCATTTCGAGAAAGAATTACGTTTTAGACTTTTACTTTCCAGCTAAAAATACAATATTTGAAGGCAACACATTTAATGACATCGACACTTATAGGGCTGATCAGCGTGGCAAGTCGGCGATGTTGAACATCTACCAAACTTGAATCCTTCTTTAATACACCTGTCCTTGCATTGCCCCCAAACATTGTCACTGCCTAATGTCCATCTGAAAAGTAAATAATTTGTAACGTAATTGATATCCAGGTGAAGAGCAGATCTGTTATACGTTTTGAAAAAATATAAACGGCTAGATTGTTCGATAATTAGCCCTCGTGAGACTACCTTGAAAAAATTACATGTCTACTTTGATCACTGAGAAAATGTTCTCTCAGTAGATAGGAGTTCTTCAACTCTTGACCTGTCTAAAGGGTTCTCGATGGCATTCGCCTTTACTAGTTTGGGGTCTTACTTTATTGCGGGGTATCAGTCCTTTACACTAAAAGAAGATTAGACCACTACTCTTGTGACTGAAGCAAGTTCAATGTCTCTTGAAAATTAAAAATTGTTGTGGCCAAATTGCAATGTTTGCATATCGATTCAGACTATTTCGTTATTGAGAAGACCAAACTTAGGCAGCCCCAAAATAATCGTTACACGTGTTTACATGAATGCCTATAATAATAATAATAATAATAAGGTTTGTCATCGAGTCCGAAGATTAATAAGAAATGCAGTATCTCCCTTCGCTACGCAGCCCCAGCTGTGAACTACATATTTTGCCACATCCAGCGCAAACATAACCATTGTCCGCAGGTGGTCGATATAGATTTTCTTTTCGCCGTCTACGTCTGTCCTCGGGAGCGGATTTTTTTTTATATCAAATGTGCATCCCGCGGTCTTTGTAAGTGACCAGCAGCTGTTCTCATTTCTTGGTCAGTTATCAAATGTGCATCCCGCGGTCTTTGTAAGTGACCAGCAGCTGTTCTCATTCCTTGGTCAGTTATCAAATGTGCATCCCGCGGTCTTTGTAAGTGACCAGCAGCTGTTCTCATTCCTTGGTCAGTTATCAAATGTGCATCCCGCGGTCTTTGTAAGTGACCAGCAGCTGTTCTCATTCCTTGGTCAGTTATCAAATGTGCATCCCGCGGTCTTTGTAAGTGACCAGCAGCTGTTCTCATTCCTTGGTCAGTTATCAAATGTGCATCCCGCGGTCTTTGTAAGTGACCACCAGCTGTTCTCATTTCTTGGTCAGTTATCAAATGTGCATCCCGCGGTCTTTGTAAGTGACCAGCAGCTGTTCTCATTTATGGTCAGTCATCAAATGTGCATCCCGCGGTCTTTGTAAGTGACCAGCAGCTGTTCTCATTCCTTGGTCAGTTATCAAATGTGCATCCCGCGGTCTTTGTAAGTGACCAGCAGCTGTTCTCATTCCTTGGTCAGTTATCAAATGTGCATCCCGCGGTCTTTGTAAGTGACCAGCAACTGTTCTCATTTCTTGGTCAGTTATCAAATGGCTGACTTCTTAGCAAGGTCCCTGGCGGAAATGTACACCAGAGCTGATGAACGAGATACACTCTCGCGAGATGATGAACGAGATACACTCTCGCGAGATGATGAACAAGATACACTCTCGCGAGATGATGAACGAGATACACTCTTGCGAGTGTAGGAGCCCTAGCTGACACCCGTTAGTCGGCACTTTGGTTCGACAGTTGGGACGCTTCCGACAAGGGCCGAGAGCTACATAAGCAGTTGAGTAGACCAGACCGAAAAGATGCATGGTGGGAGCTCTACCGTGCGGAACAGGCAGTCCTAGCCCAGTTCCGAGTCGGGCATTGTCCAATAGGCGAGTACTTTGGACGGTGGAGGGAGAACTACGACACATGGTGTCGCCATTGCGTCGAGGACGACGAAACAGTAAACCACATTCTGTATGAGTGTCGCGTTTTGCATGAGGGACGACTGGGACAAGGAATTGAGAGAATACTGGTCCATGTGCGGCAAGAGGTCTGTCCTTGTACGGAGACAAGGCGACCTTACAACTCACTGCCTGCTTTCTTTTCCGTGATCTAAGGAAGTAATTCTCAGCATGGTTCGTTACTAATGGGGTTTCTGATTCGGTCTAAAGCCGCATGCCACCAGGTGCTCTCTTCTATGTCAGTGAAAGCAAGCTTGTCTTTAAAGCGTTTCCGTGGGGCACCTCTGATACGTCGACCACCCCTTTAAGCACACCAAAACAGACTGCCTTCGTCCACCTTACGGGATACGTGCCCTGCCCAGCGTAACTGTAGGACCATAAGAAGTCCCTCTATACGGGATACGTGCCCTGCCCAGCGTAACTGTAGGACCATAAGAAGTCCCTCTATACGGGATACGTGCCCTGCCCAGCGTAACTGTAGGACCATAAGAAGTCCCTCTATACGGGATACGTGCCCTGCCCAGCGTAACTGTAGGACCATAAGAAGTCCCTCTATACGGGATACGTGCCCTGCCCAGCGTAACTGTAGGACCAAAAGAAGTCCTTCTATACACGGACAGTGTACAGATAATACATATACTAATCTATATATTAACTGACATATTGGAATTTCAATCTCAAGAGGATTATATGCTAGGTTTATAATTTGCCTACACCGTTCATTTGAATAGGCCTACACTATGTTCATTAAAACTGCCCGACACCATATTCACTTCTTGAAATTCACTTAAAACTGACTACAAATTGATATCAAATTGAATTTAAAAAAACAACAACTTAGGACTTACTCATTACAGTGATCTATTCCACCATTACAACCTCCGATAAATGATTGACAGACAACAGACGACGTGAACAGACCAACGATCAAGATGACTAGCATAGTTGACTTCATTGTTAAGTCCAGGCTTCTATCTAGTGGAACAGCAGAACAATGGGGAGACTACTTTGGAGAGACACGCAATTCGTCATATATAGGCCAAGTGTCAACAGCAAGACGGGTGTCAGTCAATACCGCACGCTAGTTGATATGTTGACGCCACGCTCTGGTGATTCGCACATGCGTCTAAATATTAAAGTTACACTTTTTTGGGGGGGTTCTAAAAGCACATCCTGACCATGTCAACAAATGTGTTCTCTAGTTGTTCTGGACAGGGATTGCCATTTGTTCTCTAGTTGTTCTGGACAGGGATTGCCAGTTGTTCTCTAGTTGTTCTGGACAGGGATTGCCAGTTGTTCTATCCTGTACTCCGTTGCAAAGTTCAATTTCTAATCATTGTTATTTTTTGCCGTTACAACAAGCACAATTTTGAAAGTACTTGTATTTACATATACACGGGAAAGACCTGCACATTTACAACCATATTTCCCAATAATGAAAGATTTATCTCCCTTTTCTACATCAAACAAAATTAATAATTAACACTAACTAATGAAATGATATTTTCTTATTCATGTTTTTGTTAGGGGCAACAACTCTAATTCTGAGCCAAGTTTCCACTTGATCCGAGAAGGGGAAGTGGGAGAAATAGACGTGTGGACAGACTTCAGTCAGACAGTCGCGGAGTGAATTGTTCAAAACTTTGTAACAGAAAACATTTTTAAAACGAGACAATAATGAACATAAACAAGGTTACAAAGACTGTGTGTGTGGAAACACAATCTCAAACTCGACCCTTGAAGTGGTCAACCCAGGCAGGAAAAAGGCAGGTTTCAATATTTTCAGAAAGAATATAAAAAAAATTTCTATCAAAGGCAAATGACAGAGAAGAATGGAGAAAGAAGGTTGACAGATTCTGTGTGGCGCCCCAAAAGTCCAGCAGACCAAGGGACAGATGAAAGTGAATGTGAAGTTAGATGTGAACCTGGCCTAACTGATGTCTTATAATGAGTATCTAATTGATCTAATTGTTTTGTAAAGGGTCAATCTCTTATTTAAAGTCTCAAGAAAAAAACATTTCCGTAAAAACAAATATAAAAATAATTCCTTTAGTTTGGAACTCGAACTTAATGCAACTGCTCTGCAGTTCACACGATAATATGTAAAACTGCTTATTAATTGTTGTTATAAATTATGTCCAACTTATTTGCATAGTAAATAGATTTTTTCGCTTTAAATAAAAATTAACAAGTTTTTATGTAAATGTAGTATTATTTGTAAGAACGTAACTTAGCAATATAATAATAAAAAATAATATTTTATTGATCAAAACTCTACATCCATTTGCAAAAAGATGTTTAAAAAATGGTAAATAGTCACATCCCTTACTAAAAAGCCTCCATTGTTTGTTACTATTATTAGTGAATAGTTGTAAAAATAGTGTATTTTTATGAAAAAAAACTGCTTGTAAAATTGATTTAAAAAATTAGATTTTTTGCTTTCAGAAAAGAAAAAAGTAGCCGTTGCATCAAAGCTTTGAATGAACTAAAATATCATGATCTCCGATTTTCATTTTTTTTTTCTTCTAGTTTCTGAGATCTAAACGGGACGGACGAAGGAGAGACGGACAGACAGGCCTCACAAAACTAATTGCGTCTTTTCACCTTTCGGGGGCCGCTAAAAATGCTTTGAAAACTAAAATGTAAAGTTAATTTGTTACATCAAACACCATGTGATAAAATCTTTATAACAGATCAGTAGGAAAGGAAATGTTTCTCTGTGTCGTACATGAAGCAGTGCAGCCATGCTAACATAGGATAGGTTGGAACGAAGTAAATAGCAAATCAGTTTTATCATATCTATATAGATTCATCTAGACAAGAGTTTCCGGCTTTTTGTACGACTACATTTTTGTTTCATTTCAAGCTCTACATTAATATGAAAACTCTGGTAGTTCTTCGCTTGAGGTAGCCCAAAGCGGTATATGAAGGGGTTTCTCTCCCTTGCCATACTATCACCTTTAGGTTTCCAATTAAAACTGAAAGGCATAAAAATGTAAATGAAAATCTTTGCTCAACTCTGTCAAATAAGTTGAGAATCACTGAAATTTGTTTCAAGTTACTGTGTGGTTGTCTGCATACACGCTCGTATATAAACAAACACCTGCGCATGCGTACACAATCAGTGTTAAAAGTGTAATAAAGAACACCATGTCTAGACTGAGTCGGTAGCGAAGTTAAAAGAACATTGCTCTATGGTTCATTAGTATTGGGATTGCATTGGCTTGGGATTACTTTGGCTTGGGATTACATTGGCTTGGGATTACATTGGCTTGGGATTACATTGGCTTATTGCGTCAACAGGGACAAACAACGAGAGATGAAATCCCTGAGACATAATCACACAAGCCATGAAAACACACACACACACACTCACTGATACAAACTCACACACACACACACTCTCACACACACACACACTCACTGATACAAACTCACACACACACTCACACCTACACACACACACACATACAAACTCATACACAGACTAGGATTTTCAAATTCTAATCATACAGAACGTGCACGTTTAAAAAGCCCAGTTCTGTTAACCTGACATCTATTTATAGAAGGTAACTAGTTGGGCTGTATTGTTGGTTAGTCTGTGTGTTGGCTTCCCAGGCTAGAAAATGTGTAAAAGTAAACTGTTTACTTGAACCCAAGAAAGTAGCAAATGTAGTTTCACACATACAAACCAGGCGACATTCTAGAAATGTCTCGTATACATGCTTCAAACATAAGCAAGGAACAACCCTTTCATTTCAGAGCTTTGTCTAGAACTTACGGAACAATGTCACACTAACTCGCTTTAAAATAAAAATGTTGACTTGATGACGTCACACATACTCACTTTTACTAATTTGTTGACTTGATGAAGTCATTCAAACTCATGTTTGTTAAGTTTTTGACATGATGAAGTCACGCAAACTCACTTTTGTTACTTTGTTGACTTGATGACGTAACAAATTGGGTTATCGGCTTGTTGACGTCACGCCCAGTACGTTTTTTAGGAAGTTTTGTTTTACGGTTGACTTCATTTTTGTCACGCTCAGACTTAAAAACAATTTTTTTCTACAACCAGAACCAAATCTCAATATACATCATGATGTTTAACACCCTGATACGACGTCATTGGAGTCTACACAATTTTGTTTAATGCGCAGAATAGAAAAATGTACATTTATATGTAATATTCTCTTACACGGGATTCAAGTCTCAACTTAAAAACAAATTGATAGGAAGTCTCAAACTAAAGAAATAGTCTCATCTCTTCTCTTTTTTTTTTTCTTATTTGCACCCAAGAGTGTTAAGGTAAGACGGGAGATGAGATCATTGTGTTGGTCCAAACCAACGGAAACACGCCGCCACCTACAGCATAACGAAATCAATGAAAATACAAACACACACACACAATACCAGTGCTTGACGAATTGGGCTCTTTTGTACTTCTCGGTGACCACAAATGGCCTTGAAACACCCTAAAAGTGGATTAAGAGATTTTGAAAATAGTCTTTAATGAGGAGCTGATCTAATGCAACTTAATGAAGAGGAGCTGATCTAATGCAACTTTTTGGAGAGGAGCTGATCTAATGCAACTTTTTGGAGAGGAGCTGATCTAATGCAACTTTTTGGAGAGGAGCTGATCTAATGCAACTTTTTGGAGAGGAGCTGATCTAATGCAACTTTTTGGAGAGGAGCTGATCTAATGCAACTTAATGGAGAGGAGCTGTGGTCTAATGCAACTTATTGGAGAGGAGCTGATCTAATGCAACTTAATGGAGAGGAGCTGTGGTCTAATGCAACTGCCTTTTTAAACAAAAGTCATACCACCTCAATCTGTCTATTAACAAGTTTGAACGCGTTATTTCTCCGACACCCATTCTCGGGTCAAGTTGAAACTTTGCACACTTATTCATTGGCGAAGACAATTATGAATCAATAAAAAAAACACTTTTAGTCAATAAATAACTTGCTATAAATTATTTTGTTTGGTACCATCATGGAAAGTAGTCCTTTAGTATTCAAAGGTATGGTTGAATGTGTTGGGTTTAGTCCACTTAACTAGTTGTTATCTCTATTTCTCCCTCACACATTCTCTGATCAAGTGGATGTTTTAAATAATTATTTATTTAAACCTAACAAAACATTAATCCATTAAAAAAATAACCAATTAGTCAGGCTTTGTCAGGTAAAAGAAATAATTGTGCAATTTTTCACCTTGATCCAAGATTGGGTGTGGGAGAAATAACGTGTACAAACTTTTGACCAGACAGACAGACAGAGTAAGATGATATAAGCTTTGTAAAAGAAATATTTCTAATCGCACGGATTTATTATTGTTAGTCTAGATCTATTAAAATTTTAATTACATGACTGATCAAACTAATTGATACACTTAATACAAACTTTTTAAAAATTGTGTTTGTTTTATGTTTTGCTAATGAAAAGTTAATATTTAATTTGGATGAAGAAAATATATATTACACAATAAAATCATCTGGTGCTCCAAGTGAGACTTACTATGGATATGTGCCTAGCATGGCAACTCTTTTTGATACACTTAAAAAACGCAATTAAACATTATATTTGTGGGGAGGGGGCTCTAAACCACGTGTGAATGAGGCTTCAGTGTTTCGCATACGTTTGCCTAGGACACGTTCATCCAGATTACTTGTGTTCGCTCCCTGTCTTATTCAGTAGCTAGGAGGTCTGGGGCAGCGCTGTAAGCTACACAAGTTGGGTTGCAGGAATGCATTATACTGGCGTGTACATGGGGACAAGTCATCATAGAAACGAGGAGGGGGGTATGTCAATGGTGTAAATGATATAAGTAAAGAAGAAATTAGGAAATGGTCAGCAAAGAAAGGTGAAATTTGTGAACTATCTGTTGCACAAGATACAAGTCCCATTACAAACCTTTCAACTAATGCTGACAACATTATTAGAGTAGAAAATTTATCAGGATACATAGATGGCAAACTATCATGAGAGAGTTTAGCAATGTTGCACATGTTAAATGGGTAGATATAAGAACTCAGGATAGATCAAATAAAATTGCATTTGTACACTTAGACACAGTACAAGATTGTTATAGAATTATTAAAGCATTTAATAACAAGTTATTTAGAGGAAGATATATTACTGTAAGCTATGAAAATGTTTAATTTCACAATGTAATTAGAAACAACTTGACATTTTTCAATCAGGTCAAGCTGACATTTTTTCTTGTTATCATGTAACTAGGTCATGACATATTTTGGTTACACTTACTGATACCATTTTATTGGGTCATGATGACATTTTTTTCTTTCATTCATGCTATTCTACTAACATTTTTTAATTAATTGTACATTACATATTTACTTATCACAATTTGACAATAACATAGAATTTCATAAGGACTAGATGTGCTAATAATTTATATGATTAGTAAATACAGTAATGTAAACAAGCATATTGTAAACAACAGTGAACCACTTAAACTGTTGACCTGAAATTTTTTTGAAAAACAACTCACAAATGTAAATATTGTTGTTATCATTTTTTATGCTATTGTACTTTAACTACCACATATGTATACTATTAATAACAATCATAGCCAATGTCACGGTAACCTTGTATAATGGTGACAGAACTTAGAGTAATATAATGAATACTGAACACAAATATAATTATTGATCTATTATTATGTAACTATATTTGAGGAGACTAAAGCTTCAAATTGTATTGATATTTTTTCAATAACATACTTGTATAGTAGCTGTAAACAAACTAATGTACACTTTTCTAAGCAAAAACTTTGATAGTTAGTTATATGTGGAAATATTCATAGCTGAAATGAATGACATGACATCTATAATTATGTATGATTAAGCAAGTAGTATTGAAGTGAATAATTAGATCAAGCTTAACAGGAATGATTAAGCTACTAGACATATGTATAGGATATTACTATCATATGTACTTTTGTCAAAGATTTTTTGTCAAAAATCTTTTCCAAGGGAAGGGGCGTATGTCATATATCAGTTTTAGAACCCCTGTAATATTTGGTGACTAGTAGTCACTGAACTATTCCGTGCAGTTAGCACGAGATTTTTCCTGGTCAAGGACTGACCACGAGGTGGACACCTCAGTTGATCTTGGGCTCTCGTAGAGAGAGGTATATTATGGATATCTTGTCCAGTGTAGTAATGTATAGATATTAAGGTTGATTTTTGGAGCATGTGTGATATCTGAAGTATTCCATTGGATTCTAATGTACTATGTTTTGTGTATATTTCTTGATGGCTGGACTTGCCAATATCTTTTATGAATTATTTTACATGTAATAAAATCTTGTCTGCTGACCCTGCGTCTATTTATGATTCTGAATGTTGTGGTCGTAGAGCTCAGCATGATAGTGTTCTTGCGCACCAGCAAATATAGTGCGTGTGAGAAGGTATTTAGTTAGTAAGGCAAAGAACTTTATAGTGGTACCAGAAGAGGTAGCTACAACACACAAAGGCAGACCAGCTCAAGACCGTCCAGACCTGTAACAATAGCCAGGCTGTGACAGATGACAACATAGGAATCAATTGAAAAATGAGCCAATCTTCTTTTAATAAGATGATCGTATAGAAGTAGCTAGATCTAGTTGATAATACGATCATTCAAAATGTTGCCAGTTGATCATCTAGAAGTTGTCATTCGCTAAGTCGATCTAAGTATGTTACTATATTCAATGAAGAAAAGGAATTCACAAATAATTACAATGGTTAAACGTACTTGAATAAAATGATAGATCTACACAATAATATAATTGAGTTCTAATACAAAGCTTTAGTAGATGTTTCACTTTCGAGTTCCATACAATGACTGACTAAAAAAAACAGAACTTTTCCCGGGTCCAGCACTGTCACGTGTCCCACGTAGCTCATTGCAACCAATAAATGCAGCCCAAGTTACACTAATTAGAAACTTTTTTAAAATTGCTTTTGAAAAGAACGTTTGGGAACCATATTCCAGATACCCCGTCCTCCCCTACAAAAAAATTAAAAAAAAACTTGTCAGCAAAAGTGATTGAACCCTAGCACACTGAGCATGCTACAAGCATGAAAACTGGGGGGGGGGGGGGAAAAGCGTAATAAAAATATTTCCAATCGTACACATTTATTGTTAGTCTAAATACATAAAAAATAATTACACGATTGATTAAAAATAATTTATACATTTTCACTCAATATTTATACATTTTTCTGTTCTTTTTTTTTTTTTTGATTGTATGTTGTTGCTTTTTTTCTTTTTCAAAAATAAAATTGTTAATAAAAATATTTGTTTTACTAAATTAAGTGTTTTCTGTTCTACAAGCACAGTGAACAAATTTTGGTAAAAGTGTTTAATTTTGTTTTAAAAGGAAAAGAATGCATTTAGCATGATTCTAAGTCAAATTTTATTGTAAAACACCATTTTATAAGCTTAGTGCGATTGTCGCTATTGCCAATGCGTCCTAACGGGAAAGATGATCATTCAATAACTTCAGTTGGGGCAGGCTTGTAATGAACCATATCTACATAATAATCAGTTCATTAAAAAGATATGAAAACTAACAGTGCAATAATACTAATAATTATACTAATAACATTTATATATCTCCTTAACCTGTGGTATTATGTCGTCAGTCGGTTTAACAATGTAATAATATCAATACCTACACGTCTCCTCGTTTGTTATTGACTGGGACAGGGCTGTAGTTGCTGATAGTTTTTTGTAACCTTGTTTTCTTATCTTATCTTATATAATACAGACGTTACTTCAAAAAAGAAGATGATTACGTCCTACGCGTCATGCATTTAGTCATGCATATTAACCAATGACTTAAATTCTGCCAAGTCACTGGTTTTTCTGACTAGCTCAGGCAACCCATTCCATGCTCTAATAGCACTAGGGAAGAAGGAGTATTTGTACAAATTTGTCCTAGCATATGGGGCAAGGAATGTGCCTTTATTTTTGTGTCTTTCAGAGTATTTTATTAAATTTTGTTTTTGTATAATATAATATATATATATATATATATATATATATATATATATATATATATATATAATATATTGGATAATGTTTTATCTCAAAATACAACAACGTGTTAAAGTTTAATATGATTTAGGAAGACTATTAAAAACAAGGTTACAAAAGACAGTTTGTGTGGAAACACAAACTCAAAATCGACCCCCGAAGTGGTCCACCTAGGCAGGCTTCAATATTTTCAGAAAGAACATCCGAATGAAATTATATCAAAGACAAATGAGAGATAAGAATGGAGAAAGGTTAACAGATCTTGTGTAGTATAAAAATAATTTGATTCGATAGTGTATATCATTCAAATTATTGCTATGGCATATGCCACCAAACAGCTTTAGCAGGCGTCTCGGTTTTTGGAGAGTTTCTCCAAGTTTCCCTTTCCCAACTGCTTGGCATCTGAATCCAAATCTCGGTGAAGTGCCGGGCCCTTCCTATTTCCTTGGAGGTGAGGGCTTGTCTTAGGATGTTTGGCCTATTCATCTCCAGCGTCTCTGAAGGATATCTCTTCAATGGGCTGCTGCTTTATTCTTTGCCACAGTTTCACATTGAAGAGCATGTCTGGCCAGCAGATTATAAGTATTCTCTCTTGAACTTTAATTTAGTTGTTTCGGCACATGGCAGGTACATAAAAATCACGAGTTCGATACCAGGTATGTGCTCAATTTTTTTTAAAATATTTTATTTTAGGTTGTATAGGGGAGGTATTGTGTTTTTTTAATGTATTTTTGTTTCAGATCTTTTATTACACGTCTTATATTTTGACGGCTTATTACCGAGAATAAAAAGCTACTTCCTCGTTACAGTAAGCTTGTTCTTCATTGCAGCCGCCGATAAAGGTTTGACCGAGAACGGAGAAAGTGAAGAGAGATAAATAGATCAATAAGATGGCCAGCACACAGCCCCTCATTGTGACATACAACAGGTAGATGGATTGAGTGTGTTAAACTGATTCTTAGACTGGTAATAACTACAGTATATGAAACACTCAGTTTTATACATTCAGTAAAGTAGACGTCCCTGCTGATACAGAGTAGATAAGGTTACACTATTACTGGATATGAACACCATCACCCTTAACACCCCTCCATATCATAAGAACACCACCAATCGCCAGAACACTGGGAAACTAGGGCCGGAACCAGTGGCGTAGCAAGGAGTTTGCCATCATTTGGGGGGCCCGAAGGGCTTTACCTCTTTGTGGCCCCTGCATTTTGCGTAATTTTTAATATTTAATATAAAAAACTATTTCCAACATTTATTTCTGGCTCTCCCCATAAAGTGGGGGCCAGTTGGGATTTTCAAATTCTCCCCTTCCCTCCCCTACCATAACTACGCCCCTGGCGCGAATGAGTGCGTGTGCAGCAAACTGGTTACAATTGAAACTATAGGAAGCCATTTCATGTTCACGGTACCCTCCTAAAGTAAAACTTGACATAAATATGTACACTTTCAAATATCTAGTTTCTCTTTCCTAAAGTAAAACTTGACATAAATATGTACACTTTCAAATATCTAGTTTCTCTTTCCTAAAGTAAAACTTGACATAAATATGTACACTTTCAAATATCTAGTTTCTCTTTCCTAAAGTAAAACTTGACATAAATATGTACACTTTCAAATATCTAGTTTCTCTTTCCTAAAGTAAAACTTGACATAAATATGTACACTTTCAAATATCTAGTTTCTCTTTCCTAAAGTAAAACTTGACATAAATATGTACACTTTCAAATATCTAGTTTCTCTTTCCTAAAGTAAAACTTGACATAATATGTACACTTTCAAATATCTAGTTTCTCTTTCCTAAAGTAAAACTTGACATAATATGTACACTTTCAAATATCTAGTTTCTCTTTCCTAAAGTAAAACTTGACATAAATATGTACACTTTCAAATATCTAGTTTCTCTTTCCTAAAGTAAAACTTGACATAAATATGTACACTTTCAAATATCTAGTTTCTCTTTCCTAAAGTAAAACTTGACATAAATATGTACACTTTCAAATATCTAGTTTCTCTTTCCTAAAGTAAAACTTGACATAAATATGTACACTTTCAAATATCTAGTTTCTCTTTCCTAAAGTAAAACTTGACATAAATATGTACACTTTCAAATATCTAGTTTCTCTTTCCTAAAGTAAAACTTGACATAAATATGTACACTTTCAAATATCTAGTTTCTCTTTCCTAAAGTAAAACTTGACATAAATATGTACACTTTCAATATCTAGTTTCTCTTTCCTAAAGTAAAACTTGACATAAATATGTACACTTTCAATATCTAGTTTCTCTTTCCTAAAGTAAAACTTGACATAAATATGTACACTTTCAAATATCTAGTTTCTCTTTCCTAAAGTAAAACTTGACATAAATATGTACACTTTCAAATATCTAGTTTCTCTTTCCTAAAGTAAAACTTGACATAAATATGTACACTTTCAAATATCTAGTTTCTCTTTCTAAAGTAAAACTTGACATAAATATGTACACTTTCAAATATCTAGTTTCTCTTTCCTAAAGTAAAACTTGACATAAATATGTACACTTTCAAATATCTAGTTTCTCTTTCCTAAAGTAAAACTTGACATAAATATGTACACTTTCAAATATCTAGTTTCTCTTTCCTAAAGTAAAACTTGACATAAATATGTACACTTTCAAATATCTAGTTTCTCTTTCCTAAAGTAAAACTTGACATAAATATGTACACTTTCAAATATCTAGTTTCTCTTTCTAAAGTAAAACTTGACATAAATATGTACACTTTCAAATATCTAGTTTCTCTTTCCTAAAGTAAAACTTGACATAAATATGTACACTTTCAAATATCTAGTTTCTCTTTCCTAAAGTAAAATTGACATAAATATGTACACTTTCAAATATCTAGTTTCTCTTTCCTAAAGTAAAACTTGACATAAATATGTACACTTTCAAATATCTAGTTTCTCTTTCCTAAAGTAAAACTTGACATAAATATGTACACTTTCAAATATCTAGTTTCTCTTTCCTAAAGTAAAACTTGACATAAATATGTACACTTTCAAATATCTAGTTTCTCTTTCCTAAAGTAAAACTTGACATAAATATGTACACTTTCAAATATCTAGTTTCTCTTTCTAAAGTAAAACTTGACATAAATATGTACACTTTCAAATATCTAGTTTCTCTTTCCTAAAGTAAAACTTGACATAAATATGTACACTTTCAAATATCTAGTTTCTCTTTCCTAAAGTAAAACTGACATAAATATGTACACTTTCAAATATCTAGTTTCTCTTTCCTAAAGTAAAACTTGACATAAATATGTACACTTTCAAATATCTAGTTCTCTTTCCTAAAGTAAAACTTGACATAAATATGTACACTTTCAAATATCTAGTTTCTCTTTCCTAAAGTAAAACTTGACATAAATATGTACACTTTCAAATATCTAGTTTCTCTTTCCTAAAGTAAAACTTGACATAAATATGTACACTTTCAAATATCTAGTTTCTCTTTCCTAAAGTAAAACTTGACATAAATATGTACACTTTCAAATATCTAGTTCTCTTCCTAAAGTAAAACTTGACATAAATATGTACACTTTCAAATATCTAGTTTCTCTTCCTAAAGTAAAACTTGACATAAATATGTACACTTTCAAATATCTAGTTTCTCTTTCCTAAAGTAAACTTGACATAAATATGTACACTTTCAAATATCTAGTTTCTCTTTCCTAAAGTAAAACTTGACATAAATATGTACACTTTCAAATATCTAGTTTCTCTTTCCTAAAGTAAAACTTGACATAAATATGTACACTTTCAAATATCTAGTTTCTCTTTCCTAAAGTAAAACTTGACATAAATATGTACACTTTCAAATATCTAGTTTCTCTTTCCTAAAGTAAAACTTGACATAAATATGTACACTTTCAAATATCTAGTTTCTCTTTCCTAAAGTAAACTTGACATAAATATGTACACTTTCAAATATCTAGTTTCTCTTTCCTAAAGTAAAACTTGACATAAATATGTACACTTTCAAATATCTAGTTTCTCTTTCCTAAAGTAAAACTTGACATAAATATGTACACTTTCAAATATCTAGTTTCTCTTTCCTAAAGTAAAACTTGACATAAATATGTACACTTTCAAATATCTAGTTTCTCTTTCCTAAAGTAAAACTTGACATAAATATGTACACTTTCAAATATCTAGTTTCTCTTTCCTAAAGTAAAACTTGACATAAATATGTACACTTTCAAATATCTAGTTTCTCTTTCCTAAAGTAAAACTTGACATAAATATGTACACTTTCAAATATCTAGTTTCTCTTTCCTAAAGTAAAACTTGACATAAATATGTACACTTTCAAATATCTAGTTTCTCTTTCCTAAAGTAAAACTTGACATAAATATGTACACTTTCAAATATCTAGTTTCTCTTTCCTAAAGTAAAACTTGACATAAATATGTACACTTTCAAATATCTAGTTTCTCTTTCCTAAAGTAAAACTTGACATAAATATGTACACTTTCAAATATCTAGTTTCTCTTTCCTAAAGTAAAACTTGACATAAATATGTACACTTTCAAATATCTAGTTTCTCTTTCCTAAAGTAAAACTTGACATAAATATGTACACTTTCAAATATCTAGTTTCTCTTTCCTAAAGTAAAACTTGACATAAATATGTACACTTTCAAATATCTAGTTTCTCTTTCCTAAAGTAAAACTTGACATAAATATGTACACTTTCAAATATCTAGTTTCTCTTTCCTAAAGTAAAACTTGACATAAATATGTACACTTTCAAATATCTAGTTTCTCTTTCCTAAAGTAAAACTTGACATAAATATGTACACTTTCAAATATCTAGTTTCTCTTTCCTAAAGTAAAACTTGACATAAATATGTACACTTTCAAATATCTAGTTTCTCTTTCCTAAAGTAAAACTTGACATAAATATGTACACTTTCAAATATCTAGTTTCTCTTTCCTAAAGTAAAACTTGACATAAATATGTACACTTTCAAATATCTAGTTTCTCTTTCCTAAAGTAAAACTTGACATAAATATGTACACTTTCAAATATCTAGTTTCTCTTTCCTAAAGTAAAACTTGACATAAATATGTACACTTTCAAATATCTAGTTTCTCTTTCCTAAAGTAAAACTTGACATAAATATGTACACTTTCAAATATCTAGTTTCTCTTTCCTAAAGTAAAACTTGACATAAATATGTACACTTTCAAATATCTAGTTTCTCTTTCCTAAAGTAAAACTTGACATAAATATGTACACTTTCAAATATCTAGTTTCTCTTTCCTAAAGTAAAACTTGACATAAATATGTACACTTTCAAATATCTAGTTTCTCTTTCCTAAAGTAAAACTTGACATAAATATGTACACTTTCAAATATCTAGTTTCTCTTTCCTAAAGTAAAACTTGACATAAATATGTACACTTTCAAATATCTAGTTTCTCTTTCCTAAAGTAAAACTTGACATAAATATGTACACTTTCAAATATCTAGTTTCTCTTTCCTAAAGTAAAACTTGACATAAATATGTACACTTTCAAATATCTAGTTTCTCTTTCCTAAAGTAAAACTTGACATAAATATGTACACTTTCAAATATCTAGTTTCTCTTTCCTAAAGTAAAACTTGACATAAATATGTACACTTTCAAATATCTAGTTTCTCTTTCCTAAAGTAAAACTTGACATAAATATGTACACTTTCAAATATCTAGTTTCTCTTTCCTAAAGTAAAACTTGACATAAATATGTACACTTTCAAATATCTAGTTTCTCTTTCCTAAAGTAAAACTTGACATAAATATGTACACTTTCAAATATCTAGTTTCTCTTTCCTAAAGTAAAACTTGACATAAATATGTACACTTTCAAATATCTAGTTTCTCTTTCCTAAAGTAAAACTTGACATAAATATGTACACTTTCAAATATCTAGTTTCTCTTTCCTAAAGTAAAACTTGACATAAATATGTACACTTTCAAATATCTAGTTTCTCTTTCCTAAAGTAAAACTTGACATAAATATGTACACTTTCAAATATCTAGTTTCTCTTTCCTAAAGTAAAACTTGACATAAATATGTACACTTTCAAATATCTAGTTTCTCTTTCCTAAAGTAAAACTTGACATAAATATGTACACTTTCAAATATCTAGTTTCTCTTTCCTAAAGTAAAACTTGACATAAATATGTACACTTTCAAATATCTAGTTTCTCTTTCCTAAAGTAAAACTTGACATAAATATGTACACTTTCAAATATCTAGTTTCTCTTTCCTAAAGTAAAACTTGACATAAATATGTACACTTTCAAATATCTAGTTTCTCTTTCCTAAAGTAAAACTTGACATAAATATGTACACTTTCAAATATCTAGTTTCTCTTTCCTAAAGTAAAACTTGACATAAATATGTACACTTTCAAATATCTAGTTTCTCTTTCCTAAAGTAAAACTTGACATAAATATGTACACTTTCAAATATCTAGTTTCTCTTTCCTAAAGTAAAACTTGACATAAATATGTACACTTTCAAATATCTAGTTTCTCTTTCCTAAAGTAAAACTTGACATAAATATGTACACTTTCAAATATCTAGTTTCTCTTTCCTAAAGTAAAACTTGACATAAATATGTACACTTTCAAATATCTAGTTTCTCTTTCCTAAAGTAAAACTTGACATAAATATGTACACTTTCAAATATCTAGTTTCTCTTTCCTAAAGTAAAACTTGACATAAATATGTACACTTTCAAATATCTAGTTTCTCTTTCCTAAAGTAAAACTTGACATAAATATGTACACTTTCAAATATCTAGTTTCTCTTTCCTAAAGTAAAACTTGACATAAATATGTACACTTTCAAATATCTAGTTTCTCTTTCCTAAAGTAAAACTTGACATAAATATGTACACTTCAAGTTTCTCTTTCCTAAAGTAAAACTTGACATAATATGTACACTTTCAAATATCTAGTTTCTCTTTCCTAAAGTAAAACTTGACATAAATATGTACACTTTCAAATATCTAGTTTCTCTTTCCTAAAGTAAAACTTGACATAAATATGTACACTTTCAAATATCTAGTTTCTCTTTCCTAAAGTAAAACTTGACATAAATATGTACACTTTCAAATATCTAGTTTCTCTTTCCTAAAGTAAAACTTGACATAAATATGTACACTTTCAAATATCTAGTTTCTCTTTCCTAAAGTAAAACTTGACATAAATATGTACACTTTCAAATATCTAGTTTCTCTTTCCTAAAGTAAAACTTGACATAAATATGTACACTTTCAAATATCTAGTTTCTCTTTCCTAAAGTAAAACTTGACATAAATATGTACACTTTCAAATATCTAGTTTCTCTTTCCTAAAGTAAAACTTGACATAAATATGTACACTTTCAAATATCTAGTTTCTCTTTCCTAAAGTAAAACTTGACATAAATATGTACACTTTCAAATATCTAGTTTCTCTTTCCTAAAGTAAAACTTGACATAAATATGTACACTTTCAAATATCTAGTTTCTCTTTCCTAAAGTAAAACTTGACATAAATATGTACACTTTCAAATATCTAGTTTCTCTTTCCTAAAGTAAAACTTGACATAAATATGTACACTTTCAAATATCTAGTTTCTCTTTCCTAAAGTAAAACTTGACATAAATATGTACACTTTCAAATATCTAGTTTCTCTTTCCTAAAGTAAAACTTGACATAAATGTACACTTTCAAATATCTAGTTTCTCTTTCCTAAAGTAGACCATGAATGTGTTGATGGATGTGTTGATAAGCAGGGAAGTAGAAATGTCAATCAGGTTTCTCTCCCTTCTCATTCAATGTAATGAAGCTGTTCTGTTCCAAAGATATTATTCGTATCTTTTAGAATTACAAAAACCTTTTTTTTTTTGTTCTCTTGTTGTTGTTTTTTGCTCTTGTCTTAGCATTGTACAAAATGAATGTATAATATATGACCGACAAAAAACAGACATTCTGTAAAGATTAATTATATTTAAGATGTGTAGAATATTTTTTTACTATTTAGAAATTATCTCGCATCTAGAATTTATTTTCTAATAATATAAACAGTTTTTAAAAAATTGTATCTACTAAACGGTTTATATGAATGTGAATAAATGTAAATACTTACCTAATTAAACGAAAAACAAGTTTCAAACGATAAAAATTTCCTTTTCGAGAGACGATATTAAACACTTTTAAGTTTGTAGAAGTCTGAAGAGGAAAGACTATTGGCAGCAAAATATTGTGTTTTGTTACATCCTCACTACGTGTCATCATTTTTTGTAAAGGGTGTGCTGTTTGAACGCTAAGGTCAAGTGGAACACTTGCTTTTATTGTTTGGCATAAATATAACAAATAAACAAAAGGAGAAATTGACAGAGGTAGACAAAGCACCTTTAAAACTATATGAAGGCCGCTAAAACCATTGTCATTTAAACTTTTTCCATGCATTAATCACAGTACAAACTGATTCAATTCTAGACTTCTCTTTTACACTTTTTCATTCTTAGGAAGATAAGGTTAAACTAATTTGTTTCTAAATCTAACGGTTAAGAAGGTTTTATCTCGCCAGCACAAAGACCAAGAATCTAGACTAGGTCTAGACCAAGAATTAGACTAGATCTAGGCCAAGAATCTAGACTAGGTCTAGACCAAGAATCTAGACTTTCTAGAATCTTAACTAGGTCTAGACCTAGCATCTAGACAAGGTCTAGATCTCGAATCTAGATTAGGTCTAGACATAGAATCTAGACTAGGTCTAAATATCGAATCTAAACTAGGTCTAAATCTCAATTCTAGACTAGGTCTAGATCTCGAATCTAGACTAGGTCTAGATCAAGATATAGAACTAAATCTAGAAAAGATGCTATATCTAGACTAGACCTAGAATGTACATATATAATTTAGATCTATAATATAATTCGCATGACTTTAAATCTTAAAATTAAAATTTTAAAATTTTGTTCAAATTGTTTAATAGTTTAAATCAAAATCTATATCTACAATAATCTACATCTTGTCTTTATTGAGTCTGATTTAGATTGTTGTCAAGTGTTTCATGAGAATATGTCAAAACATAACTTTCAACTAAAACGAAGTTCCTTTTAAAATTATTTTTAAAAATAACATTTGAATCAGTATTCTATACCATGAGTTAGTTAATAAATGGAAAATCTATTTTATAATGATCCATTTTTCCATTGTGACCTTAGATGGAATTTTTTGTACCAATGCGTAAATCTATGAATGAAGCTTAATTTATTAATGAAGAAGTCTGTGACCTTTTTAAAAACTTACCTCCCCTGAAGGTTTTCATTTAAAAGTGGTGTATTTTTTTGAAAAATCTGCTTGCAGAGATAATTTTTAAAATTAGATGGTTCACTTTCGGAAAAGAAAAAGTAGCCGTTGCATCAGAACTTTGAATGATCTAAAATATCATGATGTCCAATTTTCATTTTCACTTCTAGTTTCTGAGATCTAAACGGGACGGACGGACAGACAGGCCACATTAACTAATAGAGTCTTTTCCCCTTTCGGGGGCCGCTAAAATGTTTATGGGCTTTTTGGTGGATAAAATTTTAAATTGATAGTCAATGAAACCTTCAGGAACAAACATTCATTCTCATTGTTTCTATTGAAAAAGTGTTTGTTTTTTCTAATTCATAAATAAATTCAATGCATTTTTTTTTAGTGGAATAATAATGACTCTTTTACAAGACGCCATCTGTCTGAGTATCATTTGGTATAGTCTACATACATATACATTTCAACCAGCAACATATGGACGTGAGCATCACATCTAAACAACTGCTTACGTATGGCAGACATGTTCGACCATCTAACAATGTCATCATAATAAGCCCTATGTAAACTTAAACACCGATAATACAGCTTCTGTTTACTTGAACGCATGCATTTAGTGTGAGAAGGATTTGTTTTTTAGGTTGATGACTTGTGTCCTAAAAAGTCTTGACGAGGTGATGCTTTTTGGTTTCATGGCACAATAAACACCCAAAAGTTTGCTAAAAGCAATTGCTGAAACAGAAATAGATAACATTCCCAGTAGAAAACGATTTTACTCAGTATCTTTATATATAATTCTCTTCATGGCTCTAGAGTTTGGACAAGAAGTAAAGAAAAGATCACTCTTTTATTTATTCAAGTTAGACTAGAGTTACCCTACAAAAAAAGAGATGAGGGAGAAAAAGTAGTATTCACCCCTTACAAAATAGCATGGCCGGACATAACCGTTGTGACCAAAAAGTAATGAAAAAATCACTCTTTTTTATTCTACCCCACGTAGTTTTAGCGGCGAAAAAAAGAGGGGGGGGGGGAGAACAAGTAATTTACTCAGTATTCACCCGTCACTAAATAGCAGGGTCAAATCAATCGTTGTGGGGACCTATGCGAAACAAATTTCGCGGGGCCAAGTTTGGGTAGAGATACGGATAATAAGTGAAATTTAAGAGTTTGTATTAGAAAAAAAATTTGTATTTGTATTTTATTCATCCTTTACTATCTACAGAATTACTTTTCGAGCCTTGATTGTAGCGAAATCATCCAGTATATCATAAAAAAACATTACATAGATCACGCTCAATAGCAATAATTACCAAATGTTTCAATCCATCTACAAGAATTGTTGACAAATTCTTCATTAGTTTGAGGCGTCTAGTGGTTACATCCGTTGATTCCACAAACACGGGTATTGCATAAAAACTTTTCTTTATCGCGCGTAGGATTGTTGTTTTCCATATTGAATGGCACCCCAAAATAAAAATTTTTGTCTATATATTTCAGGAGAATTGTATGAGTTTTCAAAAGATTTAAATCATTTCCAGATATTTCCTGGACTTTTTCGTATATTTGCAATTTCAGGAGATTTCCAGGAGCTCCTGGTAAATCGTCAGGATGCCGCGGGAAACCTGTTATAAGTTATAAAATGGTTTAATTTAATAATTTATACACCTAGAATTAAAATTGGATACTACGGCGTGCGGGTCCTATGAAAGTGCGGGGCCCACCGCGGTCGCATAGGTTGCAGTGGCCTAAGGCCGGCCTTGCAAAATAGCGACGTATGCTACGCCGCCGCTCAACTAGTGGATATTAATTTCATTTTCCTTTAACTCAAATAATTGTAACTCTCTCGCTGTGGAAAGTTAGTATGAAAGTTAGTATGACAGAAGTTACTTTACTTTGTAATACAATTGTTATTGATTTTCCCAATCTTTTCTAGTTGACGAGATCTAAACGGGAACTGCCTCATTTTATTAGATGACATCCCCCATTCTACACAAGATCAATATTTCTCCAGAAAGTCGAGATGGCGATTGACTTTGGGTGGACTCAAGTCGGAAGAGGGGATTTTACTCATTTTTATGAAATCACATAGTATATACGTTGTTATTTCCCTTTGGTTTTAGATGAACTTGCTGGATGACCTGTCCAAGCCTTCCATTCAATACCCTTAAGACAATCTTATCCAGAGAAACGCTGATCGTCAGAACCGAAACGCCATCAG
The DNA here is from genome assembly GCA_036873155.1 of Biomphalaria sudanica. NCBI lineage: Eukaryota > Metazoa > Mollusca > Gastropoda > Planorbidae > Biomphalaria > Biomphalaria sudanica. Next base: position 4,544,527 of record JAZGLO010006654.1, on the reverse strand, counting down.
CCCGTATGTCAAGTCCATCTAGACTCTATATCGAAGCTGTCTAAACATAGATACATTTACAACCACTGGTACTTGACCTTAGACGGATAATCTAATCTAATCTCACTAAGCAATGCATTATAGAAAGTAAAATAAAAAGATATTACCAGTAGAAACCATTTTCCGAAGCAGGTGTTACCAGGTTCTACGAGCTTCTATGAACAGATTTTTATAGTCATTGACAGAAATTAAAAAAAAATATAAATCATCCCAATAATAAATTCAGCACTATTACACTTACTGTTTCATAATTTTATGTTGTGTTGATAAGGTTATGTAGTGTTGATAATGTTGATAAGGTTAAATGGTGTTGAAAAGATAATTTTGTGTTGATAACGTCAAACTATGGATATAGAAACTAAAAATTACTATTACAATGGGGACTTATGCACAGTGGCGTCACTAGGGGGGTGCGGGGATGCGGTACGTACCGGGTGACACCCGAATGGAAAAACAAAAGAATTTTGGCAAAAAACTAAATAAACAAGGTTACTGTGACACAATTGAGAAATAACTATTTTTGATTACAGGACAGGAGTGATTCCCCTTACGTAGTTTATAAAAGGCCTTGCAAACTGTGCTTAGTTGCCACTTGCTCCAGAGTTACCAGCTTGACCACTTGACCTGTGTTGTGAATAGTATTTTTTCTGTTAGTGGTCGTGTGTCTTGGGGTACTCGGAGAAGTGTGCCCTGCTCTGGAGATCTTTGGGCTAAATATATCTTTGGTATTATTGGATTTTATATAATGTATTAATTAGTAGATATAGCCTCAAATGATTTCCAGGCAGTATATTTTTACCCTGATGTTCTGCATCCTGGGGTACTCCCAAACGTGACATATTTTTGTAGCCTTACTCTGAGGGATTCAACCTGTATTGAATCATCAGATGGGCTTTACATATTTTTATAGCCTTGTCTTTGAGGGATTCAACCGGTATTGAATCATCAGATGGGCTTTACCAAACGGATGTCTATAGGTGGGATTCTATGAAGCTTGTAGGCTCGTAGGTTTCCCTGAAGCCTATAGTTCATCATGACCCTTTTGTTTTTTTTGGCTAAAAATGGCTTGTGTCAGCCTGAAGCCTGTAATCCCAGAGTGGCCAAAAGTGGTCATGTGTTGACCTGAGGCCTGTGACCTTTATTTTTCTTCATTGATGTGTGATCTCCAGAATGTGACGATAATGTAACATATAACTAGTTCTGTGCGCCATACTATTTTTGAGTATCTTTTGTTTACTTTTTGTTGTGTCGGCCTGTGAGTTGTTGGCCATTTATTTACACATTTATTTTACTCCTGTAAATAAACTTTGTATATATGTTTACCTGCGCTTTTGTAAAGTCTTTTGTTGCATACATTAGTTTAATTGTATACCTGGAGGTTATACCTAATAACCTAGGCAGTACAAGAAGGGACCAGTACATCTTTTGACGAACGTGCCAGCACACTTAAAACACTGATCTATTGATCTAAAATACCTAAATCTAGCTATAATTCTAATTGAATATTTTTAGCTATACCCGCTAAAAGGTAAATTAATTGATCAAAATTTTGTTATATTGAGTGGAGTGCTCTTTTAGAATCAATCCCCATTAATATGTTACATGGGATATTCTTACAAGCAACCTCATTTCATTTCAGTCGGTTTGTGTGGAAACACAAACTCAAAATCGGCCCTCGAAGTGGTCAACCCAGGCAGGTAAAAAGGCAGGATTCAATATTTTCAGAAAGAACATCAGAATGAAATTCTATCAGAGACAAATGACAGAGACAAACGGAGAAAGCAAGTTGACAGATAGATGTGAACCTAACTGATGTCTTTTAATGACTATCTAATTGATCTATTGTTTGTAAAGGGTCAATCTCTTATTCAAATCCTTAAGAAAATTAAATTTTCGTAAAAAAAATTCCTTTAGTTAAGTGTCCTGTTACCAACGGTGGACATTGCAGTTCACACGATAATATGAAAAACTACTTATTAATTGTTGTTTTAATTTATGTCCAACTTATATGCATCCTAAATATATTTTTTCTCTTTAAAAAAAAGTTTGCTTTGATTTTGTTTATTTTAGATGTGAATTTATGTCAAACATTCACTTGCCCAAGTGCAGCCAAGGGGGCTTTTAGTTAAAAATTCTCCTCAAGGTGGTTTTGAGGTTAAAACCTCCCTCTTCTATAAAAAAAATAATGCAAACAATAGTCACCAAATTCTATGAGCGTAGCCAAGGGGATTTGGAGTTTCTTCTTCTTCTTCTTCTAGCCAGCTTTATTGCTGCTGAGCTGTGAGCTCTTTTGCAGACTGTACCAAGGCAAAAAAGTGCGCTGTTTTCTTCAGTTGTTCAGCACTGCCGTACAGGGTGTTGGTTATGTTGGGCTGTAGTGGAAGTAGGGTCTGCCTAAGGTGGATTAGGGAGGGGCATTCAAAGAGGATATGGTTTACGGTTTCAAAGGGATGGGCGCAGTGTCCGCAAAGGGGTAGTTGTGTGGAGTTTATTTTGTTCAGGTGGTAATTTAATAGTGGTGTGTGTCCTGTTCTTAGTTGGAAGATTGTAGATTGTTCTTTGCGGGGGAGGAAGTTAATTCTGTCCAGTTTGTTAGGCGTAGTCATTTCTTTGTACATGGCTCTGCCTGTGTTTTCTGATGCCCATTGGTTGAGCCACTCCTCTTAGTGATTGTTGACTAACACTGACCTTAATGTGATGTAGTTAACAGGTCTATCTGGTTGTTCCATAGATGAACCTGCCTTTGATAGCTTATCTGCCTTTTCATTTCCCATGATGCCAATGTGTCCAGGGATCCACTGTAGTGTGATATTGATATTTAATTTTGATATCATCTGATGGATTATCACAATGAGTGTTGTCAACTCTCTTGGGCTGTTTGAGGTGCTGCTGTTAAGTGCTTGCAGAGTAGATTGGGAGTCTGTAAAGACAACAGTATCTGATGGTGTTTATTTTTAGGGAAGACCAGGAAGGCACCAAGACCAGCATTGATGGTAGCTTTGAAAGCCAATCTGTCTGTATAAATATGGATAGCTGTTTTTTGATAGCTTTCAATTGTTTCAAGCGTGCCTACTTTCAGCAACAGTGGATTAGATTCTTTTGTTAAGGTGTTATTTAGTAAATGTGTTTTGATGGTTGGTTGTTTGTAGTTTAGTCCGGGTGTAATGTTTGAAAACCTGGTAATTTTTCTCTGTTATTGGGTAGGTGGTGTTTTAGGGCTAGTTCGTCAGTAAGTTGGATCAGAGTCCTTTGCTTTTTTTTGATTATTTTTCCTATTTCTCTGTGTTAGTAATTTATTTAGATGATCGTCCTCCAACCTTCTGTATCTCTCAATAGCTTCTAATGCTGCTCTGTTGCGCATTAACTTAAAAGGTTCAATATTGGAGTCTATTTCACAGGCTGCTGTGGGAGTAGTTCTCATACCTCCACTAATTAGCCGCAGGGCTTGGTTTTGGATGGTATCTAATGATGATTGATAGGATTTGTTGGCAGCTACTTGTATGGAGAGACAGTTATCCATTACAGATCTGACATATCCAGTGTATAACTGTCTTAAGGTTTTCTTTTCAGCTCCCCAGGATGTTCCTGCTAGGTGTTTTATTAAGTTTAATCTTTGTGGTGCCTCTTCTTTTAAATCTGCCATAAAGTGTTTTAGAGTCAGTCTTTGGTCTAGTTTTACACCAAGATATGTTGGATTTTCTTCTTTATTTATTGGCTGAGAGTCTATTTTTAGGATGTAGTTTCTTTTTGCTGTTTTGTTGCTGTGGCTAAAGATTGAATAAACTGACTTTTCTTTGTTTATTTCCATTTTCCATAATTTTGAACATGTGGAGATAGTTGTGAGGGCTCTATTTAGTTTGGATCTAGTCAGCACTGGATATTTCTCTGTAGTCCAAATTAAAAGGTCGTCTGCATAAAGTGCCTTATTGACCGAAATGAGGTCCGGGAAGATTAGAAAGAGAGTGCAGCTAAGGGCTGAACCTTGTGGTAGTCCTTCTTCCAAACTTTTTTAACTAGAGAAGGCACCTTCGAATCGGGTTTGGATGGTTCTGTTTTTTAAGAATGCCCTGATCCAGCTGTACATTTTTCCATGGATGCACATTGTAGTCATGACAATGCAGGATTAGCTTATAAGCTTAAGTTACAAGTTATTACAGTGTGTGAATGCTGAAATTATATGTTATATATTTTCTAGATCAACAAATTGACCATTTTCGTCTATTTTAATAGCCTTGAAATTTTAAGAAACAATCTTATTATATCATAAATATATCTTTTTTCATACAATGGCCCTACAGATAAATTCCTTAAAGTACAGTAGTCTTTATAAATCCGACCTATTCGGTAATCAAACACTACCCTGGTCTGGTCGGACTATTAAGAGTCAACATAATTTTTAAGTTACATGATCATTCTCACCAAAATAGTTAACACAGTGAGTCGTGATAACTTGTATAGATTTCTATCTTGGCTCAAAATATTCGAAAGCCCTTCAAGATACATCGCTATTTTGCACCAGGATCAAAACTGTCAAATCACTCAATATCCAGAGCAAAAGACAACCGTCTTTAGCAAAGGCCAACAGCGCTTTTGGTCGCATCAAACTGCGGGTATGGCGGAATAGATTCTTCATCTAGCAACCAAAATTAATGCTTAAAAAACACTTGAGTATGGCTACGAGACCTGGGTGGTCTATCGAAGGCAGTTAAGGCTCCTTACACGCTTCCATAAAGGATGCCTTCGAACCTGTAGTCTAGAAATTTAAGAACAGGATATTTAGGCACCCAAAAATTTAGGCACTCGGAAATTTATGCACGCGGAAATTTAGACACCCGGATAATTAGGCACCCGGAAATTTAGGCACCTGATAATTAGGCACTTTTTACAAGGCGGAAAATTAGGCACCGGAAAATTAGGCACCGGAAAATTAGGCACTCTTTAATAGCGACCTTAATTATGAACAAAATTAAATAATTTTAAAGTATATTTTATCGGTGACATAAAAAAATACAACTATAACGATTCTTACTGCTTTTTCATGTGACAAAAAAAAAAGCTGAAAAAATGGGGGAAAAAATTACAATCATGAGAATATGTGCAAAAATGACTCCAGATTAAGAGTCATTATAAAATATAGACATCCCAGGATTCATGGAAGGGGAGGTAAAGAGTATTCTCCTCTCATTGCTTTACCCCTACTATTGCTTCCCCCTTTCAAGGTCGACGGATAAGGTTTTGAAATGGTAATTTATGTGAAAATATTTGGTTACTAATGCAAATACTTAGGATTAAATAATAATATTATAAAATATCTATTATATTTTATGTCGGGGAGTGTTGGTGATAAGAATAATCGCCCTCTCCCCATCTACTTTAACCATTAAGATGTGCTCGTGGAAAATGAAGGGAGGTCGTACTTTTGAAAGGGGAGAGGGGGGTTTAAAATTTTTGATGTTGATGATCGGCACTTAAACCTTATATCTTTTGAGGAAGTCGCCTGTGTAAGGGAGCCTGATTCATTGTTTGTTTTTTAAGAACTATCAGGGTAATACTCATTGTAAGAACTCTACAGCAGATATAGTATTTATAAGAGACCAAATTTATAACACACACTTACATTTACACAATTAGATCTTCCAAGTAGAATTGTTCATTTTAAATTAATATAAAAAGAGAGAACTATAGATATTTGGATTTAATCACTATTATATTGATAGTAAATAAAAACGTTTATTAGTTTCTTAACATATAAAACACGAAACCTATTGCCTATTGTTATAGCGATAATAACGATCGGTCTTGTTTAAACCTCTAAGTAACGCACGTAATCACATTAGTCCTCCCCCCATCCCCCACGCTCTCCCACTAAAAGAAAAGGATTAGTCGCGGGTAGATGTTGAACTTGGTCGTGAAAATTACGTAGTGAGTCTTAAGACTACACACTACGAACGTGGCCAAGCCAACGAAGGCACCTGCTGCTGCTAATAACACAGTGGAAGACCTGGCACCCTGCTCTTCGTATCACTTCCTAATTGGTTATTTTATCTTGCCATCTTATTTTAAAGATCAGCAGCAGGTGTCTTCGCTTGCTTGGCCACGTTCGTAGAATGCCGGTTGGTCGACGTTTACAAGACATTCTGTATGGTGATCTAGCAGAAGTCAAGAGATCCGCTGGTTGCCCACTTTTACGGTAAACGCGACATGAAGCTCTTCAAAATCCTCACTAGCAACTGGGAGAAAGTGGCACTAAATAGATCCAAACGAGAGAGAGCATAAAGGAAGGGTCTCGAATTGCAGAATCGCAACAGCAGCAGAAAGAAGTGTTAAAACGCAACGCACCTGGTGATTACCAATGCCCAACCTGTGACACCAACTTTGTATCAAGAACTGGCCTCTTTAGTCACACAAAAAGTTGCAAATGGAAAGATCGTCCCATGAGACGTAAAATGCCATAGAATTGATACAATTACACTTAATATAAGATTCGCTTTTTTTAAACTATTTTATTTTTTATTTTTCTTGTTTTCATAACAATTACTTTCGACAAGGATCTACTCAAATATTACATTTACTTTCGACAAGGATCTAGTCAAATATTACATTTACTTTCGACAAGGATCTTGTCAAATATTACAATTACTTCCGACAAGGATCTAGTCAAATATTACAATTACTTCCGACAAGGATCTACTAAAATATTTTTTGTAAAATAATGAATGAAACATAAAACTGACAAATATTTAAATTGGAAAATTATGGTGTATCAAAAAACTACAACACAAGAATTGACATTAAATTTTAATGTAATTTGGAGGATAAGAGATCGTTTAAAGACAAAGAAAATAAAATAAATTTTAACCTTGCTGACATTATTAAACATGGCACAGTAGATGTTGTAGTAGATGACTTCTGTCTCTGTGTCTATGACTCTCAAAAAGGTGTCGAAAGTTGTCTCGGAAACTTCAGCATCCTGAAGACAAGGTGTTCTTACCATTGCGTCTGTTTGGTTGTTACTAACACACGATCGAATGTAAAGAAAGGGAAACTGTGGGTTTGAATGGTCGTCGCAATATAAAGCTGGTGGCTTCGTCGAAGAAACTATTGGGCGATTTGAAGAAGATGCTTTTGTTGATATGTCATCACAACATATACCATAAAGTTCACAAGCGGGCCTCTTACATTCACATTCGAAACATTGTATAGTTAAGTTGTTGTTACTTCTGAATACTTTTACTCCATTTTCACATCTATCGGCACAGACTTCTTGTTGAAAGCCGAGGGTTGATGTGGCAGTCTTACTCCAAATAGAATAAGTCACGTCCGGGTAGTCGTGATACGGAAGCTCTTGGTTGTTGGTGTCAGAAGTTATAAAAGACAAGTCACACATTGGCCTCCAATTGGAGTAGCTGTTAGAAACTAGCATGGCTAGAGAAAGTAACTCTCTCTGCATTCTTAGAAATAACATGATTGTCTTTCTTGCAAGAGGTAAACTTTGATTTTATCTTTTGGTAACGGTAGTGGTTAATTAAAGAATGCAATAATTAAAATGCAGTAGTCTTAATGTTCTAATATTGGTAAGCATGTCGCTTTATCATGCTAAAAAAGCTTCAGTCATCTGTACAAGTATAAAAATTCATTATGTTTTCATTTTAAAAAATATTTCTTTTTAGTGTGAGTTCTTTTTATATTTAAAATTTGGATTGCCCAAGCCCGGTACCATCAATAGGACAGTTCAAAATACATACCACATGGCAACGCAGTGATCTGTATGTATTAAAACATTTGTGATGAGAAG